>CM053029.1:442900953-443223453 GCA_028564925.1 Lithobates sylvaticus
CAGGTATGAGATACTCCAGGAAGCACTGGGAAACCAACAAGCAAACTTTTCCATCCAGATTTAAAGCTAATAGAGCCACTGATGGACTTTTAATTTCAAAATAAGTGTACTACAGAGGAAAATAATATATTGGAAACAAATGCAATATTTATATATATTACATAAAAGGCTACTCTGTCTGTGTATTCTGTCTCCCTTTTCACTCGATAACAGGTTATGCTTTCAGAAGCAGCTTAACATATATTTCTAGCTCATATACTATATAGTTAAAGGTTTGTGGACACCTGACCATAATACCTAGTAGAGATTTTTAGGCATGGCATTCCAAATCATAGGCATGTTGCCACTAACCCCCCCCCCCCAGCTTTGGGGCTATAACATCTTCCGCTCTTCTGGGAAGGCTTTCCATGAGCTTTTAAAGTGTTTGAGATATTGTACTGCAACAGATGGCTCTTGTAAAGACGCCAGCAGTCACTTCTGGTTCATGTGTATATATTCTGAGGGTGTCTAGTGACCAGAGCGGAGCGGACAGCACACATGGTAAATGCTATAGCAGAATGTGAGCAGGGACCAGAGAGAGAGGACTGAGCTCCTCGATTGCTTGTAATAGCTTGTAATAGCCACTCCGATTGCTATTACAAGAGAGCCGACTGCCGGCTCTAAAAAATTATAACGGGATGATGCCTGCAGCTGCAAGCGTCATCCAGGTATAACCACCAAAAGTCCAGCGACGTACTGGATGAGAAGTGGTTAATGTATGTTGGAAACGAAGCAAGTGTAAATGAGCCCTTAAGCCCCATACACACGGTCGGATTTTCGCATGGATTCTGTCCTATCGGACAATGTTGTCGAAAAATCCGACCGTGTGTAGGCACCATCGGACAGTGTACGTCGGATTGTCCGACGGACAAAGTCCTATCTCCTGCTGGATAGATTTTTTGACAACAAGGTCCGATCACACCAAATCCGATCGTGTGTATCGTAGTCCGACGGACAAAGTGCTACGCATGCTCAGAAGAAATTCTGTGACGGAAGCGCTCGGTCAGGTAAAACTACTTTTCCTAATCGACACAGCACATTCGTCACGCTGCAATGTTAAAATGTCTTTAATGCAGCGCATTCTCTTTTTCTTTACAATGCAAGAAGAATGACATGTTTTAGCTGCTCATATTCACCCGCACTTCTCCCAAACTTAGTTCTTTATTATTTTTCAGGATTTCTACACTACATGTTTATTTGTACTCAGATCGTAAAAGAATCTTTGTTATATTTTTTGGATGATTTCTCATAGTTTTTTTTTTGTTGGAAGACATATTTTAAGGAGATGTTTTTTTTTTTTTTTTGAGGGGGGTTGTGTGTCTCAACTTAGCAAAACAACATTATTAACAATTCTATTTGTTGCTAACATTTTCTAGGAGTTTGTTTGTTGTTGGTGCCCCTTGTTAATTATACTTTATGATTAGTGAAATGTACCTACCTACTCACAAATAAACTGTCATTGTAGAAAAGTAAAACACATAGGCAATGATTATTTCAAATCAAAAAGACCTTTATTTAGGTGTCAGCAACAAACCAAAGAGGAACACAGCGATGAAGAAACTTGGGGAATTTGCAAAGCCTTGGACCCCCACGGCAACCATCATTTTACAAGCGTCTAAAATTGGGGGCCTGAGGAGTACGTATCTTAAGGGGAGTGCTATCTGGTCCTGAAGTCCAAAACATCCGGAACTGCAGCAGATGCCATCTAGGTCCCCAGGCTCTGGTACTACGAGAGGCTCCATCTTCTCTCAGACCAGACTGAATCCAGGTCGTCACTCTCAGGTCTTCCTTCCACGCTTCCTTGCACGCTGTGGCTGTGTTGCTGGTGGGGTGGCAGAAGGAGGAGGAGGAGGAGGCAGAGCATGGTCACTATGGCAAACATGTGTGAGTGGGGTCATCTCCCCAGCTATACCCTTATTTAGGACCTTGAGGATGAGCCCCTCACACATGTTGCATTGCCCCACCTCCATACCCTTCATTTTCGTGACAACCACGGAGCCAAAGGTCTCCTCGTCGGTGGGTGTGGCATGTAGGGAGGCTGAAGCCTCTCTGATCACCCGGAGCGCTGACTCTCCCGCCTCACCCCCCCCTTCTCGCCCTTTTGTAAGGAAGGCGGAGGGGAGGGATTTGGGAGTCAGTCAGGCTCCGAGGCCTACCCCCCTCTTGGCTGCCACTACCCACCTCTTGGCTGCCACTAACCCCTTCCTCCTCCTGACTGCCACATTCCACAGCCTCCTCCTGGCTGAGGTCTTCCTGTGTATGAAAAAGGGACATAGTTTCAGTTATTTGTTCATCAAACACACACAATTTTCATCTAGTGACTGTTGCAAAATGGTTACAAATAGAAAACCATACAATTCTCAGCCCTGCAGTTTAGATTCTTGCCCCAACTGTCTCCAACACTACTGTCAGTTGATATGTCAAACACGTTAGGAACTAAGCAATTGGTGATCCTGAATTCAGTGAACATCATTCCCTTTTCACAAAAATGGTTCCCAAACTACTATACCTGGAACAAGCTGGGCTCCTCCACCTCTTCCAGACTGGAAGGCCCAGGTTGCTACTCGGAAGCCTCATCAGGGGTGGCCTGCGCGCAAGGAAGCGTGGAAGGAGGAGGCGAGAGTGGCTCCGTGACATCAGTCTGGTTTTTGAGAAAATGGAGACTGTCATAGTACAAGAGCTTGGGGGCATAGACATCTGCTGCAGCTCCAGATTCTAGGGACTTCAGGACCTTCTTGCGCTCCCTAATATACGCACTCCTCAGGCTGCCAATTTTCTTTCTTAAATCACCAACAGTTGCCGTGGGGAACCTTGGCTTTACAAATTCCACAAGTTCCAGCAGGGCTGCGTACCTCATTGGTTTGCTGCCGTAATGGGGGTGTTTGGCCTGCCATAAAAGGGGAATTTCCCTGTATTTCTCAATGAACAGGGGGAGAAAACTCACGTCATTGAATCCCTGCATAATCTCTGCAAGACACAACACCACACAAAACACTATAAATTATGTCAGGCTTAACTCTCCTAATCTTCTCCATAAAGAAGCCTCAAAGTCTAATCAGTCTAGGCTAGTTATTTACGAAAGTCAAATTGTACCTTCATTATAGCGATCGTCTCGTGCGTGAGCTTTCTCTCCCCTCGTCGCACAGATCGTGGCTACGACACAGGCGTGTGACGTTTTATATACAGTGCGCATGCGTCAAACTCCGCCCGCCCCTGACGATCTTTCTCATCTATTCCCCACCCCTTCTCTTTACGGCACAGTGGGGAGAGCACATGGCGGGGACACAGCAGTTGCGCCCGAAATATTGCAGCAACGAGGAGGAGGACGAGGAAAGGCCGGAGGCAGAAACGTCCCGATCCCGGAGCCTGAAATTCAAGGCCTCCAATATGTCATTTGGAGAAATGTTGGAGATGGTGGACATATTAAAGAGGAGCGACTATGATGGGAAGTATGGGCCTTACCTCAACCCCAATGTCCGCAAGGCCAAGATCATGTCTAAAGTTGTGAGGAGGCTGTACAATCATTTTGGGGTACAACGATCCAAGGAGCAACTGAGGAAACGCTGGTCAGAACTGAAACTGAGGGAGGCCAATCAGTACAGAAAGATCGAGCGAGTTCTTCAAAAAAGTAAGTAGTTGTGTTGTGTGTTTCATTTCTTGCTTGCATACTGCTCCATGTGTTTGTATTTTTACAAAGTTGTACATTCGAAAATGGCCACTTTCAGGTTCGTCTGTGCATTCGATCGTACTCAACCTCGATCTTTCTGCCACTGTCATGTTCGTGTGTGTCCATTAGATCGTACTCAACCTCGATCGTTCAGCCACTTATAATACGAGGTTTGGTGAATTGTTTGGGGAAAGGAAGTTTGTTCTCTCTAGAAATGTCATCAAGAATGTCAAGCCAATTTATTCAATGTAAAGGAGAGGTCACCCAGTAGCTGTTTACCCATCTGGACTCTAGAGCACTAGTGCTGGGACACCCCAACCCACTTTTTATTAGGCTTTCCACACATGTGCTCCAGTGGATACTAGAGGGGGGTCTCCATCAGACAAACTTCTACCAAAAAGGCTACTAAGTTTATCACCTTTAAAAAGTGACTCCATTCATGTTGTTGTCATTTGTAACTGGCCCTACAAAAATATTGTCCCTCACTTTCAACCAATGTTTGACATTTCCTATTTCTGCCCTCAATAGATTGTGTTGCTAAATCTTCCTTTTGTACCTTCTCATAGGGGAGCGAAAACTCGTGACGTCAGAGGAAACCACCAAACCAACACCTCCCAAAGAAGGGGAAAGACCAGAAGCAGAGGAGGAGGAGGAGGAAGGAGAGATCCGAGAAATTGGAGAACTTGTCACCACAACAGGTGAGTGTGGGAGAACACAGCTACTGGTAAGCTAATCAATGTATGCCTGCCTCATTTCCAAGACAATTTTTTTTTTTTTTTTTTTTTAGGTGACGTGGATGTTGTGGAAGAAGAATCGCACTTTACCACAGAGAGTGCCCACGTACTCATCGGGGAGATAATGGTCTGCAATAGAGATCTAGATGACATAAAGCAAAACATCAATGATGTTCAACAAAAATTGAAGAACATCATTGATGTTTTAGGAAAAATATGAAAACGCACCAAGTAATTAACACACATTTGTGGCTGCTTCTGAACACATTTTCAACTTAAGAACTGTGTGAAATTTGGAACATGCACACATTGTGTCCACATGTGCTAGCTCCCATCATGGTGGATGAATGACAACGTTTTTTTGGGGGTGCAACCACTTTACGAACTACTAAAGTGGTTGTGGTGAAGGGGTTGCACCCCCAAAAAACGTCCATTCATCCCCATGATGGAAAATGGCACTTTTGAAGATTCTAGGCATGTGTTTTACCATCGAATTACCATTTTCATACCCAAATTGTGTGCATGTTCTAAATTTCCAGTTTCCAGGGGTGACCCCCCATGTGATGAAGGCAAGATCAAACACACTTTGAACATATAGTCATGTCTGATCTTGTCTTCACTTTAGAAAGTTGATCTTTCCGAGTTCCTATGTTCTGTTTTGCTCCATGCCTGGTTTTACCAAATGCGGAATGTTTGTAAACAATGTTGTCAATAAACCAGATCTTGTCAGTTTTGGCAAGAAGTTTGTAAACGCACTTGTGAATGTGTTGCAAGTAAACTTTTTTAATTTTCTAAATGTGTGGCTTCCTTATTTCAAAACCAAAAAACATTATGTATGTCAATTGTAAAGGATTTGGGGGGCAATGGGTGTTATTTACTAAAGGCAAGTCCAGTTTGCACTGCAAGTTTCTTTTCCAGGGCACTTTTGCACTGCACTTGTAGAGCATAGTGGATTTGGCTTATGCAAATGACACCCACAGTGATTTGTTGGAAAACACGTAGCACACCATTTTGGGTAATATACACATTTCTCTCATGGTGATGACAAGGAGTATTTTGGGTGTCAGTTATGCACTACAAACCTTCTCTAGACCAAAGATTAGGTATCAAACACACAACATGAGAAGATTCTTTTTGGGAAGAAGAGACTGTTACATCCTTTTGCCCAGAAAGTGCATTTCCACTGTCGAAGCTAAAGGGCAAAAATTTCAAGGTCAAATAAGCAATAATACGGAAATGACAAGAAATCCTAGGTTGGTTTAAAAAATATATTTATTAAAAAATGCCTCTCACACATCGTCAGGCTGAGCAATGGCCCCCCTACCCACAAAGTAGTCCATATATTGCTCGCGGACCGCGCAGGCATTTAGAGGGGCAAGCCTGGACGTGCCGCTTGAAGGGCTGTGAGGTCAGCATTTGGAGGGCCCTCCACATCTGGGCCAACGGGCACCACGTAGTTGCTGTTGTGTCGTTTTAAAAAGTTGTGCAATATGCAACAGGCAAGAACTATGTGGTTCAGTTTGTATTCCGCCAAGTTAATAGCCGTCAAGAACAGGCGGAAGCGGCTGGCCAGGATGCCAAAGGTGTTCTCCACCACTCTTCGGGCTCTGGACAGCCTGTAGTTGAAGACCCTCTGGTCTGGGGTGAGGGTCCTCATCGGGAAGGGCCTCATCAGATGGGGAGTCAACGCAAACGCTTCATCTGCGACAAAGACGAAGGGGAGTCCTTCAGCATTCTCCTCTGGAGGTGGCAAGCACAGACTGCCACTTTGGAGACGCCAGTAGAACTCCGTGTGCGCAATGGCACCACCATCCGAGATCCGGCCGTTCATCCCCACGTCCACATACATAAACTCGTATGTCGCCGACACCACCGCCAACATCACTACACTATTAAACCCCTTATAATTATAATAGTAGGACCCCGAGTTGGGCGGTGGGACGATGCGGACGTTTCCCATCAATTGCCCCTCCGCAGTTAGGAAAGTCCCAACGGCTGGCAAAGTGGGAGGCCACAGTCTGCCATTCCTGTGGCGTGGAAGGGAACTGTGGAGTGAAACAATAAAAAAAAATTAGTCACTTTGCACATAAACATTGCAAGCAGATTAGACAATCAACATCTTGGAACAAGAGCATACTTTAACATTTTAGGCTGGAAAGTATTTGCACAGAAAAGTAGAGGGTCCCCTTCGCAGATGACTCACCCCCCATCAATCCCCCCACTTCTGATGGGCCATTGGCAATAACTAGGGTTTTGGGGGGGGGGTTGGACAGGTAACCCTCTGCACTTCATTGATTGCCAAATGGCTCAATAATGTGTGCTAGTTTGGCCAGACCCTCTGTACTTAACACTATTGGCAGCCCACAGGAAAGATAAAATAACATTTCAAACACCCCCCCCCCCCCAAAAAATAGAAAAGCACATTGTGACATTCTGAAATTACCAAGCCAGCTAATAGGAGGGAAAGAACACGAAAAAAGAGGAACTGGAAAGTAGGGAGCCAGCCCCTTGCACTACATGCTTTGCTGAATTCATCACTAAAGATGCCCACTATAAAGAGGTAGGTATATAGTGTGTATTGACCTTTGGAAAGCCAGCAGATAGAGGATTGGTACCATCTGACAGAGCAGTTGGGGGAGGGGGTTCCTAATGAGTTTCCCCCCCCCCCACCAAAAAAAAAAAAAGGGGCTCTACATGAAGTAAAACACACAGCAAACATTTGTGCATATTTTAGGGGGTGTTTGGGGGAAACCAATACTATGCAGCAGACAAAATACATTGCTTAAGTGACTAGGCCGTAGGTGTCTATTGGGGCAGAAGAGCATGCTGGGGAGGTAAGTGAAGGGAAAAATGCATGAAGGAGAAAAGGGGCACAGCATATTAGAGCATATTGCAATCATGGTAATTAGGGAAGGAGGTCAAAAATAGAAGACATTAGCAAACAGAGCATACATAGAAGGGAATAGTAAAGTAGAAATGTTACCTTAATATAGTCCTCCTGCAGGACCTGGATGATGGCAGAACAGGTCTCTGGAATAATGATTCCCAGGGCCTGGGGAGAGATACCTGAAGAGAACTTCAAATCCTGAAGGCTTCTCCCTGTCGCCAAGTACCTCAACGTAGCAACAAGCCTCTGCTCCGGAGTGATGGCTTGTCTCATGCAGGTATCCTGCCGGCTGATAAAAGGGGTCAGCAAAGCCAAAAGACGGTGAAACACGGGGTCCGTCATCCGGAGAAAGTTCCTGAAATCATCAGGATTATTCTCCCGGATCTCACGAAGCAAAGGCATGTGCGAGAACTGATCACGCTGAAGCAACCAATTCTTGGTCCACATACTCCTCCTCACTCTGTTCATGGACGGGTCTTGGCTCAAAGCTAAAAGCCCGACACCAATTCCGCGTACAGCACGAACTCGGTGATGAGTACGTATGGGAAACATCGCTCACAAACGGTCGGCTGGTCAGAACGGACAAACAGAAAGCACCGATAAACAGCAAGGCCTGAAAGAACGAAATGAATACCAGAAACGAGCAGACAATAAGCAGTGCAAATCAAAGCGTCCTATATCAAGATATAGGCCGCAATGACCAACAAATGCGAACTGACTACACGCACTAATAAACAGATACGCACGACAAGCACAAACTGAAGAGCAGTAACGATCTGAGTCAGAAAACTGAGAAGCGCGAATCGTAAGTCCCCAAACTTCGACTAACTCGCGATAAACACGGGATCAGCAGAAGGAGCCCAACGGGTGCCTGACGTGGTGCTGAACTTCCCTTTTCTAGTCTCGTGGAAGACGACTTACGTCACGACGTTCTTGAAGACAGGAAATTCCGACAACGTTGTCCGACCGTGTGTACGCAACACCAACATCGGACAAAGTACGACGGACAGGATCCGGCCGACCTGGTCCTCGGATAATCCGCGCGTGTGTATGGGGCTTTAGAATGCAATGATTTTTAGATGGTTAGGGAAGTCCCTTTCAATTGTCAAAGATCTGTTATTGCACCAAAATTTGCCAGGCCGAGCATCAACCCTAACTCTTTGTTTATAAACAGCCACATAATGTTCACATAGCTTTGTTGATAAAGCAATGGCACGCAACTATTTTTTTAAATACATTTTCCTATATAGGGTTTTACAATATGTGGAGGCTTTTTGTCTTTATGGTCCTTGGGAAAGCACAAAGCTATCGATTGAGTGGCAATCCTATCGCGAGGTGGTGATGTGGTGATGTGAGACCCTTGGAATAGTTTTCGTAATCGATGTTTGGATTACACACACTTTGCTGACTCAGTACTGCGGTATCTGAGTCCATACAGTCCGGTAAGCCCAATACCTGTTTTTGGTGGTGGATATTCACGTATGGGTGTTATATATGGACTATCTAATGGTCATTCATGACCATTCTGACCACATTGGAACTTTTCATCTTGGAATTTTTATATACTGTATGAACTGATCTTTTTCTTCCTCTTTCCTCTTCCTTTTTTTTTGATATTTGGCACTTTGCACTTTATTACCATAGGATATATGGATTGTGAAAATTTTATTGTGTATTCACATATAAAGTGTGTAAGGGCTGCACTTTCTATCATATATTTGTTCACAATGTTTTGTCAATTGTAGTGCTGGTAGCTACAGATTTCTTTTTTTTTTATTATATTTAGGGCGGCATTCCTTGCCTTTTAATGGCACACAACTGCAGGAAATGGACATGACTTTGTTCAGTGAAATCACCCATTCATCCCTAATCACTATACAAAAGAGAATGGGGTGAGCTAGTGCAGTACATCTATGCCTGAATAAAAACTGAGGTATTGGGCAAGTAGGCTTTGCTCCCTGCATGCATCTCAATGTTTTTAATATTTTTGTTTTAATAGGGGTTTCAATCCTAGTGAAGTAGTGTTACCACGTAACAGGTTTAGTCTGGTGATCTTTGTTATATAAAAACATTTTATGTATGGTAACTTCCTGTTGGTCTCTGTATGTTTGTGTTAATTTTTTCCCTTATAAAAGAAGCAATCATAATACGAACTTAAAATTTGATCCAACATGAACTGAACTTTAAACGTCTAAATGCACAGAGGACAAACGTATATGGGAGTTGTTAAACCTTGCAAGGCATTTGTATTTCTCGCTTTCCAGTCCTGAGATTTACACAACACTGCTCTTCAGCACAATCCTGTCTAACAGGGGAGGGGATCTGATCTTTCCCTGCTGCAGTTTCACTTTCACTTCCGCCCCCTCTGCACCCTTAGTGAAAGAAAAAAGACCACCTTGATGAGTTTTTTTTTCAGTCTGCTTTCTCCTCCTATCAGCATGGCTCCTCTCACTGCAACACACTTGATTGGCTCCTCGTGCTGCTCCTCCTTCCTCCTATCTGAATACTACTTTAAAGACTGTATAGACTAAGTTGATAACAAGCCAAATTCACCCATTGCTTGCATGTGAAAAAAATACATTATGTATTATTGGTTACAGAGCTGCATTAATTGTGCCTTTTAATATTTGCCCTGAGTTCAGCTCTAACTTCTTCCTTCCTTGCCACTCTACATAATAGATTGGGTGGTCCTTTCGTCGTTCTGAGTGGACATTCAGGAAGTCCCTCAGAACAGGAGCCCACTCGCGGCCGCACTGCGGTGTGATCCTGTTGCTGACGGGATTGGGATATGGGCGCTGTGATTGGCCCCTATCCAGAGTGAGTGTCCAATCACAGCCTTCACAGTGTAAACAGAGACATGTACCTCTCTGTGTCAGTTCTCCCTGCTGAGTTCAGTGAGAGCTCAGTGCAGGGGAGGGTGGATCTGCAAGCTCTGTGACAGCTCTATGTGTAATGCCCCATACACACGGTCGGATTTTCCGACGGAAAATGTCCTATCGGACAATGTTGTCGGAAATTCCGACTGTGTGTAGGCTCCATCGGACTTTTTCCGTCGGATTTTCCGACGGACAAAGTTTTATCTCCTGCTCTCAAATTTTCCGACAACAAAGTCCTATCGGACTTTTTCCGATCGTGTGTAGCGAATTCCTAAGGACAAAGTGCCACGCATGCTCAGATCACATTACAAGTCAAAAGCTATTGGCTACTAGCCTCTACGTAGTCCTGTCGTATGCAACGAACGTCACCACATTCAGAATGATCGGATTTGTACCAGTGCACAAAACATCTGTAATAGTGTTCCATTGTGACATCAACATCTGTCAGTGTCCGCCAGTGGAAGATCAACATCTGTTAGTGTACAAAAACATTTGTCAGTGTACAAGGGACCTACCAATAAATAAATAAAACATTTAAAGCGCCCCCGTCCTCCCATGCTTGCGCGCAAAGGTGAAGGCACACGTTGGTCCCGTACTCATACATAAACAGCATGTGAGGTATTGCCGCTAATGTCAAAGCGAGAGCAATAATTCTAGCACCATACCTCCTGTGTAACTCTAAACTGGTAACCAATAAAAGCGTATAAAGCATCGCCTATGGAGATTTTTAAATACCGAAGTTTGGCGTCATTTCACAAGCGTGCGCAATTTTACAAATCTTTTTTTTAGACAAAGGGAGAGGTCCACGGACCCTTGACACGGCATACACATTGCACCGAAATTTACAGAACATTCAAAGATCATTACCAAAGAGATAATGAAAAGATGTTAAAACAATCATTTGTCCAGCTCTAATGAAAGATATATTGTTCAGTACAGTAATCCCGTGTGACCCATCCCCTTCTTTTTATATAACATAAAAAAAGCATAAACCAGCTGCTTCTGTGAAGGAGAGAAGAAAGACAGGGATAAGAATCTAAGATCAAGGGCTAAATTAGAGATTAGAGAAAGGAGAGTTGGCGCATGCACAATTTTAAAGCGTGATATATTTGGTATCTACCTGGCGCAACAACATATTTTATATTTTACCAAAAATGTGGGTGTTATATTGTCTCTGTGTGGATTAAAATGAATTAAAATGTATTTATGCATTAGTATGTAAAATTGCATTAGAAAAACTGCTGCGCTTATACCATGTGACATAAAAACTTGTATAACTCACCATTTTATTCTTTAGGACCTCTGCTACAAAAATGTATAATGTTTGGGAAGCTCTATTTTTTTAAGACGGAAGAAAACCCTATTTTTCTTCCGTTAAAAAAGGTGGAATGAATGAAAAACAGATGTTAGTGAACGATCCGCTTACATCTGATCCGCTGACATCCATTTTTAAACCCTTTTTTCCCCCTCATTACACACTATATATAGCTGGTTGCTAAGGAGGGGGCCGGGAAGCCATCAGTCATCAGCTGTCAGTGGGGTCCCTGCTGACAGCTGAATGTAAAAAATAAAATTGGCCGCAAAAAAAAATTACCGGCAAAAAAAAATTGTAAAAAAAGCGGCGTGTAGTATTGATTTGGGTCTAGTATGGATTCGGAGGGAACCCGCCCCACTCCAAAATAAAAAATGGCATGGGGTCCACCCCAAAATCCATACCAGACTGTTATCATACCAGCCTGGCATGTCAGGAAAGAAAGGGGACGAGCAAACCCCCCCACCTGAACCATACCAGTCCGCATGCCCTCAACATTGGGGAGTTGGTGCTTTGGGGCAGGGGGGCTCTGCACCCTCCACCCCAGAGCACCTTGCCCCCATGTTGATGGGGACAAGGGCCTCTTGCCAACAACCCTGGCTGGTGGTTGTCGGGGTCTGTGGGTGGGGGGGCTTATTGGAATCTGCAAGCGGTGGTGGGAGAAGATGGCAGTGGGAGAGATGGCACCAGGAGAGATGGAGGTGGGAGAAGACAACTCAGCGCTATTAATAAAGGACTTGTCAAATCCTGGCTCTTGTTTTTTTTTTACTTTTCACTGCTTTTTTGGTGAATGGGTAGGGGTATGATGTTCCCGATATCCATTTACATGGGGGGGCCAGGATCTAGGGACCCCCTTGTTAAAGGGGGCTTCCAGATTCCGATAATCCCCCCAGCCACCAGCCAGGGTTTTCAGAAAGAGGCCCTTGTCAGCATCAACATGAGGGCAAGATGCTTTGGGGTGGGGGCGCAGAGCCCCCCTGCCCCAAAGTACCCACCCACCATGTTGAGGGCATGTGGACTGGTATGGTTGGGGGCGCTCGCTCGTTCCCTCTCTTTCCTAACCTGCCGGGCTGCATGCTCGGATAATGGTCTGGTATGGATTTTTGGGGCACCCCATGGCATTTTCTTTTTAAGTTTTGGCATGGGGGGGGGGTCTCCTCTAAATCCATACTAGACACAAAGGGCCTGGTATGGACCTGGGGGGAACCCCGTGCTGTTTTTTTTTTTCGTGATTTATTTTTTGCATTCAGCTGACAGCTGATGACTCATCGGATGTTAAGGACACAGCGGCCAGCTTCCTGGCCCCTTAGCAACAAGCTATCTAAAGAGTTTGAACTTCATTTCAGTCACTTTTTTCTGTAAAAAACAGGTGTCAGCGGACATGAAAACGGATGTAAAAATTGACATCCGTATCTGTTTTTGATCCTTTTTTTGCAAAAAAAGTGACTGAACTGAACTAAAAAACAGAACGCTCGTGTGAAAACAGCCTTAGGCCTTTTTCACACTGCCGATCCGTTCAGATCCGCCTGTCAGTTTTTCAGGCGGACCTGAACGGATGCTTCATAGATGTCTATGGAGAGTTGGATGCGATCCGATCCGAAAAAGTGTGACGAAGTAAAAACCTATTTTTCCATCTGTCATCGGATCGGGTGACGACGGACTCTACGGTCCATCGTCACCCGATCTCCCATAGGGGATAGCGGCGCTCTGACAGGTCCGTCCCTGCGCATTGTGCAGAGACGGACCTGTCATCTTCCTGCTCATCAGAGATCGCTCCGGCGATCCACGATGAGCAAGCGGAAAGAGGCCTTAGGCCGTTAGTACATCAGGTGTGATCAATTTTCAGTGATTGGTACCAGCTTGTAGACTCTATAACTTTGACACAGACCAAATAATATACACTGATTTGGGTTATTTTTACCAAAGAAATGTAGCAGTATAAATTTTGGTCAAAATTTATGAAGAGAAATTATTTATTTGCAAGATTTTATAACAGAAACTAAGAAAATGCATTTTTTTGTTCAAAATGTTTGTATTTTTTCATTTGTAGCGCAAAACATAAAAACTCCAGTGGTAATTAAACACCACCAAAAGAAATGTCTGTTTGTGTGAACAAAATGATAAAAATTTCATTTGGGTACAGTGTTGCATGACTGAGTAATTCTCATTCAAAATGTGAGAGCGCTGAAAGCTGAAAATTGATCTGGGTAGGAAGGGGGTGAAAGTGCCCAGTATTGAGGTGGTTAAGTATTGCCCTTTGGTCCAAGGCACAAAGCCTAGCTAGCTATTAAACATTTTTTTTTTTTATTTCTTTTATTAATCAAAAAATTTTACTTGGTCTAAAATTATTTTTTTGCCGTTTGCTTTTTCACATTGTTCTAAAATATTCTGATTTGGCCAATACAAGGATGCAATCTGATACCTTTCTCCTTTATTTGAATCAAATCCTTTTTATTATTTTATAGATACATTTCTTTTACCATATAATTTGATATTTAATAACTGTAGTTAAAATAAATTGTTTATATTTTAATTTGCCTGGTCTTTTCTTTGCATTATTAGTCTTGTCCTTGGTGTTTCATTTACATTTATTATTCATACTATAAAATTATAGATGGAATCTAAATAAAAATAATGTTTGTATTTATGTTTGCAGTTAAATTGATTTTCTATTTAACTGAAAATCATCAGTGATTCACGTTATTCATCAGTGATACTTTAATCAATCCCTGTATTTATTCTGAAATATATTACCACACCTTTCAAGCGCAAACAATAAAACAATGACAATAAAAATTGCATTGCATTTCAAGAAGGAGAATCCGTTTCCACTGAATGCCTGTGTATAAATGCTACGTGAATCTAAGAATCTTTGAATTTAGCAACATTTGATCAAGTTTATTGGAAATTACAAGCAATAGGTACAGAAATATAAATGATGATGTTGTAGTTGAATTTGGGCAAAGCCTAAAATCTGAAGTTTTGCTGCCTATCAGTAGATTTTATTGTGACAAAGCAATTTGTAAAAAAATGAAAAAGATAAGCACCTTATCTTAGTATATAATTCCCAATTACAAGTGGAAAATAATTCTACAAACGTTACCATACCTGAGAACACATGTTCTAGCTCACAGGAGCTTTTTAGGATTTTGACTTAATCTTAAGAATATCCCACACATTCTTATTTCTAATAACTGGATTACATTGCTAATAATAGGTTTGGTCTAGAAACAGGAAGATTCCCTTGGGTAGAAGCTTGCAGTTTTACTAACATGGTGCAAAGTGTAACTGGGCAGATGCAGAATGTTTACTGAAAGTACTATATCATTCATAACTGGGTTTGTTCGCCCATGTCTAGCTTCACTTTAACCGTTTAACTTAGGATCTTCTTCTCATGAAAAATTTGTGGAGATATTGATATTCTAATTCTATTTGTCTAATTATGGTCTTACTTCACAAGATGGATGGTGCAATATTTGGATAGAACTATAAAAAAAAAAACAGTTCTACTAATTGAAATATACTATATAGTTGGATCCTTGGGGATCACATTGTAACGCAACTAATGGCCCTTAACAGTAATAGGTGGACAGAATCAAATGTGAGCGAGTTTTTATTAAGTAGCTGGCAATGAAAAGTAATTTACTGCCAATTTAAACAATCAAATTAAATATCACTTTTGTTCTAGTACATCCTACAACAAGAATAAAAAAAAATGCGTAGAGGTGCTTTTGAGTCTGGTATGGATTTGAACAGGATGCCTCACACAAAAAAATGCATGAGTTCCCCCGAGAAATCCATACCAGTACTTTCTGATCTAGTAAGAATTTTAAGTAGGACTCCACACACACACACACAAAACAAAATTGTACACGGTCCCCCTAAAAACCCATGCTAGAGCTTTAATCCAAGTGCACCACCCTCTGGCATAGGATTCTAGGTACATTTGGTTCTTGTCTCCTTCTGTAATCAATGGAGCAGTTATTGTTTGTTCTCGCCTGTTCAGGGTTTCACAGGATGGGAGTTTCATTGCTTCCCCCTGCGTCTGAAAGAAGGTTCCAGAGCTTAGGGTGGGAGATTCAAAACAAGCAGCCAAACAAGCAGCCAAAATATTCATCAGATTCCAGCCAATCCTTGGAGAGGAGTGTTCACTAGGGGGCTGGAATGGAGATAAATAGTTTGAGACTCTAAACAGCAGAATTCCAGAGCTAGAAGGGCTGCTGCCCTCAGGCTGCCTATGGACTGAACAGCTGCTCTTGAGGATGCAGCAGTGCCAGAGCTGGACTTTGTTTGGAGCTGATTGCAGAACCACACCATAACTGATCTAGTCCTGAGAAGAGCCACCTCACAGGACCGTGTCCAGAAAAAGCTGGAAAGTGGCAGCTGTCCTGGGGATGGACTTGCGAGTACTGATATATATATATATATATTTTTATCTCATAGTTTTTATTAACACTGATTTTCATTGTATAACATTTAAGGTTGAATATATTTTTATTATTATTTTCAAACATACAAAATATGTACATATCGTCAGTATAAACAAGTCTTTAAAGCTTAGACATATAAACATTGGTAAAAAAAGGGGGGGGGGTAGGGACGCAGGGGGAGGGCAGGGGTGAGATGGGGTGGGGAGGAAGGGGGGCAAAAGCAAAAAGGGGTCACAAACTAACATTTCTAAAGTGCATACACATCGTAAAACAATGTTGAACATAGTTGCAACCTAGGCTCAGAGTTCTTTAATAAGTGTGCTTGTCTCTGCGCGGTGTCATCTCTCTTTGGACACCGCCCAGATCTTAGTTCGCATATATATCTCTGTGCCCTTAAAAAAAAAGTGGTACTTGGATTGGGGGGGGGGGGGGGTGGTTTCAGTCAGGGGTTTAGAAGGTGGGGGGCAGCTCAATTCGAGTCTATCTGTGATAGATAAGTCCGTAATACGTCTTATCCTATGAATATGTCCAGGGTCTTGCTTCAGAACTGTAAGTTATCTAGAAACCTGTCAGATGTCGAGTGGTGGCGCCATATGGACCATAGGGCGCTGAATTTGTCATATTTGTCATCTGTTTTGGCTTGCATCTCCTCCATAAGCATTATATCATTTAGAATGTTCACCCAACCCGACATAGAGGGGGTGGAATCTTTTTTCCAATAAAGGGATATGTTATGTCTGGCTGCTGAGAGAATAAATCTCAGGAGACATTTCTTTTGTGCTTGGATTGTGCCTGGTATGATTGATAGAAGAGCAATCGGGGTGGAGGGAGACAAAGAATGTATAACATTTAAAACAAAAACAAATCAATACATATTCCAATATTATAATACAATACAAAAACAAGAATAGGCAAAAAAAGAAAGGGGGCCAGCACAATTACACCATCCAATACTCACTTATTGTGTATCCTCTTGGTTATAATAATACTATTATTTGTCATAGTATAAAACTCAGATGATATCTATCACTAATAGATATGGGAGATAATCTGTCATATGGCTTTGGTATAAATAGAACCTTAGCCCCTTGCCAGTTATAAAGTATATTTAAGATCATATTGCATCCCATATCTACAGAGAGCCACCCAGTAAGTGTATTCTTTGTTTTTCTTTCTCCCTTTTTCTCTCCCCCCCTCCCCTACTGCTTTGATTCCTGCATATATACCATATTCTATACGATATTATATTGATGTTAATTATACTTCTTTATACATTTAATAGATATTGCAGTCTCTCTCTGAGATCCCTGAAGAAGTAATTAAATATATAAAAATTAATCCGAAACATGTTGGATATTAGGAACATAGGGAATTATTCCCTTATCACTTAGAGCTTTTATGTTATCCTAATCAGAGTCTCTGCACATATATTGTCGATTGTTATCTGCAATTTTTTATTATTGTATTTTCCTTTTTTTTCTTGTTACAATGATGTATTAATAAAATTTATATATTTTTATATTGGTTTATATACTCGTTTCTACTGTGAATGAATGAATGAATGAATGAATGATTTGTATAGCGCTGCAACTGCGAACTGAATCGCCTCGAGGCGCTTGATCCGACCTGCGTTGATTCCTTCTTAGAAGAGGTAGGTCTTGAGTTTTTTCCTGAAGGCCCGATGGTCTTTTTCCAAGCGGATGTTCATAGGTAGAGCGTTCCATAGCCGTGGTCCTTGGACTGTGCTATCTAACCCCACCTCCATAAATCCCTTGGGGCAACCCTTCCTTCTTTTAACAATATTTTTAGGGATATGGTGTTGGTTAGTATCAATTGCTGGTTGATTTCCCTTTTGTTCCTATATCTACGAAGATAGCCATCCCGACAGTGATACAGACACTCATTCTTATCCTTTTCCATTTTTCCTATATATTGAAAAAGATCTATCCACCCCTGGGGTTCCATCTATTGTTATAGTAAAGGGTGTCATACCAGGCATTCCTAACCATGAATCCCATATTTTGTGAAAAAATCTTAGTGACCCCCATATTCCGGTGTGAGTACTGACCTTAAACTGATCCCTGTGACTGGGTAGTGTACTGGAAACTGCAGGTAAGGTAAGGTAAGGAAGGTAAGCAGGTGCCAAAATGACTTGCCTCATGGTTTTCTGGCCCTGCTGCGTAGTCTGGGAAGGGGTATTTAAGGGGCTGAAGTCACGTGTTCAAGATTCGGCATGCAGTATTGATACCTGGTTCTGGTCCGGGGGAAGCCCCGTGAGGGGTTCTGGGCCTAGGATCGTTTTCCGTCCCGCAAGCATGGTCATTCCGACCAGCCCCAGAGGCCCTCATGGTCTGGGGCAGGGATCCGTCTGTTCCCGAGTCTCGGAACACGTCGCTTCAAGGCCCAGTAACTGAAGGAGGATTCAAAGGCGTCCCGGTGTGCTCTCAATATTGGAGGGACACGGCAACTCGAAAAAGTGACCAGGGGAGGACCCTTCGGAGGAGGGCCAACAATCTGGCTGCTCAGTAAGAGCCTGGGAGCTGAGTTGTATGGACACTAAAGAATCCACACTTCCACAGTATCGCCAAGGAGACAGAGAGAGTTACAGGTACTGTGAGAAAGGTTCCTACTTATCTTCAGTTACAATCTAGTCTGTAGCAGAGACTTTACAAAGTTTCCGGATCACATGTTGGCTGCTAGGCCTCTGGCTAGAGGTCCATCTGGCAGTGAAGCACCCAGCTGCGAGTGGCTACTCTCTGGGTTGATTAGAGACATTTGATGGATGTCAGCAGTTCAAAGTGCCTTAGTTTATCACCCGTGCCCTCTATTCCCATCAGAGACTGTGTTATGTTGGATGTTACCACTGAAAAATAAAAACCTTTATAAAAGGACTTTTATGTGTCAGCATCTGAAGTCGTTGGGTACTAACCCTGGGAACCCGTAGAGGATCACCGACAAGCCACAAGGAGATAACTGGTAAGCCCAAAAAGTCAAGACCCCCCCGCAGGGGGTTATGGCCGCTACATATAGTTTTTCGCTCTGAGCATAATATAGGAAATATAAATAAAACAACCAAAAATTCACTTTAAGCTGGGCATAGATTAGTACAGACAGGTATGACTGTCTTTCTAGGTGTTTTGGGCAAGTCTCTGCCCTAAAGAAGGGAACTCTAGTACACAATAGCAATCTTGGGAGCAATTTTGGTGAGAAGGGAAAACATAGGGCAAAGTTGTCTGACCTGCATGATTGTTTTGTTTTCTTAAGAACTCTTGTTCATGGTTGCAATGTGCTGCCCACAGATATTGTTACCCAGTCAAGCCAGAAAATGTTAGATCAAGAGACATTCACAAAGCTCATGACCCCACAAATATATTCACTGGTACTATCTGCACACTATTAAAGAGAACTAAAAAAGGCAGGCAAGGGGCTAGTCACCAGTGTTGCCTGTGATCTCCACCACAGATGATTTTTCCCTTATTGCTGACTAACCATGCCTTTTTGTGCATTGTGTCTTTATATAAAGGCAGGGCTTTGCTTCCTAATGTTAGGAGAATAAAAAACAGCATGGCAGTGACACCAAATTGCTCTCCAAATCTTCTCAGAATAGCACTGCCTTAAAATACTATTATTTATAGGTACTTCTATAGTGCCATTAATTTACACAGCAATTTACATATATATTGTACATTCACATCAGTCCCTGTCCTCAAGGAGCTTATACTCTAAGGCCCTCTCGCACATACTGTACATACACTAGGGCCAATTTAGATGGGAGCCAAATAACCTACCAGCATGTCTTTGGAGTGTGGGAGGAAACCTATGCGGGCACAGGGATAACCTGCAAACTCTATGTAAGTAGCGCTGTGGTTGGGATTCAAACAAACAACTTAGTGCCGCTAGGCATAAGTGCTAACCATTTAGCTACTGTGCTGCCCACACTGCTATAAGGCTATGGCTACAAGCATGACTAGGCACCGTCACAAACCAAGAAGTCCACTGCTTTTTTCAGGAATAGTTTAAAGCAAAAGCTACTCTTTAAGCACAATTAACATTTTAAGATATACCCTAAAACTTAGCAAATCACTTTTTGAGTTCAGTTCTATGTTATGATGGACCTGTATTGAAAAAATTATGCTATACAAATGTTTGTTTAGCCTTAATGCCCTTGTGAATATTTTTGACGGCTACTGATGGGGAAATAGCATATTTCATATTTCTTTATTAATGTTGGCCTAACAAATATCTAAGAAAGACTGTAATATCCTGGTTATCCTCTTTACCTTAATGACTTTAAGCTATATAAATGTCACTGTAAACTGACCATATGGACAAGCCAGCCCACTAATCACTTTTCAGGATTGTGCCATTTTCCTTAAAGGGTCATTTTGCTCCAGTGCGGGTGGGTTGGCCATTCCTTACACAAATCTTATATACTACAGTTATAACTTTGAACACTCAGTCTCGTATCAGAGCATGCAATCATGCATGCGCCTGTGATCACCTGTGTGCTGCGCTGTGTAAGCAAGCGGGTCTCCGTGGGCGAAACAGCATCTTTAGTGAAGTATTCTTGTTATATTTTCTAATATTATTATCTGTATCAGTCATTACTTTGTTTAAATGTTATACTTATAAGTGTTTGTGTGATCTCTCTTTCCACATATCGAATACAACCCCAGAAAAATTTAAACTATCACGTGATTGTAATAAAACAGCCACGGAAATGTAGCACTATTTTTTGTATTTTTTGGAGAAGTTGCGTTTTTTTTATTGAACTCCACATGTTGCTTTTATTTCTTAACATAGTAAACACATTTCATATGCAAACCATTGTTCCTTGAAGGGACTTTTTTTGTTGAGCCTGATACTCGTAGATGTGCACACTTAAAATGCCACATATTTGGCTGGCACTTAAAGCTGTTCTGCACTGACTTCAATCTTTTTTTTTTTTTTTTAGATGAATGAATGTAAAAGATAGCTATCCTCTAATCCAGTGTTTCTCAACTCCAGTCCTCAAGGCGCCCCAACAGGTCATGTTTTCAGGATTTCACTCAGATGAAACGGCTGTGATAATTACTAAGGCAGTGAAACTGATCAAATCACCTGTGCAAAATAATGGAAAGCCTGAAAACATGACCTGTTGGGGCGCCTTGAGGACTGGAGTTGAGAAACACTGCTCTAATCTGCTTACTTGTTTTGTTTCTCCCCGATCTCTCCATCTGTTTTTATCTGGTAAGAACTCTTATAAAAAATTATCTTGGCCGATGTAATTTTGCTTGTGGGCATTTGAAGCCCACAAGTAAACACTTCCTCCTTCCCTTCGTTCTCAGTAACCATCATTCATTGCCGGTTCCCGCGCATGCTCAGTGGATTCACAGCTACGAGCGGTGTAATCGGAACGGTTGGCATGACAACGGGTGATGTCACGCCATTGAAATAACGCAAGATTTCGCATCGGACCTCCACACTGACACGAGATCCCAGGAGACACTGCGAATTAGACAGGAAATTATGCGGATCCCCGCATATAGCCTGCAGGGATAAAACAAAGATGAAGTCTACATAACAGGTACGCTTACCAGATGGCCAATTGAACCACCATTTAGAAATATCTACATAGTATAGAAGCGATAGAGAGCGACATGCTTGGATGAGTGCAGAACCGCTTTAATATTGATGTGTGTTTTAAATGTTAGAAGAGAGTTCTTACAGTCTGTCACTTCAGCAGTATGTCCAGTTAGATATAAATAAATACTCAGTATCCTTTAAAAAGGTCATAATTATATCCTACTAGCAACAACAACTTTATAAATTACGATGGCTTGCTGCAAGATGGTTTTTTTGAATTGCATTCCCACTTTTGGTAAAATCACATTTTTCGAAGCTCTTGAAAATAGGTTCTTCTGATTAACCACTTACTGATCAAATGTGTATTAGACTGCACTCACACCATTAGTGTTGCTTTAAGCACAGGTCAATCACATTCATGTTGTTGTGTGCTGATATGTTTTTCTTTTTTTACATGTTGTATTGCTGTGCATTTTTCTTTTCTTGCTTTGAGGGCGTAGGGACTTCCCACATTCCACTCTCTTATGTTGTGCATGCTTTTACTGATAACCTTGTGGCAGTGTTTCTTCAACTGCTCCCCCTTTAGTTGCAGAGGCAGTGCCCAGGTTTGTACAATTCTTATAATTGTATTACTATACAGGATTTATTTAGCGGCAACAGTTTATGCAGTTTTTTACCCATGCTGTGCCTATGACAGGAATTATACCCTCTAACACATTTGGCAGGCACTACTGCTCACTGAAGGCTACCCAGTCAGGTGAAAACTGTGATGCAACTGCCCAGCATGGGATTGCAGCACTCTGGTGCTGCATAGGGGGTTAAAATAGGTGGCGAAGAGGCAAAATATCACCTCTATACCGCCTGTCAAATGCCGCTGAAATGCGGTCTGAGCATGGAGTGCTTTTCAGAGGAGTGACACCTTGCCGCTGTTGTGAAAAAGCCCTAAAAAAAGCAGTCCCACTATCTTGGAAAAGCAGTTCTGATCTATAGAATTAAGGGTCAGGATTAAAAATATTGTACCAACATAGACACAGACACATAAATACACACATACACACACATACATAAGCTCACACACACACACACACGGCATACACAGAGCCTTTTTGCCAAATGAGTACTGTACCAGCACTTGCATTGAATGGATAGCTTGCACTATTGAAAAAATTTGAATTTCGCTCCATGTGCTAGTTCATATATGAAACAATACATAAAGTGCATATCTAAATAAACCAATGCTGTAAACAGTGGTGGCTGGTGCACCATCGATCGGGTGGGGGGGGGGGGCGGTCGCCGGCCTCGCTCGCTTGCCGACCAATTGGGTCTTCGGTCTCTGGGCCAATGGGGTCTTTGGACTCCCGGACAATCGGGTCTCAGGAACCATTTCCTGATTGGCTGGGAGGAAAAAGAGGAAGACATTAGCGAATATTCATTTGCTAATGTCACACAACTGGGTGGGCTCAGGGCGCAGGGCCCTTTTTTTGAAGCCAATTAGAGCATCATGTGGTATCCTTCCTGGGTGACACATACATGTCAAGAGTGTATACATAAAATATCCTATATGCCCTTCCCGGGATATTGTAAGGGTTAATAGTGTTGATGTGGTGGTTCACTGTATCCCCACATTCCACACCAGTCCACGAGTGCATACTTGCAATTTCTGCATGCTTATTGGAGGACGATGCGCCCTCCTTTTGCACTGTACAGTGAATTATCAATTTGACTGTGTTCGCCCCGGGACTATTTAGGGGTTAACAGTGTAGACATGGTGGCTCACTTTATCCCTTTATTGTACAACAGTCCGGGTACACATTTCCTATATACCTGTGTATTTATCGGAGGGAGGTGTGCCCTCCCTTTGCAGCGCACAGCTAACGATATATGTATAACGTCCCCTCTTTCTAACTACACGTAAAGGGGCTGACTTCACTTTCTTGTGGTTCCAAGCCGGGAACCGTTTTCCTTTTTCTCACATCAGAACCATACAGGTTCTTCCCCTACAGCCGAATCTAGCCGTAATGTGCGCACGTGCATATTCCGCCCTATGGGAGACCACTGGGAGACGTAAGTCCATACCAAGTCCCCGCGCATGCGCAATGTAATACAGGGCCACGCCACGCACCCACATTGAAGGTGCGTTGTGCGCAGGCTCTTACCCTGCATTGCGGAGCGTCACATCACGTCGAGTGGACGCTCAGTGATGACGTCACTCAGAGTGCGCCCTAATTCCAGCAGCTTCCTGTATAAATACATCCCCAGTTTACTTTCCAATGGGCAGCAGAGGATCACACGGCGGACAGTACACAGCGGTCGTACGCCCCTCCATAGGGGATACTCCATAGAGGAAAGGGTAAGCCACACACCTACTATCAGTATATGAGGCTCCCTCTATATTTCACTGACGTTCTCCATCTCCCCTAGGTTCTAGTAACCCCTTATTGGGATCTTACTTCGTCCATCCGGGACATTGTTTCTCGGGGACGAGCCCTGTCTCAAGGGTACACCTTGAACAGTTGCGAATAGCTTATATGTGCTATTCCCGTCCTTTAGGGTGAGACGCTATTCTGTGCTACTCATGTATAGGCACTATCTAATACTCCAGCTCTATGGACACATGTTGAAACAATGTACTTAACACCGTGGTGACCCCTTTCCTCTCCCTCTTTGGGATGTTTCATATATAGGTATATCATTCTATCCTATGGGTACTTGTCCAATATGGGTACTTGTTAAATATTTCATAGTTATCACTGCTTTGGGTTTCCTGGTTGCTGTTACCTAGTGTATCTACCCACTCTTCGAGTTATCATCACTCTATACCTTTCTCCATTTAAATAGAACATACATGTGGGGACATATGATTAATTTTCTCCCTCTCAATATGTATTAGGCCCGGCTGTTTGGACATATAAGTCCCTGTAAAGGAATCTGTAATTAGGATTCATTCCCGCGTGTGCTGCCATATTTGGGGGACGCACCTCCCTCCCTCTTGAGATTCATCTCATTTGGTCCACGAACATCGACTCCACGAGGTACGTGGTAATGTATACACCCTTGACACGCTGCAATGTCTACCCAGATAGGTTGACTCTATGAGCATACCAGTAAAAAATCTTTTGTAGGCTTTTTCATGAATTGGTTGTATTAACATTTTTGCATAGAAATTATCTCTTACAACTCCTGGGTCTTTGTGATATCCTGATGTGTGTATAACGGAAAAAGTACAAAACAAACTCCCTGTTGATTGTTCCTCTCTCTTTTGCATTCCTTAGAGCGATAGGTACTTACTGCATATAACCACTCTCTGCTCCTGACGAAGGTTCCCACATTCGGGCAACTGGAAACGCGTCAAGCATCTGGGGGTCACACACCTCTTTGAGAGCATCAGTATTGTACCTTTGTATACATTTTTTTTGTAAAGTGTTGTCATATTATTTATTTGTAATTTTCTGTTATTTGTTGTGAAACTGCTATGCATATTATGAACTGTGCACCCTGCTATCAGACATCTGGGTGATTTTATATATCATTTTATTGACTAATAAAATTCGAAGACATTTTTTCATAAAAATCTTTGGTGAGAGTGGTGATCTATTTAAAGTCCCAATTATAGTTTTTTTTTTCTTATCTACTCAAAGGGATGGGATCACCACGTGACGCATTAGTCTCACCGGGGGAGAATGCCTTAATCTTTTTCTGTTAAATCACAGGGTAGCAAATACCCATTCCCTGCCTAAGGCTTCCTCCTTTGCTCCCCCTTCTATACTCACCTCCTCTTTTTGCATATTTAGCAGGATGGGAGTGGTTGTTTTCGTTCACACATTCCGATAGCAGGACACACCGATCATTTTAAGTATATTCATTATACCTGTTTGTTATTACTTTGGGTATATGCATAGACAGCATTTATTGTTATTATTATAATTTTCTTCTCGATCTAGAAAACGCTTTGTGGCTACTTATATGCAATCGAGATAGACAGGGTCAGGTCACACACTGGGGATATTGCATTATTAATCACCTATTCTATTTAAGATGTTTAGGGGCAAGGAATTTGATGCCCTTATGGGCCAATATAGGGAACATGGGCAGACGGAATCCAAGGATTCAGAAATGAATTCGCTCTTTCTCCAATTAAAAATACTGGTTGAAAATAGGGTATCCCTTTTCTGGCAAGTAGAGAATTTCGAACACTATATACAAGAGGACATTAATCCTCTTGGTCTAAGGGTACAGATCTTCCCAACCTTGGAAAACTTAGACATAATGTTCAAAAAAAGATGGGAGAATAATCTCCAACAATGCACAAAAATCATGATGCGTTTACTTATTGAAGAGTATCAAAAAAGAATACTATCTCTAGAAAAGGAAATCGAGACAGTCTATGTAAAACTAGAGCCCTTTAAAGAAACGTCGGCTTTCGCCGAGAATGAGGAGCGAATCAAAGAGCACATTGACCATACAGTTAAAGAGTCTATTTCCCTCAAAGAAAGAAAATTTTGGAGGGATAAAATGGCCTTCAGTGAGGGTAAGGCCTATCGTTGGCAAACGTGGAATCCGCAAGGACGCCCACAAAACACCAAAAAAGGTGCCAATAAAAAAACCCAGAACACACAGAAAGACAACCTGAGAGGCTCTGACTCTTCCCTTAATTCCCTTTCCTCCACTGGTTCACAGGCATCAAAAAAAGTGCCCAGGAAGCAAAAATGGCGCTCACCCGAAACAACTAATTCTACCAGGAAACAATTAGCGGAAACAAACACATCTTCACAGACAGCTACCGCAATGACTAGTAATGAACGTACATTGAGGTCAGGCAATTCCCGTAACGCACCAACTCAAGGACGGTCCACATCAGACCCTCCCAATGCAGGGTCAAAAAGTGACCCTGTCGAGGGCCAATGACAGAGACAGAAGGCAGCTCCATTTGAGGACGCCTTCAGTGTCATTAACTTATCTGGGTATGTACTATCCTGCGACGAGAAGTCCCTATTAGGTAAGGGCCTATCTTTCTGCCCTTCCTCCAACATTGACACCTTTGACACAATAAAAGACTTACACCTGTTTGCAAGAAAACTTGTATTAAAGAGTCTCTACACCAAAACTACCTCAGCGATAACCCCTCCAAACAGGGAAAAACAAGCTGTGGATGATCTGGTGTCACTGTTGGAGGAACAAGAGCAGAAAGACCTTATTGACAGAATAGACCTAGAATCACTCCTAGCGGAACACATAACTCCAACCAAGGTAGGGATTAAAGGAAATTCTATACTTAAAAAGAAATCAAATAAATTTCCATCACTAACACAAAACGCGAATTTAAAGGCCTTTGTGTTAATGGTAACTGATGACATCAACAAACTCACACAAGCAATCCCCCCTTGTAATCTGACAACCGATGAACAAAAGGCACTCAAAACGCTAACTGAACAACACCAACTGACGATCAAACCGTCAGACAAGGGGGGCAACATTGTCATCATGGACAATTCCTGGTACCTTGCTATGTGTTCCAAAATATTATCCAACAAGGAGTGGTACAAACCTATTTCTCGCTCTGCCATCGAAAAATTCGACAATGAATTCTTTAAATTAATTGACCAAGCATATCTTGATAATGTATTGACTCAACAGACGTGGTAGTTCATACGGACCAAGTTTGCGAGGATATCTACTTTTTATAGCCTGCCCAAGGTGCACAAAGACATGACGAACCCCCCGGGGAGACCTATTGTCTCCGGGGTGGGGAGCATCTCTGAAAATCTAAGCAGGTTCGTGGACGAACAACTGCGCCCTCTTGTCACAAACCTACCCTCGTATGTTAGGGATACCACCCAATTATTGCAACATCTGGATGGCCTCTGTATCTCTAGTGACTCTTTATTAGTCACTATAGATGTAGAGGCACTGTACTGTTCGATCCCCCACAATAGGGGCCTACAAGTTATCAACCACTACTTGTCTCAATCATCCAAGGATGATAAACCATTACACCACTTTTTGACACAGGCTTTGGAATATATTCTATTGCACAATGCCTTTTCCTTCCACGGCTCCCATTTCCTCCAGATACAGGGTGTGGCTATGGGGACGTGCTGTGCAACTTCCTATGCCAACCTGTATCTGGGGGAATGGGAGAACACCTTTCTTTCAACGCACCCTCAATTTTCGGACCAGATCACACTCTGGTACCGTTATATTGATGACATTATTTTAGTGTGGCAGGGAGATAAGGAGGGCCTAGATCAGTGCATAACAGCCATGGGCATGAATGACTTCAACCTAAAATTCACTATGACCTGCGACATGAACAAAATAAATTTTTTGGATATTACCATAATGAAAAGTAAGGATGGCCATCTCTCTAGTACTCTTTACCGAAAAGAAACATCAGAAAATACTATCTTACATGCCTCTAGCTTCCATCCCACCCCTCTGGTCAAATCGATCCCGTATTCCCAGTATTTGCGGATACGTAGAAACTGCACCAAGGACTCCGACTTCCTGTTAGAAGCAAAAAATCTACAGACCCACCTACTCCAACGGGGATACTCTCCAACCAGTTTAAAAAAAGCTTTTAGGAGAGTGTACAAACAAACAAGATTAAGACTTATGTTTAAAACTACTAAAAAAACTAATACAACTGTAGATCAAACCCGAATAGTGATGACATATAATAAGCAACATCAACAGGTCAGAAATATTCTCAAAAAATATTGGCACATATTGAATATTGACCCCACACTGAATTCGTTTATACCTAAAGAGCCCCTTGTTACATACAGACGCACGAAATCTCTGCGCGATATATTAGTTAAAAGCGAATATACAGGGGAATTCAGGGGAGATCCATGCAAACGCCGTGGTACCTTCAAATGTGGAGGCTGTACCCAATGTCAGTATATGAACACAGACACCAATATAGTACTTCCCAATGGAAAGAGTTTCAGACCTAACCATTACGCAAATTGTCGCACGTATGGGGTGGTGTATTTGCTCACTTGTTCCTGTGGCTCATTCTATGTGGGTAAAACCAAGCAGGAGTTACACAAGAGAACAAGCAAGCATATACATAGTATCCGTGTATGTGATCCGGATCTACCACTGGGGAGACACTCCCAAGATGTACATATGGGAAATTTCCCACGAGTAAGGTTCTTAGTCTTGGATCGTATACATCCTAATACGAGAGGGGGGGATTGGGACAAAATCCTGTTGCAACATGAGACTAGATGGATTGTGGCCTTAAAGGCCACCCATCCACCAGGCCTAAATGACTGCATTAGCTACAAACCCTTCCTGGAAGGTTTTACATCTGGAACCTGGGAGGGACATGGTTAATGCATGTCTGCTGTTATCACATTTATATAATTTAATATCATGGGTAATATCCATCTGATGCCATCATATGTATATATTGTGATACAAATTTCCTTCCCTTTCCATATGTCGCAGTTGTTATAGCCCTCAAAGTGGGTATGGGAATCCCCTTGGGTGATGTATACACTCCTGTTAATTTTGGAGTGATTTTCTAAATTACAATCTACATATTACAATGTAATCCTTTGATACTATGTAGGCTCTACCTCTGGTGATGAGCATGTTCCCTTTCCCTGGTTATACAATTATATGTTATAAGACAACCCTTCTGAATTGCTACTATTTATGTGGTATCCTTCCTGGGTGACACATACATGTCAAGAGTGTATACATAAAATATCCTATATGCCCTTCCCGGGATATTGTAAGGGTTAATAGTGTTGATGTGGTGGTTCACTGTATCCCCACATTCCACACCAGTCCACGAGTGCATACTTGCAATTTCTGCATGCTTATTGGAGGACGATGCGCCCTCCTTTTGCACTGTACAGTGAATTATCAATTTGACTGTGTTTGCCCCGGGACTATTTAGGGGTTAACAGTGTAGACATGGTGGCTCACTTTATCCCTTTATTGTACAACAGTCCGGGTACACATTTCCTATATACCTGTGTATTTATCGGAGGGAGGTGTGCCCTCCCTTTGCAGCACACAGCTAACGATATATGTATAACGTCCCCTCTTTCTAACTACATGTAAAGGGGCTGACTTCACTTTCTTGTGGTTCCAAGCCGGGAACCGTTTTCCTTTTTCTCACATCAGGACCATACAGGTTCTTCCCCTACAGCCGAATCTAGCCGTAATGTGTGCACGCGCATATTCCGCCCTATGGGAGACCACTGGGAGACGTAAGTCCATACCAAGTCTCCGCGCATGCGCAATGTAATACAGGGCCACGCCACGCACCCATATTGAAGGTGCGTTGTGCGCAGGCTCTTACCCTGCATTGCGGAGCGTCACATCACGTCGAGTGGACGCTCAGTGATGACGTCACTCAGAGTGCGCCCTAATTCCAGCAGCTTCCTGTATAAATACATCCCCAGTTTACTTTCCAATGGGCAGCAGAGGATCACACGGCGGACAGTACACAGCGGTCGTACGCCCCTCCATAGGGGATACTCCATAGAGGAAAGGGTAAGCCACACACCTACAATCAGTATATGAGGCTCCCTCTATATTTCACTGACGTTCTCCATCTCCCCTAGGTTCTAGTAACCCCTTATTGGGATCTTACTTCGTCCATCCGGGACATTGTCTCTCGGGGACGAGCCCTGTCTCAAGGGTACACCTTGAACAGTTGCGAATAGCTTATATGTGCTATTCCCGTCCTTTAGGGTGAGACGCTATTCTGTGTTACTCATGTATAGGCACTATCTAATACTCCAGCTCTATGGACACATGTTGAAACAATGTACTTAACACCGTGGTGACCCCTTTCCTCTCCCTCTTTGGGATGTTTCATATATAGGTATATTATCCAATCCCATTGGTACTTGTTAAATATTTCATAGTTATCACTGCTTTGGGTTTCCTGGTTGCTGTTACCTAGTGTATCTACCCACTCTTCGAGTTATCATCACTCTATACCTTTCTCCATTTAAATAGAACATACATGTGGGGACATATGATTAATTTTCTCCCTCTCAATATGTATCAGGCCTGGCTGTTTGGACATATAAGTCCCTGTAAAGGAATCTGTAATTAGGATTCATTCCCGCGTGTGCTGCCATATTTGGGGGACGCACCTCCCTCCCTCTTTAGATACAACTCATTTGGTCCACAAACATCGACTCCACGAGGTACGTGGTAATGTATACACCCTTGACACGCTGCAATGTCTACCCAGATAGGTTGACTCTATGAGCATACCAGTAAAAAATCTTTTGTAGGCTTTTTCATGAATTGGTTGTATTAACATTTTTGCATAGAAATTATCTCTTACAACTCCTGGGTCTTTGTGATATCCTGATGTGTGTATAACGGAAAAAGTACAAAACAAACTCCCTGTTGATTGTTCCTCTCTCTTTTGCATTCCTTAGAGCGATAGGTACTTACCGCATATAACCACTCTCTGCTCCTGATGAAGGTTCCCACATTCGGGCAACTGGAAACGTGTCGAGCATCTGGGGGTCACACACCTCTTTGAGAGAATCAGTATTGTACCTTTGTATACATTTTTTTTGTAAAGTGTTGTCATATTATTTATTTGTAATTTTCTGTTATTTGTTGTGAAACTGCTATGCATATTATGAACTGTGCACCCTGCTATCGGACATCTGGGTGATTTTATATATCATTTTATTGACTAATAAAATTCGAAGACATTTTTTCATAAAAATCTTTGGTGAGAGTGGTGATCTATTTAAAGTCCCAATTATAGGGTTTTTTTTCTTATCCACCCACACATATGGACCCCCTAGGCGTATACCTAGACAGGTATAACAGACTTCTGTGTGGCGTGTCAAAGCCTAAGGTAATGAGACTGCTTCAATGGATCCAGCTCATGAGAGGAATGAAATCACCAGGAGTATCATAGCGCAATAATGTTTAATAAAATACATTTAAAAAAATCAAGGCACTGGGAATGATATGCTAATATACAATATAGGAGACGCCGCTGTTCCGAAATCAATAGAGTCAGCATGCATTCCAGTGGGCGGAAGTGACATGCTGCATGAACGAAAAGCCTGCCCCTCTGCGTTTAGTCATCAAGACGTCATCAGGAAGTGACTGTTGGAGGGGGAGGGGGGAGAGATCAGGAATCAGAAAGATGCCTCCCCCTACCACTTCTCTGTTCATTCTCCTGATCAACCTCCCAGTGTGTTGGTTTATCTGTATGGGGCTGAGACCCTCGGAACTGGCACATTGTATTATGAGAGCTTGATCCACACCCTTTCTTAACCAGGATGCTGTGGCACCCCTAAAGACCAACTGACAAAAAGCTGCCCAGTGGGTCTAGCTGGCAGTTTAAAAATAAATATCTTCGAATACTCTTTTCTTAATGAGCACGATAGCAGTATAATTGTTTTTTCAAATTGATTAGTTGCAGCTTTTAAATGCAAAATACAGGCTTTGTTGTATATCTTCAGCTGCAGGAAACTTGAAATGTGAAAGTCTTGGACAGGAAGTATGTTGCTGGCAGGTGAAAACAAAGAAAAAAAAGCCTGGAAAAAATGCAACCACCATATCCAAGGACTGGTAAGCTGCACATTTATATATACAGTATCTCACAAAAGTAAGTCATATTTTATTATATCTTTTTATGTGACAACACTGAAGAAATTACACTTTGCTACAATGTAAAGTAGTGAGTGTACAGCTTGTATAACAGTGTAAATTTGCTGTCCCCTCAAAATAACTCAACGCAGCCATTAATGTCTAAACCGCTGGCAAAAAAGCGAGTACACCCTTAAGTTAAAATATCCAAATTGGGCCCAAAGTGTCCATATTTTGTGTGGTCACCATTATTTTCCAGCACTGCCTTAACCCTCTTGGGCATAGAGTTCACCAGAGCTTCATAGGTTGCCACTGGAGTCCTCTTCCACTTTACATGACAACATCACAGAGCTGGTGGATAGTAGAGACCTTGCACTCCTCCCCCTTCCATTTGAGGATGCTCAATAGGGTTCAGGTTTGGAGACATGCTTAGCCAGTCCATCACCTTTACCCTAAGCTTCTTTAGCAAGGCAGTGGTCATCGTGGAGGATTGTTTGGGGTCGTTATGTTGGAATACTGCCCTGCGGCTCAGTCTCCGATGGGAGGGGATCATGTTTTGCTTCAGTATGTCACAGTACATGTTGGCATTCATGGTTCCCTCAATGAACTGTAGCTCCCCAGTGCTGGAAGCACTTATGCAGCCGCAGACCATGACATTCCCACCACCATGCTTGACTGTAGGCAAGACACACTTGTCTTTGTACTCCTCACCTGGTTGCCGCCACACACGCTTGACACCATCTGAACCGAATAAGTTTATCTTGGTCTCACCAGGACATGGTTCCAGTAATTCATGTCCTTAGTCTGCTTGTTCTCAGTTTGCGGGCTTTCCTGTGCATCATCAAGAGGCTTCCTTCTGAGACGACAGCCATGCAGACCAATTTTATACAGTGTGCGGCGTATGGTCTGAACACTGACAGGATGACCCCCACCCCTTCAACCTCTGAAGCAAGGCTGGCAGCACTCATACGTCTATTTCTCAAAGACAACCTCTGGATATTACGCCGAGCACGTGCACTCAACTTCTTTGGTCGACCATGGCGAGGCCTGTTCTGAGTGGAACCTGTCCTGTTAAACCGCTGTATGGTCTTCGCCACCATGCTGCAGCTCAGTTTCTGGGTCTTGGCAATCTTCTTAAAGCCTAAGCTTCCTTTATGTAGAGCAACCATTCTTTTTTTCAGATCCTCAGAATTTTTGAACTTCCAGTGACCAGTATGAGAGAGTGAGAGCGATAACACCAAATTTAACACACCTGCTCCCCATTCACACCTGAGACCTTGTAACACTAACGAGTCACATGACATCAGGGAGGGAAAATGGCTAATTGGGCCCAATTTGGAAAATTTCACTTAGGGGTGTACTCACTTTTGTTGCCAGCGGTTTAGAAATGAATTGGCTGTGTGTTGAGTTATTTTGAGGGGGCAGCAAATTTACACTGTTATGCAAGCTGTACACTCACTACGTTACATTGTAGCAAAGTGTCATACCTTCAGTGTTGTCAAATGAAAATATAGAATAAAATATTTACAAAAATGTGAGGGGTGTTTTGGGGTTTTGAAACACTTTGCTTTTTTTCAAATAACATACCAACATCGGTTTATTTTATTTTATCTGTGAATAAATTCACCATGTACTACAAACTATAACTATTGTGAGATAGAATAAAAGGAACCAAAAGCCCTCCAATAAACCATTGTGAAGCACAGATGTGCATTTTTTAACAGAAGTTATCTGCATGTATCATTTCCATCAAAATTACAAAGAACTGAGGGATTCAGTCCTAATTTTTAGACAGTGGGTGTAGCCATGCAAATAATTATTGTTTGCTTCTGGGCTGATAGAGTGACCAAAACCTCTTATTACCCTTCAATAGCTCTAATAATAACTCTTTCCTCCCTTCTCTGCTGTGCAACCAGAACTGCTGGTTTATAATACAGATACTGTATATTATAGAACTATGTATTCCAAATCATCATCAGTGCATTATTTTGAAACCACGGCTTCCTTGAAAGTAAAATCATATGAAAGATTCATCAGACTTGCATTTTCCTTTTTTTAGGGATCCATATACTGTGCTCCTTGTACTAGGTTATGAGTCATTTGTTGTTCATCTGGAATACTGGCAAGCCCTGAGCATCAGCCCTGCCATACTTTCTAGCTTTGGTAAGTTAATGCATATACAGGGGGTCCCCGACTTACGAACGCCCGACCTACGAACATCTCCTACTTACGAGCCGGGCGCTGCGGGGACCCTCCGCCATTTTCCGCAGACCTTCGGCTGTTCTGCGCATGCGCGGCCAGACGGAGCCTCGGAAAATGACGGCAAACATGTCCGTAATTTGCCGTCCATGCGCAGAACGGCATTCGAGGGAACATCGGAAATGTCCGTAATTGTCAGTCTGCGCATGTGTGGCCGTCTTATGAACATTTCCAAATTTAAGAACAGGAGGACAGTCCCTAACGAGTTTGTAACTTGGGGACCCCCTGTAGTTTTTATCTGAGATCAGGTTAAAGTGGTAGTGATTCATTGTTGCAGGAATTTTGGAGTATGTACATTTGCAACATTTAACAACTTTTCTGCCATCAATCTATCCATCCCTGATGGTGAATTTTAACTCAGGACCATTGTTTCTTTTTTTCCTTACAGTTTATCCATGTTTGGCATAAGTTAAAATTATTTTCCCTGACACATGAAGCAAGTCTAAGGTTTTTGACCCTTGAAATATCATTTGGCCTTTCTGGAACTCTTTTTTCCCTAATATTACTCTGAAAACATATATAAAAAGCACTGATATGACCTTTTTCATAGCTGATGGCTATTAATCTTGTATGACTCACATTTGTTATTTTGCCCATCCCCGTATATGACCAACATATAGATAGCTCTTTTTCTCAAAAATTCCTGTTTTTGCCCCGGCATCCGTTTTAAGGAACCAGGTCATGATTGATGGAAGATGCCATTACTGAACTCTAAGGATGAGTGACTCTGCCCAGGTTTGATATGTTAAAGTTTTGGCGGATTCCTATTTGAGACTCAATGGCTGGATAGCAGCAGAATATTGTTAACGAGGGAGAAGTGGCCAAATTATACTAGAGACATAGTACAGACAGGTGTTCTCCCAAAAGAATTAAGAGACCACAAGTAACACAACAGTGTAAAAGTGGCCAGCAGTAGAACAATTTTATTGAGCAAGACTTTGCCCAAATGTACTAGAGACAAAGAGAACAAGTAGGGGTTTTGCTGCAAGAATTAAGGTACTGCATAGTATACAGCAGTGTATAATGACAAGTACCAGAACACCTTTAATCAGGGATATTGGGCAAAAATGACAAATAATGCAAACAGGGATTTTCTAAACCTCTTGGTCATTGTTTAAAGACCATGTAGTATATCGCGGTTTTACTAAATTCTCGGGACACTTCTGCACATAATTAGCCAGGATGCCAATCCTCAAATCCATGGTAGTGGCCAACTCAAGCTGCAACCCTACTGAACTATGAGAATAGTAGTTCCTTAGCTGTCGTACCAGGACTGTGACTAAAATATACTGAGGTCAGACGCCATCAGGTATCTAGCATTTATAGGAAAAGGCCCGCGATGGCACCCCATGATTTTCCTATCACAGAATTAAAAATAGAACCCCTAAAATAAACCCTACAACCCTTAAAAAAAACTACAATACATAATGTCCCTAAACTGAACCATTAACATTCAGCCCGATCCGAAACACACCTATTAACATCAATGTAACCTACAAAGGATTTGTTTTTCCTTGGTCAATTTATAAATGTTTTCATACAAGATTTGCCTAAAATTCATACATTTGTCCAAATGAATCCAATTTGAAAAATAATTGTGTGAAAGTTGTGTGAATCTTGTGTGAAAACATATATAAACAAGCCACTAAAGTGTAAGTTAAGACAAAAAAAAAAAAAAACATGCAGTACATCTCTGTAATACATGCATATATATTATTTACTGTATGTTTTACCCCTGTAAGTACAGATTATAATTGTTTATGTGCTAGAAATTGGCTCCTAGTTTCTTGTTGTGGGCATCACACAGCATTTTTGTGGACAGAATGGTGTCAGCCCTGCCCAGTTGTATTTTGTTAAACCACTAAATCCCTCCTCGTGTCCTCATCTCCACAACATAGGGACTATTTTTTCTCTAACTGCTTTGTATGAATTTCCCTTATGTCTTAATGTAAAAGAAAATTGCACACAAGTATAAAGATAGCTGAAATTTCAATTGTCCAGCAGAACTCTATGACTTTATCTTATAAATATGTTATTTAAACATTATCCAAGAAATGTGCTACACACAAATAACAGTTTGTTATCAAGAATAGCTCCTAGCTATCTGCGGAATTAAGGACGCAGAACTGCACACAGCTTGGCTGATTAATTCCTGGCTCACTTTATAAAGATCTGTTTTGCTAATGTCCTGTCAGCTTTTACAAAACTAAAAGGCTCTTATTATTGCAGAGGCGTTTAATTAAAAAATATGATTCTCTAATAAAGAATATAGTCAAAATGAACTAATAACCAGGTTTTACTGGCTCATTTGTTTAAATACTGTAGAACAGCACTGTCTGAACATAATGCTGCATCTTAATTAATTGTCGCATTTTTCAAATATTATTAAACTTGAATTGTTTCTCTTTTGCTTTATTCTGTCCAAAAAACAACAACTCATAATGCATATCAGCAAATGTATTATTCAATAAAATAAATTATGCTTCAAAACATTAAAGAAATTAATCTAAATGGATGTGTTATGCCCTGTACACACGGTTGGACATTCCAACCACAAAATCCGTTGGATTTTTTCCAACGGATTTTGTCCGAAACTTGTGTTGCACACACACGGTCGGACAAAGTTGTCGGAAAATCCGATCGTTCCGAACGAGGTGACGTATAAAACGTATGACGGGACTACTTAGAGGCCAGTAGCCAATAGCTTTTGTCTCAAAATTTCTTCTGAGCATGCGTGGCACTTTGTGCGCCGGAATTCTCTACACACGATCGGAAAAGGTCCGGTCGGAAAATTTTAGATCCTGCTCTCAAATTTTTTCCGACGGAAAAAGCCCGCTAGAGCCCACACACGATCGGATTTTCCGATAACATAATCCGATCTGACTTTTTCCATCAGAATATCCGACCGTGTGTAAGGGGGATAAGAATCATCAAAGCAATTAAAGTAAGAAAAAAAATCAATATAATTTAGTAGTAGCACTCTTTTACTGAAATAGCATAAGTAAGGATATACAGTGGTGTGAAAAAGTGTTTGCCCCCTTCCTCATTTCCTGTTCCTTTGCATGTTTGTCACACTTAAGTGTTTCGGAACACCAAACCAATTTAAACAATAGTCAAGGACAACACAAGTAAACACAAAATGCAATTTGTAAATGAAGGTGTTTATTATTAAAGGTGAAAAAAAATCCAAACCATCATGGCCCTGTGTGAAAAAGTGATTGCCCCCTAAACCTAATAACTGGTTGGGCCACCCTTAGCAGCAACAACTGCAACCAAGCGTTTGTGATAACGTGCAATGAGGCTTTTACAGCGTCCTGGAGGAATTTTGGCCCACTCATCTTTGCAGAATTGTCCTAATTCAGTTACATTAGAGGGTTTTCGAGCATGAACGGCCTTTTTAAGGTCATACCACAACATCTCAATAGGATTCAGGTCAGGACTTTGGCTAGGCCACTCCAAAGTCTTCATTTTGTTTTTCTTCAGCCATTCGGTGGTGGACTTGCTGGTGTGTTTAGGATCATTGTCCTGCTGCAGAACCCAAGTTCGTTTCAGCTTGAGTACACGAACAGATGGTCGGACATTCTCCTTCAGGATCTCTTGGTAGACAGCAGAATTCATAGTTCCTTTTATCACGGCAAGTCTTCCAGGTCCTGAAGCAGCAAAACAGCCCCAGACCATCACACTACCACCACCATATTTTACTGTTGGTATAATGTTCTTTTTCTGAAATGCAGTGTTCCTTCTACGCCAGATATACTTGGACACACACCTTCCAAAGAGTTCCACTTTTGTCTCATCGGTCCACAGAATGTTGTCCCAAAAGTCTTGGGGATCATCAAGATGTGTTGTGGAGAAATTGAGACGAGCTTTGATGTTCTTTTTGCTCAGCAGTGGTTTTCTCCTTGGAACTCTGCCATGCAGGCCATTTTTGCCCAGTCTTTTCCTGATGGTGGAGGCATGAACGCTGACCTTAACTGAGGCAAGTGAGGCCTGCAGTTCCTTGGACGTTGTTGTGGGGTCTTTTGTGACCTCTTGGATGAGTCGTCGATGCGCTCTTGGTGTAATTTTGGGCGGCCGGCCACTCCTGGGAAGGTTCACCACCGTTCCATGTCTTCGCCATTTGTGGATAATGGCTCTCACTGTGGTTCGCTGGATTCCCAAAGCTTTGGAAATGGCTTTATAACCCTTTCCAGACTGATAGATCTCAATTACTTTCTTTCTCAATTGTTCCTGAATTTCTTTGGGTCTCGGCATGATGTGTAGCTTTTAAGGATCTTCTGGTGGACCTTACTGTGTCAAGCAGCTCCTATTTAAGTGATGCCTTGATTGAGAACAGGTGTGGCAATAATCAGGCCTGGGTGTGGCTAGAGAAATTGAACTCAGGTGTGGACAACCACAGTTATAGTATGTTTTAACAAGGGGGGCAATCACTTTTTCACACAGGGCCATGATGGTTTGGATTTTTTTTCACCTTTAATAAAAACACCTTCATTTACAAATTGCATTTTGTGTTTACTTGTGTTGTCCTTGACTATTGTTTAAATTGGTTTGATGTTCCGAAACACTTAAGTGTGACAAACATGCAAAGGAACAGGAAATGAGGAAGGGGGCAAACACTTTTTCACACCACTGTAACCATGCAAACAAAGCTTTGGTTACCATGTAGCTGTGCGCAGTACATGTATAAATCAATACATCATTGCAAATCCAGACAGTGACTGCACTATGATTGCACTGTGGGGACCTAAATTTATAAATATAACAGATGTACAGGGTGCATCCTTAATGGTGAAGCGGAAGCAACATAGCCATCCTGCCTCCCCATAATGCCTCTGTTTTGTGAAAAATAGTGGAAAAGGACAAATGAGAAGGGACATTAGGGTACGGTCAGGCAGGACAATTTGCACATGTTTAATATTGTTACATCTCTGTTGGTGATCTCTATCTTCCCCAATGCAATAACTAAAATTGAAAATAAGCTTAAATTGAGTTTAGAGAGGATGGGTGATTTTCAGAATATTGCATGTTTTCTCTAAATATAGCAAGTCTTGAGCATCTGTGGTGTAAGACTAAGCCTCAGACAGACTTCGACCAATATAAACCTGCCTTCCAAAAATACAATTCCTGCCTCCACATTGCCAAGCAGACCTACACTATTTGATCATGATGATCAAATAAAACCGCTCAGAGAAAATGTTTTATAGGGCTACAGGTACCAACATCCCCAAAAATGTTTAGGACTGTAAACAGGGAAGGGTTGGGGCAAGTGCCATTTTGCCGGTACCGTCACAAGACATTACAACACTTTTACTTAAAATCCATTTTATTAAACATCAAAATTTTAAATTGTGTATACATGAAACATGTAACAGTAAATCCTCTATAACGGTCTACACATCTCAATTGTAAGGTCACTCATCTTAAGAATACCTCCAAGAGTCGTATGAACATACAGATATCACGTGCTCAAATATATTTTATCATTCTCATTAACGACCTTTCATCCAGTCCCTATCAACTCTTCTCTACCTTTAACTCTCTACTTCGTCCTCCACTGCCTCCACCCACTAACTCACTCACTGCCCAGGTGATAATAAGATATGATTTATACAGTTTGTGATGCGACCTCCACTGTACAGACAACTCCCCCATCTAATACATCATGTCCACAAGCAAAATACTTCCCTCATTCAACCCTGCTTCTAGAGATGATGTTGCTAAACTTTTTTCTAATGCCTACCTAACCACCTGTCCCCTGGACCCTGTTCCCTCACAAATACTATGGTCACCCTCTGACTCTGTCCTACACTCTCTAACTGATATCTTCAATCTCTCCCTCCCTTCTGGCATCTTCCCTAACTCTCTAAAACAGCACTAGTCACCCCAATACCTAAAAAGCCCTCATTGGATCCCACCAATCTTAACAACCTATGCCCCAGCCCCTTGCTCTCCTTTTCCTCCAAACTCCTTGAACACCTGGTCTACAACTGACTGATCTACCACCATACTGAGAATAACCTTCTTGATCCCTTCAGTCTGGATTTCGGCCTCAACACTCCACAGAAACTTTTCTTCTACAGTTCACAAACCTTTTACTAATGCCTGAGACCAAAAAACTCCACTCCTTTGGCCTCCATTACTGTACTCTTCATTGGTTCTCATTCTACCTATGCCACCGCCCCTTTCAATGTCACTTACAATTCTACCTCCTCCTCTCCTTTTCTGTCAAGTCCCCCAGGTTTCTGTTCTTGGGCCTCTCCTATTCTTGAGCTACACCTTCTGCCTGGGTCAGCTGGTAGCCTCTTATGGCTTCCAATACTATTTTTATGCGGACGACACTCAAATCTATCTCTCTACCCCTCAGCTCACTCCATCACACATCACTAATTTACTAACAGACATATCAGTCTGGATGCCACACCACTCCCTCAAACTCAATCTATTCAAAACCAAGTTCATAATATTTCCTCCCCCATGTGCCCCTTCCTCTGACTTCTCTGTCAGGACTCAGGACCAATGGCATAATTATCAACCCGTCCCTGCATGCCAGAGTGCTAGGTGTAATCCTGGACTCTGAACTCTCCTTGCCGCATCGACTTTCCCAACATCTCCAAAATATGCCCTTTCTTAATCGATCGACACCACAAAGCTTTTAATTCATTCCCTGGTTATCTCTCGCCTTGGCTACTGCAACTCCTTTCTCATTGGATTACCTTTACATAGGCTATTCCCCTTCAGTCCATCATGAATGCTGCTGCCAGACTCCACCTAACCAACTGTTCAGTGTCTGCTACCCCTCTCTAAAAATCCCCCTCTGGCTTCCGCTAACCCAACAAATTAAATTCAAAATACTAACAACAACTTACAAAGCCATCCATGACGCTGCTCCCAGCTACATCACTAGCCAAGTCTCAAAATACCAACCAAATCATTCTCTTTGTCCCTCCCTAGCGCCCTTGTCACCTCCTCCCATGCTAACCTCCAGGACTTCTCCTGAGCCTCTCCCATCCTCTGGAACGCCCTACTCCAATCTGTCCGATTATCTTCTACTCTGTCCACGTTTAGGCAATCCCTGAAAACCCTTCTTATTAGAGAAGCCTATCCTGCCTCCACCTAACAACTGCACTTTTATTTTCTCCATTAGCTCATCCCCCACAGTTATTACCTTTTGTATCACTTGACCCTCCCTATTAGATTGCAAGCTTTAACAAGCAGGGCTCTCTGATTCCTTCTGTATTGAATTATATTGTAACTGTACTGTCTGCCCTCATGGTGTAAAGCACTGTGCAAACTGTTTGCACTATATAAATCCTGCATAGCGCACCCCCTACGGAGCTGTTAATGAACTGGGATCCCCCACCCTGCACAGCCAGGCACACCAAATTTTCACAGGCACGTCAGAGACAAAGAACAGTCCATGACTTTGTTTTTGTAGTTTTTGTAGTAACTTGGATGGGGATGGGAGGTTATGGGATGCCCACTTGACTTCAGCAGCAACACTTTAGTAACATCTTCAGGGACATCTTCCAATACACAACCTACAGTATATACAGTCTATATAAAGCATCCCTGTCTCTCCTCCTGCACTTTACTTGCTTGCAGATTCCAGCCAGATCACTGTAGATGAGTCTGGCAGGCACATTCAGATTTAACAATGACCTTCTGCAGGCAGTAACTTGTTGTGTAGCAGTGCACAATGATCAGCTTGCAATCTCTCTCCTGTGGCTACTGGTCCCAGCATCACCTCTTCAGGCACTGTCAACCCACCTGGCTGCAGCTGCCCCTTTCACTAGCCCTCCAGGCTAACTTCTCGCAGCAGTCCTCCAGACTGACTCTCTCTCCAGACCAACGGGGTGACTGTGCAGGAGATCTCCCAGGGAAAGGATGAAGACTTGGCACAACACAGTCTTCAGAGAGAACTGGCTACATGTGGCAGTCTCCCCCTTGTAAGTCCACAGTAGTGCTGCTGTACTCACACTGCCCTCACACTTATTCCCGTGCCTCCGGGAAGGGCTTCCTCTGTGTGTTGTGGCAGGATCCTACCAGCACCCGAGGCCTGGCCAAAGGTCAGCCCTTGAGGGCCACTGACATATTTCATAGCACTATATCTCCATCTTTGACCTGACTGCCCCTGCTGGCATGGCTCATGCCTATTTAAGGTGAACCGACCCCCTGCCAGCCCTTTTACTGGGGATTGGCTGAGGACCTCATAAATATTCCATATAAAAGCTCCTCCTAACCTCCACCCACCAGCTTTAGAAATGTCTACAACCTTCCAGACCAGAGGGAGGCGATAGAGGGGCTGTCAGGATGAGTCACCCAGCCTAACTCACTGAACCCTGACCCAGATTTACAGCTCAGGCTTAGCCCTCAGCCAAACTAAATTTTCCTGCTTACAAACTTACCTTATATCTAGCACTCATTAAAGGGTGCTACACCTGTATAATAATAATAGTACATCTACCCCTTTACTTACCTCCGAACAATCTCACAGTGAGACAAAGCCTACACTGAGAGATTTTAGAATATGGCTCATCCATTAAATTGCTAAAAACTCAGATGGATGCAAGTAAGGTAAAAATCTATTTCATCAAGCATGACCTAAAACATTTGGGAAAATAATCTCAAAATTGTAAGAGAGAATACATGACATGACGGGTTTGATTTATCCTGTAAAATAAGATATGCATCATCTTAAGCAAAAGGCAAATGTTAATACTGATCTTTCAGAACAACATTAAAATTGATGAGTTCTGGAAAAAACTGAAGGGGCAATAAGTAATAAAATATATTGGGAAATAGTTTCTTTCTGTGCTTGCGAAAGATGCATTTTTCCCTTTGTTTGAAGTTGAGAGGGCTCATGGTGTCCTGACCCACCCTACTTCATCTGTGGGAATGCCAAAATGAATCCTAGTCATATTAATTATCAGGACACAAATACAATTCTGTAGAGAGCACTCTGCCTTGAGGATATTACAATAAATTCTGTAAGAGATCATTATATCCAGATTTTTCTGCAGAGGTGCAATGAAAAAAGGACTATGTTCCAGGAAATAAAAACAAGTGTTTGCATAAGCTGAAATGTTCATATGTTATGTTCTATGCTGCATGGCTAAGCCCCCGTACACACGGTCAGAAATTCCGACCACAAAATCCGTAAGTTTTTTCCGTTTTTTTCAGAAGGATTTTGTTTTGAAACTGGTGTTTACACGCGGTCGGACAAAATCTGATCGTTCCGAACGTGGTGACGTTCGTTGAGTACGACAGAACTACGTAGAGGCTAGTAGCCAATAGCTTTGGTCTCGTAATTTGATCTGAGCATGCGTGGCACTTTGTCTGTCGGAATTCTCTACACACGATCGGAAAAAGTCAGATCGGATTTTGTTGTCGGAAAATTTGAGATCCTGCTCTCAAATTTTTTTCCGTTGGAAATTCCGAGCCCACACACGATCGGATTTTCCGACAACATAATCCGATCTGACTTTTTCCATCGGAATATCCGACCGTGTGTATGAGGCATAAGAGTTGTTGCTAGGGGAAAACCCCAATTTTTATACACCAGCTGATACAGCTTAAGCTTAATGGATTATAAGAACTAAAAACACTAAAAACATTAAAACAGTGGCTGCAATAATATCTCACCTGGCAGTTTTGCAAGGCACTGTACTTTTTTTCCCTTTATCTTGCAGGATTTGGATGTTAAAAGTAGAGAAGAGTAGAGAAGAGAAAGACCGTCTCCTAGAGTGCTATTTCAGGGTTTATTTTTTCCCACTTATGTTCCTAAGGGAAGATTTGAGTGATGGTGTTTTTTTACTCTCTTTCTAGTCTTTTTAATACTGAGCTTGAGCATCACATGGGGTGATGGAGTGTCAGCTAGCAATACTTACCATATGTACCAAGGGCTATTTCAACAGATATTCATCAAAATGTACACAGTACTTGCAGGACATTTCTCTTGTCCCTGGCATCATACAAAATCTCGGGATCAGTTTGTCTACTTGTATTCACTTCATTTAGAAACTTTCAGTGTGCATAACATAATATGATGATAAAAAGGTACAACCTTGAAAATTAGACAATTGATATTATGTAAATGTTAAGGACCTCTAAGTTTTTTACAAAAAAAAGTATGCTAGTTTATTTTATGTTGAACAATTTGCAACAATGGGGAGAGAGTGTTATGCAAAATATATGCAAAATATACATTTTAGTTGCATGGCAAACTGTAATTATACAATAGATAAAGTATATAAAGGTTGGAACTAGAAGAACCCTTTACTGTCAATAAAGCGCAGAAGTGGGTAAATGGGACTTTTTAATATACATACATATTTAAAATAACAAATTGGACAAACACTTAACAACAAACAGTGATCTTCAGTGTATGATTCATGTGTGATATCTGGTGTCTGGGATAGAAACATAGAAAAGTGACAGCAGAAAAAAGACTGAGTAGTCCATGTAGTCTGCGCATTCCAAGCATTAACTACCTTTTCAGGAAAATAATACTTAGTTTTGAACTTTCCTCCAGTTAGTTTGAGGTGATATCCCCATGTTCTTGATTTTGGTTTCATATTGAAAAAACCCTCCGGAACCTTATTCACCTCCTTGATGTATTTAAAGGTTTCAATCATGTCTTCACTTTCCCTTCTTTCCTCCAGACTGTATATATTAAGTTCTTGAAGTCTCTCTCGATTTGTTTTACCTTTCACCATTTTGGTACCCGTCTCTGGACTTGTTCTAATTGATGCGTTTCGTGAAAGTTTATGGTTAGTGTTTGGCTGAAGCCATTTATTATTAATCAACTGTGTTTACTCTTTTTAAATCACCATGACAACAGAAACTACCCAAATGACCCTGATCAAAAGTTTACATACCCTGGTGATTTTGGCCTGATAACATGCACACAAGTTGACACAAAGGGGTTTGAATGTATATTAAAGGTAACCACCCTCACCTGTGATTTGTTTGCTTGTAATTAGTGTGTGTGTATAAAAAGTCAATGAGTTTCTGGACTCCTGACAGACCCTTGCATCTTTCATCCAGTAAACAAGTAAAAAAGGTGCAATGCATCAGTACCTCAATAAAAAGTTCCTAATAGTCCAAGGGGGCAGAAGTGGGTATATATATAAATATATACATACATGAGTCTTTCAGGGCTGCCACCGAAAAGACCAGAAGCAAGGTCCAAAAGAGCTAAGAAAAAACAAGGAGAGGGGCGCCTCTGAATATATATCAAAATAGCATTTATTACAAAGAAAATATCCACTCACATGAAAAACTGCAAAGTTGCGTTCAAACATGTCTCTGGACTGGAAGAGAGGAGGTGGACTACAAGTCACAGCAAGTTCATATGCAGCTGGCAGCACATCAGATCCGATGAGGATAGAGTGAGGTGATAAAGCACAGCGGTTGCTCCTTTAGCTCGTCCAACAGTAGCACACCAGGTTTAAGTGAGGTCAGCAGTGAATTCATGCGGCCAGGTGTGCGATCCGAGAGTAAAGGGGATCTGATGCCAAAACCTGTCACCAGCTGTGTTGTGGTATCAGTAGAACCTGAACGGCCTCCGTGCTGTTGGTATAACACGGCCGTGTATAGGAAGCCAGAACGAGGCTTGAGAAGCACAATAGAGCGTGGCGCCGGGCTGTGACATCACAGATATGCGACGCGTTTCCAAGTATTCATGCTATAGATGGACAAAATAGCAGCAGTTATTTTTCAAGCATAGCTATGCTTGAAAAAGGAGTACTGCTATTTTGTCCATACCAACAGCACGGAGGCCGCTCAGGCTCTACTGATACCACAACACAGCTGGTGACAGGTTTTGGCGTCAGACCCCCCTCACTCCTGGAACTCACACCTGGCCGCATGAATTCACTGCTGACCTCACTTAAACTTGATGTGTTACTGTTGGACGAGCTAAAGGAGCAACCGCTGTGCTTTACCACCTCACTCTATCCTCGTCGGATCTAATGTGCTGCCAGCTGCATATGGACTTGCTGTGCCTTGTAGTCCACCTCCTCTCTTCCAGTCTAGAGACGTGTTTGAATGCAACTTTGCAGTTTTTCATGTGAGTGGATATTTTCTTTGTAATAAATGCTATTTTGATATATATTCAGAGGCGCCCCTCTCCTTGAACTTTCATCCAGTGCTGCACTGACGTTTCTGGATTCTGAGTCATGGGAAAAGCAAAAGAATTGTCAAAGGATCTGCAGGAAAAACTGTATAAAACAGGAAAGGGATATACAAAGATATCCAAGTAATTGAGAATGCCAATCAGCAGTGCTCAAACTCTAATCAAGAAGTGAAAAATTAGGGGTTTTGTTGAAACCAAACCACGGTCAGGTAGGCCAACTAAAATTTCAGCCACAACTGCCAGGAACATTTTTCGGGATGCAAAGAAAAACCTACAAATAACTTCAGGTGAAATACAGGACTCTCTGAAAACATGTGGTGTGGCTGTTTCAAGATGCACAATAAGAAAGATGGGCTGCATGGTCGAATCGCCAGAAGAAAGCCATTACTAAGCAGATGCCACAAAGTATCCCGCCTATAATACACCAAACAGCACAGAGACAAGCCTAAAACATTCTGGCACAAAGTCATTTGGAGTGATGAGACCAAAATTGAGCTTTTTGGCCACAACCATAAACGCTACATTTGCAGAGGAGTCAACAAGACCTATGAAAAAAGGTACAGAGGTGGATCGCTGATGTTTTTGGGATGTGTGAGCTACAAAGGCACAGGAAATTTGGTCAAAATTGTTGGCAAGATGAATGCAGTATGTTATCAAAAAATACTGGAGGAACATTTGCATTCATCAGCCAGGAAGCTGCGCATGGGACGTACTTGGACATTCCAACATGACAATGATCCAAAACACAAGGCCAAGTCGACCTGTGATTGGCTACAGCAGAATAAAGTGAAGGTTCTGGAGTGGCCATCTCAGTCTACTGACCTTAATATCATTGAGCCACTCTGGGGAGATCTCAAACGTGCAGTTCATGCAAGACAGCCCAACAATTTACAGGAACTGGAGGCTTTTTGCCAAAAGGAATGGGCAGCTTTACCATCTGAGAAGATAAAGAGCTTCATCCACAAATACCACAAAAGACTTCAAGCTGTCATTGATGTTAAAGGGGGCAATACACAATATTAAGAACTGGGGTATGTAAACTTTTGATCAGGGTCATTTAGGTAGTTTCTGTTGTCATTATGATTTAAAAAGAGTAAACAAAGTTGATTGATAATACATGGCTTCAGCCAAACACTAACCATGAGTGAAAGAAAAGTTTTCGTGTTATCATTCATAGCCTTTGAAAAATGGCTAAGAAATCATAAATTCTGCCAGGGTATGTAAACTTATGAGCACAACTATATATATATATATATATATATATATATACACATTGCTGTGAAAAAGTATTTGCCCCTTTCTGATTTTTTTAATTTTTTTTGCATATTTGTCACACTTAAATGACTCAGATCAAAAATGTTATTATTACACAAATATAGCCAGAGAAAATCCAAGATGCAGTTTTTAAATTATTTGTTTAATTTATATAGGTAAAAAAGCTGTCCAAATCTGCCTGACTTTATGTGAAAAAGTAATTGCTCCCCTAAACCTAATAACTGGTTGTGCCACCCTTGGCGGCAACAATTGCAATCAAGTGTTTGCGATAACTGGCAATGAGTCTTTCACATTGCTATGGAGCAATTTTGGTCCACTCTTTTTTTGCAGAATTGTTTTAATTCAGCCACATTGGAGGATTTTCCAGCATGAATGGCCTGTGTAAGGTCATGATACAGCATCTCAATTGGATTTAAGTCTGGGCTTTGACTAGGCTACTCCAACCTAATTTTTGCTTTGTTTGAACTATTTGAAGGTGGACTTGCTGTTATGTTTCGGATCATTGCTGCATAACCCAAGTGCAGTTGAGCTTGAGGTCACAAACTGATGGCCAGATATTCTCCTTTAGAATTTTCTGGTAGAGCTCAGAATTCATGGTTCCATCAATTATGGTAAGTCGTCCAGGTCCTGAAGCTGCAAAGCAGCCCCAGACCATCACGCTGCCACCACCATGTCTAACTGTTGGTATGATGTTCTTGCTATGAAATGCTGTATTCGTTTTATGCCATATGTAACGGGACCCACACCTTTCAAAAAGTTTAATTTTTGTCTCATCAGTCCACAGAATATTTGCCTAAAATAATCAAGATGTTTTTTGGTAAATGTGAGATGAGCTGTGAGGTGAGATGTGTTCTTTTTGGTCAGTAGTGGCTTTGGCCATGGATGCCATTTTTGCCCAGTCTCTTTCTTATTGTTGAATCATGAACACTGATCTTACCTGAGGCAAGTGAGGCCTGCAGTTCTTTAGATGTTGTTCTGGGTTATTTTATGACCTCCTGGATGAGTTGTTGTCATGCTCTTGGAGTGTTGTCATGCTCCTGGGAGGCCACTCCTGGGAAGGTTCACCACTTTTTCAAGTTATCTCCATTTGTGGATAATGGCTCTCCCCTTGGTTCACTGGAGTTCCAAAGCTTTAGAAATGGTGTTGAAACCCTTCTTAGACCGATACATGTACATTACTTTGTTTCTAATCTGTTCTAGATTTTTTTTTAGATTGTGGCATGATGTGTGGCTTTTTGTGATCTGTTAGTGTGCTTCACTTTGTCAGACAGCTTCTATTTATGTGATTTATTGATTCAACGGGTCTGGCAGTAATCAGGCCTGGGTGTGGCAAGTGAAATTGAACTCAGCTTTCCAAAAAATTGTGGTTAATCACAGTTCATTCCTGATTCAGCATGTGAGGGGGCAATTACTTGTTCACATAGGGCCAGGCAGGTTTGAACAGCTTTTTTCCCTTAATAAATGAAATAATAGTTTAAAAACTGCATCTTGGATTTACTCAGGTTATCTTTGTATAATGTTAAAATTAGTGTGATGATCTGAATCATTTAAGTGAAGAAAGGGGGCAAATACTTTTTCACACAACTGTATGTGTTTCAAGGTTTCTGAGGGTTTTCATCTTTGAAACAAGTAAGCCACTGCACATTTGAAGCAGCCTGTGCATGTTCTCGTACAAGTTCCACAGTCAGACTTCTGTATCCAGTTGCAGTTGGATAGATTGTATGCTTTACAAGCTTTTGCCTAGCACTTAAAATATACCTGTTAATAAAAGATTTATTGAAGGTTTCACATGATGCTTGTGTGCTTTCTATCTGTTTTAAAGTATTGTTTAAGGATTTCTGGAGAGAGCTCCAAGTCCATGGATATTGTCTCCATAACTGGTGATTTTTGACCCTAGGCGAAACCTCCTTTCGACGCCCCACCGGCTCTGCCCCATGACTCAACCCCCTTTGCCCTGCCCACATGACAGGATCCAGTGCTATACAAGAAACCCATGATCTGGACTTGCTGACCCAACATCCCAGAGCAGGAGGTGGCGGGCCACATCAGAGGACACCAGCGGTTGGGCACCCCTGCTGTAAGGCATGCATTGTGTGTTTCTGTGTGGAGGCCTCCACTCCTCAGCAGCTGGGCACAGATGACAGCTGGGAAGGTCGTCCTGTTTGTGGAGGAAAAGGAGGAGGAGGATGCCTCCTTAGGAGAAGAATAGGCCCTGGCAGCATTACATCACCCATGCATGTGAAGCAATGTTTAGACATATAATAGTGCAGGAGGGGGAGTGCAGGAGGGGGATGGGAACCCCTACATCCATGGCAGATACTCAGTACAATGACATCACACATGTGAGGACAGATCAGTCTATACAACACTATACAGTATATATACAATAAGGTAAAAAAGAGCTGCGCCAAAAAAAAAAAAATAAAATGAGAAAAAAAAAAAAAAACTAATGGAGGGACTGATTATACCCCCACTAGATGAATGTCCACAGTAATAAGGAATGTAAATCACATAAAACTGCAACAGCACTTAAAAGTAAAAGTCACTGCTTGCACATGATGAACTATGTATGCAGAAAAGACTACTACAAAAAACATATTTTTTTTTAATTTTCATAAAAAATCCTCAGATGGTAACAGTAGTAAGGAAAGTAATCCAGACATCCAGGTGTGCGTGGAAGATAACACCTCAGTGACTTGCAAACAAGCGGTGATACACAAAGTGCCCGACACCCTCAAACACTAACTGCTTACCAGATGGCAAAGCAAATAAGCTTTGCTAGGACACAATCGGCTCACAGCTACAGGTATTCTCGGCTTCACTAACTCACGATGGATGTCTGGATTACTTTCCTTACTACTGTTACCATCTGAGGATTTTTTATGAAAAACTCATGGACATATGTTTTTTGTAGTAGTCTTTTCTGCATACATAGTTCATCATGTGCAAGCAGTGACTATTACTTTTAAGTTCTGTTGCAGTTTTATGTGATTTACATTTCTTATTACCGTGGACATTCATCTAGTGGGGTATAATCAGTCCCTCCATTAGTTTTTTTTTTTTTTTTCTCATTTTATTTGTTTTTATTGGCGCAGCTCTTTTTTACCTTATGTGCTTTTGTGTGTGTATCCCACGTTGAGCAGCAGCCTTTAGTTATTATCCACAACCTGTTAGCGTGTTTTTTATTTTTATTTATTTTTTTATATAAACAATGTCAGTGTTCTTCACTCACCGGCCAAGAACAATTCCTGCCTCCAGGCTCCAACCGTCACTAGACATGACCCAAGAGCGCCCACTACTCCTATAGGCTATAGCACACACTGCAGCTGTACAGGACAGGAGGGAGAGCGGCCTCTACGAATGGCGGTGACACGGGGGCGGGGTTACATAACGCGGCCGTGGAGATGGAGAGTAGGAAAACCAGTAGCTGGGCGCCCTAGGCAGTAGTGTGGCTGCCTAGTTTGCCTAGTGGTAGCACTGGCCCTGATTGTCCCACATCCTTAGGAGAATTATTAACTAAACACTGGATGCACTGACAGTTGTATTTTAATGTGGGGGTTTTAATGATACTCTGAGGCCAAAATAATATTGGCAATAGGTGTTTGTAGGTTCAGGGCCAGGTAAGATCAAGTACAGGATATATCCAGCCCACAGGCATCAGTTTCAAGACCACTGCTTTAGAATCCTAGCTGTTGGCATATTACTGCACTTTCATGAAACCTACAGCAAAACGAAACCCTCTTATGCTTTACAATTGAACTTAACTGTTTTGGGAAGCAATCAAAATAAAACCTCATATCCTTTAGAGCCAAGGAGCTGCCATCTTAGCCTCTGTTTGATCTGCAGTCGCTATGATGCTTCACATGTGATCAGTTATGACACCAGTCATTTAATGCCTTGACAGTTCTGCTGAAAATACAAGCGACTGTGACAGTTATCATTCACAACATGCCTTAAATCTAAAAGTTTGGGGAAAATGTTAATTGATTGGTTTAGTTCCACTTTAAATTGGTGGGTTTAGTTCTGCATGAATGCTTTTGAACTTGTCCCTGCAGCCTAATGATAAAACTACCAGTGAGGGGTTCCTTTTAATGAAAGGAAACCGGTGCTAAGAGAAATCTGAAATCCACAATTACTGTCTTCTTCGGAAAAAGGAAGTTACCTTGCTGTTATGCTTATAATGTCTTCAGTACTTTATCTGTCTTTTATTTGGAACATACTTGATTTGCTGCATGTTTTTTCCAGGTCATTGGCTCAGAAAATGTTGAACCTTCAGATTTCTTTGAACATAAATCATGTTTGTAGCAACAGGGCCTGGTTATATGTCTGCCTCCAAATGTGATACAGAGGTGTCAACTAGTCCTGGGTTCAAGATCAGGGAGACTAAATATAGGGTTTATTTCCCCTTAGATGTCAACTGACGTTCTGTATAGAATATAGTAACATTCCTTATTCCTTTGTATAACTTTTTATTTCCATTAGCTACAGCTTGAACATCTAGCATACTTACTGTGGGTAGACATTTATTTTATTTAGAGACAATATAAATAATGTGCATTAGAGCTGCACGATTAATCGTTAAGAATCGAAATTGCAATTCTTTTCCCTTCCCGATCTTAAAACAGCATTTCCAGATTCGATCTAAGAAGTGCAGAGAAAAAAAATTAAGGCAGCCTGTCAAGTTTTATCACAACATCGCTGATAACTATAAATAAAGTAATATTTAATTCTTAGCTCAAAGGAATGGACTTCTGTCTGCTGTAGGTAAGGGAAGTTTAACCACTTAAAGACTAAACCCTTTTCTGACACATGCTACTCACAAGTTAAAATCAATATTTATTGCGAGAAAGTTATTCAGAACCCCCAAACATTATATATTATATTATATTATATATACAGTGGTGTGAAAAAGTGTTTGCCCCCTTCCTCATTTCCTGTTCCTTTGCATGTTTGTCACACTTAAGTGTTTCGGAACATCAAACCAATTTAAACAATAGTCAAGGACAACACAAGTAAACACAAAATGCAATTTGTAAATGAAGGTGTTTATTATTAAAGGTGAAAAAAAATCCAAACCATCATGGCCCTGTGTGAAAAAGTGATTGCCCCCCTTGTTAAAACATACTATAACTGTGGTTGTCCACACCTGAGTTCAATTTCTCTAGCCACACCCAGGCCTGATTATTGCCACACCTGTTCACAATCAAGGCATCACTTAAATAGGAGCTGCTTGACACAGTAAGGTCCACCAGAAGATCCTTAAAAGCTACACATCATGCCGAGACCCAAAGAAATTCAGGAACAATTGAGAAAGAAAGTAATTGAGATCTATCAGTCTGGAAAGGGTTATAAAGCCATTTCCAAAGCTTTGGGAATCCAGCGAACCACAGTGAGAGCCATTATCCACAAATGGCGAAGACATGGAACGGTGGTGAACCTTCCCAGGAGTGGCCGGCCGCCCAAAATTACCCCAAGAGCGCAGCGACGACTCATCCAAGAGGTCACAAAAGACCCCACAACAACGTCCAAGGAACTGCAGGCCTCACTTGCCTCAGTTAAGGTCAGCGTTCATGCCTCCACCATCAGGAAAAGACTGGGCAAAAATGGCCTGCATGGCAGAGTTCCAAGGAGAAAACCACTGCTGAGCAAAAAGAACATCAAAGCTCGTCTCAATTTCTCCACAACACATCTTGATGATCCCCAAGACTTTTGGGACAACATTCTGTGGACCGATGAGACAAAAGTGGAACTCTTTGGAAGGTGTGTGTCCAAGTATATCTGGCGTAGAAGGAACACTGCATTTCAGAAAAAGAACATTATACCAACAGTAAAATATGGTGGTGGTAGTGTGATGGTCTGGGGCTGTTTTGCTGCTTCAGGACCTGGAAGACTTGCCGTGATAAAAGGAACTATGAATTCTGCTGTCTACCAAGAGATCCTGAAGGAGAATGTCCGACCATCTGTTCGTGTACTCAAGCTGAAACGAACTTGGGTTCTGCAGCAGGACAATGATCCTAAACACACCAGCAAGTCCACCACCGAATGGCTGAAGAAAAACAAAATGAAGACTTTGGAGTGGCCTAGCCAAAGTCCTGACCTGAATCCTATTGAGATGTTGTGGTATGACCTTAAAAAGGCCGTTCATGCTCGAAAACCCTCTAATGTAACTGAATTAGGACAATTCTGCAAAGATGAGTGGGCCAAAATTCCTCCAGGACGCTGTAAAAGCCTCATTGCACGTTATCGCAAACGCTTGGTTGCAGTTGTTGCTGCTAAGGGTGGCCCAATCAGTTATTAGGTTTAGGGGGCAATCACTTTTTCACACAGGGCCATGATGGTTTGGATTTTTTTTCACCTTTAATAATAAACACCTTCATTTACAAATTGCATTTTGTGTTTACTTGTGTTGTCCTTGACTATTGTTTAAATTGGTTTGATGTTCCGAAACACTTAAGTGTGACAAACATGCAAAGGAACAGGAAATGAGGAAGGGGGCAAACACTTTTTCACACCACTGTATATATATATATATATTTAGCAAATACCCTACAGAATAAAATGGTGGTTGTTGCAATATTTTATGTTACACTGTATTTGCACAGCGGTCTTTCAAACGCATTTTTTTTGGAAAAAATACACTTGAATGAATTAATGAATTAAAAAAAACTAAACAGTAAAGTTAGTCCAACTTTTTTGTATAATGTGAAAGATGTTACGCCGCAAGAATCGTGATCTTTATTCTAAGCAAAAAAATCGTGATTCTCATTTTATCCAAAATCTTGCAGCTCTAATGTGCATGGTATAATCAATATGTTTAAAGTTGAAATTTTGTAGGGATATACATATTCTTACACATTTTAGTATAGGCTAAACAAGGACTGTAGAAAGTTTTAGTATGAGATATTGTACAGGGACCACAGAAGATTTTAGGTATACCCTCGTGTCTAAATGTTGTGTGAGAGAATCAGTTACTGCGTCCCTAATGGCTCACAAGTGTGGAGGGGGACTTCTGTTCTTCATTAAGTCTGGACCATGGAACTAAATCAATGCAATGAAAACAAATCACAATTGCTACCTTCAATGACAAAACAAATCACAGCAAAACTTCTGTAATTAAATAACAATGATATATGCATATTGGTGAACTAGGAGCTGCTCCTGTGTGCCTGATTCCTAACTCATGGGAGGATAATACACTGCAAGATAGGTAGCTTTAATTTAATCAATTTAATCAAGTACAAAATTTAGAATACATCATACCAGACTCCAGATTTATCCATATTTGTGTTGTTTCAGGCAAAACAGTTTCTTCCTTTGTGCACAATGCATTTGTGTAATGCATAATGTAAAAGCAAACAAACATTTTAGTCCTGAAGCTATTTTTACAGGTTTCCCACAGTCCAATGTATAAGATCTTTGCAGGCTCCAAATAATGATAAATGATAGATGGTAATAATAAAAATAGATTTCATTTTCTGTAACAGAGAAAAAAATTATAATGTGCAAATGTTCTCCCCTGCTTATGTGTAATTATGAATCATTTGTCTCTGTATTTCCTACTTTCTAAAAAAAAAGAAAAAACTCATCGGATGTTTATTTTCTGTTTACCGATGTTTTCTTGTACAAACAATATATCATCATTGTGGAATTTAACAAATACTGACCTGTCTGTTTCTTCTCAAGTGTTCATGTGAGGACATGACAGAAATTATTTTTGCAGAGTGCAGTGGGATATTTATCTTTATTAATCCAATTCATCATTCCCCCCGAGTCAGCTCTAACCCAAGGCTGCTTTCTTTTGGTAAATTATAAAAGAGGTCAAAATACTATAGTAGTTTTATTCTGGCTGTTTACATACACACAGACAAAATAGGGCCTACACATTAAATTTAAACACATGCTTTACATAAAAGAGCACACAATCAGTGGACATACTCAATATTAGGAGTTATCTGTCATTTGAGGGATATTAAAGTGCATGTAACAGCAAAACAAATGCATTTCTAGTATTTCTTTGTAGCTTTTGCCAGTTGCAAAAATACCCACTGATCCTGCCAGTCTATGTACTGTAGCCCCCCCCCCCCCCCCCCCATTTCTGCTATGTTCAAGCAATGCTATCCACAAATTCAGACCTGTAGGAAAGTTGACAGATACACAGTTCCATTTGTAAAGGAAATAGTGGGATGCTAGGCAAGAGCAAATTGATCCTTTAGTTCCATAGTCAGCCTGTGACTGGAGATGAGCTCAGGCATCCCTTGAACTCCTCTTTAACCCAACTCCAAGCTCTTTTGTATACCAATGTGCTGCAAGCGAGAGTTCAGAGTTCATGTTAGAGATTAGTTCAGAAGATGCCCAAACACATCTCTACCTGTGATGCCAAACAATCTCAAAATACTATATCCTTAAAGTGGTATTAAAGCGTTGTTTTTTTTTTTTGTCTAAGATGATCTAGAATTGACAAATTTATTTAATATTGCACCCAGGAAATACGAATTCAAGATATACAGAGGGGTTCATCAGCCCTGATTGATGAAGGCATTGATGTCCCACTCGATATTTAAACCAAAAGGAGAATAAGATTGTAATTGGTATATCCAATATGTTTCCAGCCGTGACACCCCTCTAGTACAGGCTCCTCCCCGCCAAGGGTATTTATCAATGATGACAAACTGTGAACCCATAGGGTCACGGTTATGGTACTTTCTGTAATGTCTTGATACTTTATGCTTAATATCCCCACCCTTAATCCTAGTGATATGCTCACCTACCCTTACGGAAAATGGGTGGATGGTGCGTCCCACATATTGTTTCTCGCAAGGGCAGGTGATCATGTATACCACATGTGTGGTGGCGCATGTACAGAAAATCTTGATTGGATATACTTTACTGGTAACATTAGATGTAAACTCAACACACTTACGTCGCCCACAAGCGTTGTGTTTACACACGTCGCACATTTTACAGGGAAAGTATCCCACCATATCATGGAAAAAGGAGGGACGTGTGGGCTGGTTAATAGTATTGGGCGCAATCTTTCCTTGAAGGGTTGATACTCCTCTGAAAATAACATTTAAGTCTTTCGGGGAGTATGGTATCAAGCACATGATCATTCTTAAGGATACCCCAATGACGGTTAATTATGTTTTTGACATCTCTATGTTGAGTAGAGTAAGTAGTAAGCATGGCACATTTAAATGTATCTTGTGATTGACCAGATGGCTTAGGAATGAGAAGTGATTTTCTATCCATCAGTGACACCTTATGCAATTCAGTGTCGAGTGCCATTTCGTCATATCCCTTTTCAAGGAATTTGAGTTTGAGGGTCGATGCCTGCATGAGGTATGTATCAAGATCTGCACAATTCCTCTGCAGCCTCAAAAATTGGCTGCGGGGGACAGATTGTAACCACGAGCTATGATGACAGCTATCCGTGAAATAAAGCAATTACGGTCTGTACTCTTAAAATAAGTCTGAAATTTAAACTGTCCAGAGACAATTTCTATTCCTAGATCCAAAAAATGGATCTTAGAGTAACTAGACTCGTACGTCAAAACGATACCTCGATCATTGGTGTTGAGACACTCAAAAAAAATCACTTAACGATTCTGGGGTGCCTTTCCATAGGAGGAGGATGTTGTCTATATACCTGGCCCACAGGACCAGAGAGGGCCTGTGTTCAGAATAGACGACATCCTCCTCCCATTTGGCCATAAACAGATTGGCGAGGCTGGGGGCAAACTTAGCCCCCATAGCCATGCCTTTCTGTTGAAGAAAAACTTGACTTGTCATCAAACCAAAAGTAATTATGGGTTGTAGCGAACTACAATAGTTCGATAACATATTCTTTTTGTTGGCGCATAAGTGAATCATCACGTTTCAAAAAATGTGTTACCGCTTCGACTAGAGGGGTGTCACGGGTGGAAACATATTGGATATACCAATTACAATCTTATTCTCCTTTTGTTTTAAATATCGGGTGGGACATCAATGCCTTCATCAATCAGGGCTGATGAACCACTCTATATATCTTGAATTCATATTTCCTGGGCGCAATATTAAATAAATTTGTCAATTCTAGATCATCTTAGATATTTTTTGTATTAAATTAGTATAGTTCATTTGTCATCTCCTTTATCTATATAGACCTTTTTTAATAAATGCTATTGTGTAATATCAATGTTGTTATATATTACTAATGCATTGTAGTGACAGTAATTTGTAATTTTTTTATATACCATGGCAATTTATGGGGAAGCCCCTCCTTATCATGGCCTCATAGTAACTATTTAATGGTTATATGTCATTTTTAAATATTGTTTTTTCTTATATTTCTTTTTATTTTAAATTTTTTTATCCATATTTGAGATTACCATTATTATTCAGACATCTGTCTGTAAAGTGGTATTTTTTTCTGTACTGGTGAATCTATTTCTGTAGATTTAAGAATCTAAGAATATTATTCACATATATCTGTACAGATTTAAACAGGAATTTTATATATTCCCATTTTTTAATTTCTCTTTTTTGTGTGGCTGAGATTGCTGTCATCTTCCACCAATGCACTCCACCTCGTGAAAGGAAAACGGGTTCCCCTATGGGGATGCACTCACCAGAGCCAAATCAAATATAGGCATGTAATCTCCCAACGAGAATCTGCTACCTCCTTTCTCCAATCACCTCCACAAGCCTCTGGTTAACAGCTCACCATTATCAGCCAGGACATATATGGAAAGAATTGGGACCACATAGGGTAATATTGCTTTAAACACTTTTATTTCCCCCAAGGAAAATATCCCTTTAAAATTCAAACGTACCAAAAGAAAGAATTAAAACAGCATGAAACAGATGTATGTGAAATGCTCTACTATGCCTGGTATCCCTTTCCGGTGTAGCGACGCTGGTTTCCGCTCAGCCGAGCGTTGAACACAGTGTGTAGAAAGCTTTCCGGTCCGTGGAACGCAGGTTTGGAGCGCAAAAACGTCACTTCCTGGTTGCCTGGTCTACGTCCCTGACGCGCGTTTCGTCATATCCGACTTCGTCACGAGGGTGTGACCAGGCAACCGGAAGCGATCTTTATATAGTGATTGATGGCGCAAGAGACCAATCGGGATGCTCACATGTACTTCAAACAGGATTCTATACTCAGCGGTTGCGCTGTCCTGAGACTTCCTGCTTGATGTATCCACATACACCATCAGGATTTCAGTGGAACATATATTTGCCGTGGTGACTCATAAAACATTGAAACTGGATGTGTCAATGTATATTAGTAGTGCCCCTACATCCAGATTTCCTGGTAAACCCCGTAATCGGTGTGGTATAATGCAAGGGCAAGCATACTGCTATACTGTTCTAGATTCTACATATATGGCGATCGAATGAATAGTATATATGTATACAAAATACAGTTCTACATATGAGGTCCCGGGGTCTGATGTGCAGAATTATATAATTTACATAAATAAACATTCACCAAGAGCAATTAAAATGATGTCAATGAAGGAAGGATGCGACCTCAAATCTTTTGATAAAAATTTCAATTAATAAAAGCTACAGATAATATGGATGGATAAAAATAAGTGGATAATGAAGTGGAAGTATAAAATGTATAAGATATCATATAAGTTATGTTGAATAAAATATCAGATAAAATATTAGGTAAAATGCTAAAAAACCAGAGATATCAAGGAAAACAGCCACAAATTATATAAGAGAGATAAAAGTCTCAGTTAAAATTTATATGTATTTAGGATATATGCCAAAATTATATTCAATGTGTCCAGAGAGGATTGTCAGCGATCGAATCCAGTAATATAATTCGGCAATAGGATTATATATGTAAAAAACAGCAAAACGCCGTCCGCAACAAATATATGTAAAATAAGCAATAAAATATATGTAAAATAAGCAATAAAAATTCCATGTTAAAATTACACAAATAAAAGCACATTAAAATCAAGTGGATCTAGTATGACCTAGACTCCTTGTGCTTAAAAATGTGCTCAGGGTTTGGTGACTGAGATCGCAGCTCCCCCTCAGTGACAGTCACCTGAAATGACCCAAACAATTACAGATATAACTTTGCACATTAAAATTACATGGAAACCTGCCATCAAAATCGCACACATAAAGTCGCATATAGTCGCATACGGACCCATTGTCGTTTGTTTGGCAGAAAAAATTACTTAAAATTATCGCTTAAAATTATTCTATATATAATTGTTGCTTACACTTGTGTATCCATAAAATCTAGTCAACATCAGCCTGATTTGTCAGGTGTCGCTGATGAAGCAGTTTATATCCAGTTCTACATTGAGACCTCTAGGAGCAAGTACATCGGTTAAAAAAATCCATTGGGTTTCTTTTTTGGACAGCTCACGTACTCTATGTATGCCTCTCCAATGGGGTTGGAGGTGCTCTATTCCCCAGAATTCTAGGCCACTGGGGTCGCTATCATGCTTTAACTTGAAATGCAGAGAAACGTTATGGTCCTTATAACCTATTTTAATGTTGTTGATGTGCTCCGCAATCCGTATGCGTAACAGCCTTTTAGTGCGGCCTACATACATTAGGCCGCATGGACACTTGAGTACATAGACCACAAACATAGTGTTGCATGTTATAAATTGCTTTATATCAAATAATGTTTGGTTTGCTGTCGCCATAAAGCTATCAAGAGCTCTTATGGGTTTTTTTACTTCTCTGCAAGCCTTACACTTCCTACATGCATAAAAGCCATTCTTATCCCAGAAGGAAGGTGGTTTTTTAGGTGGATCAATGTTTTTTTTGATAACCTTATCTCCAAAGCTTGTTGTTTTTCTATATATGAACTGAGGATTCGAGGGTATGGTTGTAGTCAATTTTCTGTCCAATAATAGAACATGCCAGTGATTTCTGAAGATGTTCTCTACTTCTTTGTATTGCTCATGGTAACCAGAGATAAATGCCCATTCTTTTTTATTATTGTTATTCTGGGTCATGTCGGTTGAGGCGGTTTGATCCTTTTCTTTTAGTGTCGAACTTCGTGGCACTGCACCCACTTCTTCCACTATTTCTTTCAATTTCCTTGGATCATATCCCCTAGCCTCAAATCTGTCTGTTAGAATCTTTGATTGAAGCAGAAAATTATCATTTTCAGAGCAGTTCCTTCTCACCCGCATTATCTGACCCGTGGGTATATTTTTTAGCCACAAAGGGTGGTGACTGCTGGAGATGGGTAGGTAACTATTCCTATCTGTCTTCTTGAAGTAGACCTTAGTCTCTAGTTGATTCTGCTTGCGGTATATGGTTACATCCAAGAAGTCGATCTCCTCTTTATGCCAAGTTGAGGTCAGATTGATGTTATTATTATTGGTATTTAAAATGGTTAAAAACTCTTCCAAATTTTCAGTGGTCCCTGCCCAGATAAAAAATAAATCATCAATAAAATGACGATAAAAAATCAGTTCTGGTCGCTGATTATTAAAAATCGTTTTATCCTCCCACTCCGCCATGAACAGGTTTGCGATACTAGGTGCAAATTTTGCTCCCATGGCCACACCCCTCTGTTGCGAATAAAAGTTCCCACTGTACCAGAAATAATTATGGTTAAGACAAAAGTCTAAGGCGTTCCTTAAAAACATTTTTTGGTTCAATGGCAAATCGTCTCTCTTACTTAACGCCCAGTTGAGAGCTAGTAAAGCATCATCATGCTGGATGATGGAATATAAAGAAGAGACGTCGGCCGTGACCAATAAAACCTGGTTCTTTTCAGTTAGGTCAACTTTCTGTAGGGAGTTGGTCCCAATTCTTTCCATATATGTCCTGGCTGATAATGGTGAGCTGTTAACCAGAGGCTTGTTGAGGTGATTGGAGAAAGGAGGTAGCAGATTCTCGTTGGGAGATTACATGCCTATATTTGATTTGGCTCTGGTGAGTGCATCCCCATAGGGGAACCCGTTTTCCTTTCACGAGGTGGAGTGCATTGGTGGAAGAACCCAGGAGTTTAGACCGCACTACAGGAATCTAGAAACGTGTTTATCTACAAGCCCCATTGTTTTATCAGAACACCACTGGACTTTGCTCCACTCACATATGAACTATTGCGGATATTTATATTTATATTTATTTATTTATTTATTTATTTTTCTATTTATTCGCAACTGGTCCTACCAACAATAATATTGATCTGCCTACGGGTGGAAATCACTTTTATTTATTTATAGATTGATTCTACTAAGGGTTAAACCACTTTTATTGTTATTATTATTTTTATTCATTTATTTATACCTCACTCACCATTCTTATTGGATTTTAATATCTAGTAATTAAGCGCTGCTACAATATCCAATGAGTTTTCTGTGAATTCCTCATTTTTTATTGTATTGTTATATGGTTTTTGTTTTTAAGCAGCAGCTATTAGTGCGCCACCTTTCATAGTGAGCACACTAAACTACCGATATATTAATTTATTTATTTATATTTATATATCTTCATATTGTGTATACATCACAAATAGCAAGGTAATCATCCCACAAGCGCAGGGAGTTGTTTGATATAAGAGGGCACATACACCAAACAACCTTTCTAACCGAGATTGCTGTCATGCCTGTGTTTTGATTGCACGTTCCGCTGCTTAAAACGAGACTTATTATTATCCATTTCCGGATTCCCCCCTGTCTCCGCCTCTTCCCCTCTCCCTCCCCCCCCTTTTTTTTTCTTCTCTTTTTCTTTTTTTTTTTTTTTTCTCCATGGTCCCTACCTTTTTTCTCACTGAGCACCTAGGGAGTCAACAAAAAGTAAATAAAGGTGTTTTTATCAACTATCGAAAAAAAAAAAAGGGAGAGGAGAAAGGGTTTTCTCCTCTTCTTAAATTTTTTTTTTTTTTTTTTTATTATTAATCCTTTCCCTCTTTTTTTTCACTTTTGGAATAAGGATCACTTAGGGAGTCACTAAAATAGAGGTAAGGGTTTTAGCCAAACAACATCACATGTAGGAAGTAGGTAGTTTCTCCTTCCATACTTTTTTCACTATTTTTTTTATTTTATTTTATTTATTTATTTATTTATTTTTTTTTCTTCTCTCCCTTCACTATTGGAACAAGGATTACTCAGAGAATCACTAAAATAGATGTAGGGGCTCACTGCCACATAATATCACATGTAGGAAGTAGGTATTGTCTACTTCCATACCCCTTTCACCCCCCCTTTTATTCTTTATTTTTATTTTTCCCTTCTCTCTCTCACCTTTGGAACAAGGACCACTTAGAGAGTCACTAAAATAGACGTAGGGGCTCACTTTCACATAATATCACAAGTAGGAGGAGGACAGTATCCCCTTCTGTACCTTTTTTTTTTTTTTTTTTGGAACAAGGACCACTTAGAGAATCACTAAAATAGATATAGGGACTCATAGTCACATAATATCACAAGTAGGAGGTGGACAGTGTCCCCCTCTATACCCTCTCCACAAGGGGGAAGGAAAGGGGAAAGGAGAAGAAGAAAACGGAACATTTTTTTTTATTATTTTCTTTTTTTATTATATCTCGTTGGTGTAGTTACATAGGATGTAATACGTGGATATATATGTATGTATATATATATGTGTATATATATGTGTATGTATATGTATGTGTATATGTATATATATGTATATATGTATGTATACACACAACTCACTGGGGAACTATGGGAATGGCGAGGGGGGGTGGACTAGGGGGAATTGGGGAGTAGTTAACCACCCAGGGGAGGGGCGGGGGGGAGAGGGGAAGGAAGGAAAAAGGAACATTAATTAAAAGATTGCTTGAATAAAGTTAGAGGGAGTAAAAGAATTATATCAGGAAGACAGGGGACTACTACTATTGGCTTCTTTGTTGAAAAATATATTGAGATTGATCCATGTGTCTTGTTGATTGTGGGTTTTTTGTGTTTATTTATTTGTTATGTATTTATTTATGTACAAGTCCTATGTATGTGTGCGTATGTGTATATATATATATATATATATATATATATATAGGATTTTGTAAAAATGTTTTGTATATGTGAAAAAATCTTTTCAATAAAAAAATATTAAAACAAAACGAGACTTGGATCGCACTGATATGCGCTGTTGCACATTGGCTCTTCAAACCGAGGCTAGAGACACGTGCTGTGTCCTTCTGGTTTCGAGATTGAGGCTTGAGACGCACGCGGCGGTGCCATCTTGCTGGAAACCGGAAGTTGATGGAGATTGCACTCCAGACATGTGTCACAGCTGTTCATGGTAAGGGGGGCCTCCTATATCTATAAATATGCGGTTTTGAGGGCAGGTCAGCACCCCAGATGATGCTTAAACAAGCGAAACGCGTCGGTACTGTATGCTGACTTGCTCAACACAGCTGTCTTGTCCTTAATAAGCGCTTGTAATTTGGAAGCATGTAAGTGCATTTCCTACATTACTGTTTTTAACCACTTCAGCCCCGGCAGATTTTACCCCCTTCCTTACCAGAGCACTTTTTGCGATTCGGCACTGCGTCGCTTTAACTGACATCGCGACGGTGCACCCAAACAAAATTGACGTCCTTTTTTTCCCACAAATAGAGTTTTCTTTTGGTGGTATTTGATCACCTCTGCGGTTTTTATTTTTTGTGCTATAAACAAAAGAAGAGTGACAATTTTGAAAAAAACATAATATTTTTTACTTTTTGCTATAATAAATATTTCATTTAAAAAAAAAAAATGTTATCCTCAGTTTAGGCCGATATGTATTCTTCTACATATTTTTGGTAAAAAAAATCGCAATAAGCTTATATTGATTGTTTTGCGCAAAAGTTATAGTGTCTACAAAATAGGGGATAGACTTTTGACACATTTTTGGGACCATTCACAGTTACACAGCGATCGTTGCTATAAAATTGCACTGATTACTGTGTAAATGTGACTGGCAGGGAAGGGGTTAACACTAGGGGGCGCTGCAGGGGTTAATGTATTCCCTATGGTAGTGATTCTAACTGTGGGGGGAGGGGACTCACAAGGGGAGGAGACCGATCGGTGTTCCTCTGTACTGTGAACACATCATCGGTCTCCTCTCCACTGACAGGACGTGGAGCTGTGTGTCTAGGGGGGCGTGCGTGCCCCCTAGACGGCCAGGAATGGGAGGACGTCATATGACGTCCACCCAGGAAGGGAGATCCATCTTGTGGACGTCATATGACAGTCCACGGTATTGAAGTGGTTAATAAACACCTTTTATACAGAATTATGCTATGTTCCTCCTTCTCTCTTCCTATCTGGCTTCTCTGGTGAGTTTGATCCCGTCATATTCTGATCCCATTATCTGAGAACGATCCCTGGAAAGGTCTGATCTGCATCCAATAATCTGGGACCTCTGGCTATTAAGCCTGTGTGACCCACCAGGTATATGCTTGCGTGTGTCATTGTGTTCTGGTAAGCATTTTGTGCTGTCGTGGTGGATTACCTGTGTCACTTGCTGGGTTGGACACTCACTGAACTCATCATTTTTGGACTGCACTTATACTTTCTGGACACTTTATATCTTTGGACTTTTTGTCATCACATATTAAGCATAAACAGTTTTAACTTTTTTCCTATTTTTGATTCACCTTGCATTGTATAATTTATGTCACTATATGTTATTTTTTGTGCATAGTTTGGGCGATCAATACCTTCTGGTAGCGCTGCACTTTGTCTTTTTACATATGTTTTCTAGTTACACCTTTTAGTGCCGGCTGCTAAACTTGGTGATAGTGCAGTATATATACATATCTTAGCAATAACAGTGTTTAGCTTTATAAAAATAACTGTGTAAGTTTTATTGTTTTTATTAACTTTGTTTCTATGCATATTCTGTAATACTATATGCTTATGAGTGCATGCATTTTTGCTCTGCTCTCTCATTTGCTTGCTACATAGTACTTGTGCACTGCTGCTGATTTTAACAAAACACAGGTCTTTATTTCAGCTAATGGAAACAATGCATTCCCTGTGTGGCTGATCTGTTATCTCAGAAGTTATTAAGAAGGGAGCCTGAGTAATTGTAAATTGACTGTTTCTGTCTCTAGTGGCTTATTTGTCACTTAAAGTGCATGTTGAGCCAAAAAACTTTATTTAAAGTTTTGGATAATACCCAAAAGTATCAGAATTTGTTAGTATATTGTTTTTACAAACACAGGTGTAACATCCAATCTTGTATTTTATATACTTTATCTCACAAAAGTGAGTACACCCCTCACATTTTTTTAAATATTTTATTATATCTTTCCATGTGACAACACTGAACAAATGACACTTTGCTACAATGTAAAGTAGTGAGTGTACAGCTTGTATAACAGTGTAAATTTGCTGTCCCCTCAAAATGACTCAACACACAGCCATTAACGTCTAAACCGCTGGCAACAAAAGTGAGTACACCCCTAAGTGAAAATGTCCAAATTGGGCCTAATTAGCCATTTTTCTTCCCCGGTGTCATGTGACTCCTTAGTGTTACAAGGTCTCAGGTGTGAATGGGCAGCAGGTGTGTTAAATTTGGTGTTATCGCTCTCACTCTCTCATACTAGTCACTGGAAGTTCAACATGGCACCTCATGGCAATGCCTCTCTGAGGATCTGAAAAAAAGAATTGTTGCTCTACATAAAGATGTCCTAGGCTATAAGAAGATTGTCAAGACCCTGAACTTGAGTTGCGGCAAGGCGGACAACACCATACAGCAGTTTAACAGGACAGGATCCACTCAGAACAGTCCTCTCCATGGTCGACCAAAGAAGTTCAGTGCACGTGCTCAGCGCCATATCCAGAGGTTATCTTTGGGAAATAGACGTATGAGTGCTGCCAGCAATGCTGCAGAGGTTGAAGGGGTGGGGGGTCAGCCTGTCAGTGCTCAGACCATACACCACACACTGCATCAAATTGGTCTGCATGGCTGTCGTCCCAGAAGGAAGCCTCTTCTAAAGATGATGCACAAGAAAGCCTGCAAACAGTTTGCTGAAGACAAACTGACTAAGGACATGGATTACTGGAACCATGTCTTTAGTCTTATGAGTCCAATATAACTTATTTGGTTCAGATGGTGTCAAGCATGTGTGGTGGCAACCAGGTGAGGAGTACAAAGACAAGTGTGTCTTGCCTACAGTCAAGCATGGTGGTGGAAGTGTCATTATTTGGGGCTGCATGAGTGCTGCCGGCACTGGGGAGCTACAGTTCATTGAGGGAACCATGAATGCCAACATGTACTGTGACATACTGAAGCAGTGCATGATCCCCTCCCTTCGGAGACTGGGACTTAAGGCAGTATTCCAACATGATAAAAACCCCAAACACACCTCCAAGACGATCACTGTCTTGCTAAAGAAGCTGACGGTAAAGGTGAGGGACTGGCCAAGCACTGACCTAAACCCTATTGAGCATCTGTGGGGCATCCTCAATGGAAGGTGGAGGAGCGCAAGGTCTCTAGCATCCACCAGCTCTGTGATGTCATCATGAAGGAGTGGAAGAGGACTCCTGTGGCAACCTGTGAAGCTCTGGTGAACTCCATGCCCAAGAGGGTTAAGGCAGTGTGGAAAATAATGGTGGCCACACAAAATATTGACACTTTGTGCCGAATTTGGACATTTTCACTTAGGAGTGTACTCACTTTTGTTGCCAGCGGTTTAGACATTAATGGCTGTATGTTGAATTGTTTTCAGGGGACAGCAAATGTACACTGTTGTACAAGCTGTACACTCAATACTTTACATCGTAGCAAAGTGTAATTTCTTCAGTGTTGTCACATGAAAAGATATAATAAAATATTTACTTTTACTTTTGTGAGATATTGTATACATACCCTGGCAAAATGTATGATTTATTGGCCCTTTTTCAGAGAATATTATCATAACACAAAAACTTTTCTTTCACTCATGGTTAGTGTTTGGCTGAAGCCATTTATTATAAATCAACTGTGTTTACGTTTTCTAAATCATAATGGCAACAGAAACTACCCAAATGACCCTGATCAAAAGTTTACAGCCTGGTGATTAAAGGTAACCATCCTCATCTGTGATCTGTTTGCTTGTATTTAGTGTGTGTATAAAAGGTCAATGAGTTTCATTGGACTCCTGACAGACCCTTGCATCTTTCATCCAGTGCTACACTGATGTTTCTGGATTCTAAGTCATGGGGAAAGTAAAGGAATTGTAAAAGGATCTGCGGGAAAAGGTAGTTGAACTGTATAAAACAGGAACGGAATATAAAAAGATATCCAAGGAATTGGGAATGCCAATCAGCAGTGCTCAAACTCTAATCAAGATGTGGAAAATGAGGGGTTCTGGGTTCAAAGAAAAATCCACAAATACAGGTGAAATACAGGACTCTCTGAAAACATGTGGTGTGGCTGTTTCAAAATGTACGACAAGGAGGCACTTGAAGAAAATTGGGCTGCATGGTTGAGTCGCCAGAAAAAAGACACTACTAGGCTAATGCCACAAAGTATCCCACTTACAATACGCAAAACAGCACTGAGACAAGCCTCAAACCTTCTGGCACAATGTCATTTTGGAGTGATGTAACCAAAATTGCTTTTTGGCCACAACCATAAATTCTGCATTTGGAGAGGAGTCAAAAAGTCCTATGATGAAAGGAACATCATTCCTACTGTGAAACACGGAGGTAGATAGCTGATGTTTTGGGGATATGTGAGCTACAAAGGCACATGAAATTTTGTCAAAATTGATGACAAGATGAATGCAGTATGTTATCAAAAAATACTGGAGGAACATTTGCATTCATCAGCCAGGAGGCTGAGCATGGGATGTACTTGAACATTTCAACATGACAATGATCCTAAACACAAGGCCAAGTCGACCTGTCATTGGCTACAGCAGAATAAATAATTAATTTTGAAACTGGGCAATGAGGGATCAGAACTAGGTACCACATCCCATTAAATAAATGAGAACAATTAGTAAAGGACAAGCAGGACTTTAAAGGTACCAAAAAAGATATACAATGGGGGTTATTTACAAAAAGGTAAATCCACTTTGCACTGCAACTGAACTTGAAAGTGCACTGAAAGTGCACTTGGAAGTGCAGTCGCTGTAAATATAAGGGGTAGATCTGAAATGAGTGGGAAGCTCTGCTGATTTTATCATCCAATCATGTGCAAGCTAAAAATTATGTTTTTTTATTTTCCTTGCAAAGTCCCCCTCGGATCTACAGCAACTTTACTTCCAAGTGCTCTTTCAGTGCACTTTAAAGTGCACTTGCAGTGCAAAGTGGATTTTCCTTTAGTAAATATCCCCCAATAAGTTTATAAAAAATAAAAATAAAATATTTGGACGTACTTTTCTTTAAAATGACAATAAATGTTCAAAAGCATGATATTCATACAACATGTGCAACCACTTCTTACTCTACATGTTTCGCTCATAAAAGCTTCCTCAGGAGCATGAAGTTGAATACTACAAAAGAAACAAACAATAATGAAAAAATTGTACATGGAAATTATTGTGACAATCATGTCAAAAAAGACAATCATGTCAAAAAAGATTACATAAATATATCATGAATAGTGTTGAGCGAACCTGAACTGTAAAGTTCGGGTCCGTACCGGACTTTTGGGTGTCCGGGTCCCGGACCCGAACCCGAGCAATTGACTGTATGTTCGGGTTCGGGTCCGGTGTTCGGCAATGTATTGGCGCCTTTTACAAGCTGCAGGGCAGCCAATCCATGCTAGTTTCACTTGTGTGCCCTACTAATGGCATGGCTGTGATTGGCCAGTGCAGCATGTGACCCAGCCTCTATATAAGGTACAGGCACACAGCACAGTGCGTCACTCTGCTATAGACAGGTTCCTGGCTGCTAAGAGAGAATTTCATTAGGAGTTAGTCTGATACAGTTAGTCAGTTCACATTCCTGAAATATCTTCAAATTAGTAATATCAGTGAGCGATCTACATAGCTAGAGTAGAGACTAGAGAGTGTCTTTATTGAGGGAAAGAGGCAGAGAGAATTATTCAAGAGGTTCCTAAATCAATTGTACCCTGGCTGGGGTGCAGTGCACAGTCTTTTAACAGTGCTATGAGGCCAGTGCCAGACAAAATATAACTTTTATCTGCAAGCTCAGTGCAACATCACTGCATATTTTACTAAGATATACACCATACTCTGGGTGTATTCTGCTATTGCAAAAACATTGCAAAAAAATTAAATGTTGCTGTGTTTTGTGCATGTGTGCAGGAGTGTGACATACAATCGATTGATATTTCTTCTATTGTGCTATCCCAAAAAAAAAATTGTAGTGATTTTTTTTTTCCCAATAGCATTTTCTGCATGTTCATACACGCTTTACACACTGTGGGTGTATTCTGCTATTGCAAAAAAATAAAATCTTTCAGTGTTTTGTGCATGTGTGACATACAATTGATCGATATTTCTTCTATTGTGCCATCCCAAAAAAAAAAATTGTAGTGAAATTTATTTAAGTTATTTCCCTATCTATATTTGTTTGCAGAGCACTTGCCATGCTATTAACATCATTTTGTTGCCATTTGCAGCCCTCTAGCTCTTTTCATTACTTTTTTACAGCCAATTTAGTCTTGAAAAGTTTGGGTCCCCATTGACTTCAATGGCGTTCGGAGTTCGGGGTCAAGTTCGGGTCAAGTTCGGTCCCGAACCCGGACTTTTTTCCGAAGTTCGGCCGAACCCGCCGAACCCGAACATCCAGGTGTCCGCTCAACTCTAATCATGAACAATGAATATATACATGTTTACAAGAAAAATATATTGATAATGAGCTGAGAATGCATGCCTACCAGATGCTTTCATTTACGGTAGTGCTTGAATTAATTAAAAAATCTTGATTCCTGGACTGAAGCCTGTGTTTAGAGGGCATATATGCAACCATAGGGAGAGGATAAGGAGTCTGAAAAGTAAATCCACATTAAGTAAGTTTATTGGTTTTGTGACCCTAATTAATCATACCAAGACCATAAAAGAAGATTTAATAAGTAATCTAGAGACAAGGCACCATTTATCTTGTTCAAAGTTTTAACGGTGTGGAACCAATAGGATCTTTTTTGTCCCCAAAACCGGGGGAAAAGGGTTGATACTGGGGTGTCCGGTAAAGCTGCAGCAGGTGGTACTAGCTGCACTTTACCAAACTCGGATGCAGACCAACAGCACCCCTACTGTCAAGTCTATTTCCCTGGGGAACTAACCAGTGGGCTCCTAAGAGAAAAACAGATTGTTTCCTTTTTAGTGGGGATTTCTATATTCTATATGGACGCCCTGGGCACTTGCTACATCTGTATCAAACCAATCACCTATGGTATGCTCGGGCCCTTAAGCGCTATTAATAGTGGAGTGCTCAATTCCTTATTTCCAGCTTGATGACTAGGAGCCATTCTGTGCCCTCCGCGTCATCTATGGGGAGTCCTGTGCCTGATATGCTGAGGGGAGTGGATGCTTTTCTACTTTTCCATCTGTCTTTCCACAGATTCAATAGTTGTCCTGTTGACAGATTCTCCCACCTGAGCTGTGGATCTCTGCAGCTCTTCCAGAGTTACCATGGTCCTCTTGGCTGATTTTCTGATTAATGCTCTCCTTGTCTTGGTAGGTTTGCAGTTGTGCCATACTCTTTCTATTTTTGAATGATGAATTGAACAGTGCTCCATGAGATGTTCAAAGCTTAGGATATTTTTTTATAACCTAACCCTGCTTTAAACTTCTCCACAACTTTATCCCTGACCTGTCTGGTGTGTTCCTTGGCCTTCATGATGCTCTTTGATCACTGATCACTAATGTGCTCTTACAAACCTCTGAGGGCTTCACAGAACAGCTGCATATATGCTGAAATTAAATTACACAGAGTTGGACTTTATTTATGAATTAGGTGACTTCTGAAGGCAATTGGTTCCACTAGATTTTAGTTAGGGGTATCCGAATAAAGGGGGCTGAATACAAATGAACGCCACACTTTTCAGATATTTATTTGTAAAAACTTTTGAAAACTATTCATCATTTTCCTTCCACTTCACAATTATGCGCCATTTTGTGTTGGTCTATCACATAAAATCCCAATAAAATACAATTACATTTTTGGATGTAACATTACAAAATGTGGTATGAATACTCAGGGGTATTAAGGGGTTTGAGTACTTTTTCAAGGCACTGTATGTACCTCTGTTACCAAAGCCTCTTGGAAGTAATGCTTAGTGGCCTTTAAATTGATCACACCCATTATTTTTAATATCATAATAACAGCATTAAAGTCTGTAAAAAAAGAAAAACAAGAAAAAAACATACACAGCAAATTGCTCATAACAACCTAAAGCTTGTTTACAGCTTCAGGTACTGATAGCTATACTTCACAATCAATAAAAGAATGAAAGGCTGTGATGACATTGGGGAATGGAGAAAATGACAAATGATACTCATAGGAGGGCAGATGAGAAACGTAGACAAGACATGAAGGATAACCTGAGATCTTTGAGGGAAAGAAAATACTGAGAACATAAGAATCTTCTGAAATACACAAGCCACATGCTATAAAAAAAGAGAAGTCTTGGAATTATAAAGCATTTCTTTATTGTGGCTCTTGAGGTGTGCTGTGCAGTTCTTTAACTAGTCATCAGATAAATAATAATTTATAAGATGATTCTGGATGCTAAGTTAAAAAGAATGTTATTCCTTGTGAATAAAACAATGAAATTGTGACAGGCACATAACTCTTTACCCCGGAGTGATGAAAATATAACACATTAATAACGCCTAGTAAGTATTTTAGGTAAGTAATGCTGAAAATCTTAGTCTACTTTGACAGATATGGCTAATTAAAACATATAAATCAGCTCATGTGGAATGGATAGATTTGCTCCATACGTCTTACACTAACAAAACCACAAGCCTCTCTTACTAAGTCATGGCTATAGATAATATAAGAAGTGGTAAGAAGACTTCTAACTATTTTGGGATTCTCCAACTTCTAAGAGCATCTCACATAAGAATTTTATTTCTGCTGTTTCTCTAATCATAAATAAAATATCTAGCATTACCAATAGTTTTCTTATGATATCTAAGTGGTTTACCTTGAGGGAATCAAAACAATGAGCAGTAAATGGGTCAACAGCTGTTTTCTATTTTTTTTTTTGACAGGCACAGTCTGGCTTTATATGAATGCTGTTGCCTGATAAGTATGTTTTTTGTCCATACTTCTGTCATCTTCTGGAGCGCTTCACCTTTTCTTCCTCATCTATATATCTAAACATGAGCTTTATTCTACATTAATACACCTTAGGCCCTCCTCAGGAACAGCCACCTGTGATGATGTGTACATACCCTGTTATGCCAGCCCATGCTGGGCATGAAGCCCACCCATGTTGGCCGTCTTGGGTAGTAGGGTTTCATGGCCCAAACCCTGGGGACGCTGCCAGGGGCATAAGGCAGTACAGCCAGCCCTCCTGTACTGGGCCCAGGCCTCATCAGTTTAAAAGAGGGGCCTGGGCATCTCCAGAGCAGGAGGGCCAGCAATACTGTCTTATTGCTAAAACTTGTGACTCTTCGATAGTGCTGCTAGTTTTCTACTTTTATTTTCTTGCTCTGATTGCATTGCAGGAGGATCGGTTCTAGTATCTGCACCCCCTTCCTCCTGCTGTCTGGATCCCCTGTGTGCCTCTTTCCCCCGCATTTATGCCATTTTCCCTCCTCTCCTCTCCTGCCGGTAGCTTCTGAGGGCACATAGGAGGTTTATTTCAGGATGGTGAGTGGGGGGAGCTCACCATCATGAATGAACACACCACTCTGAATGAAGAGTGTGCATTTTCTACTGATTGCTTACTGTAGATATTGTCTTTGTCTTGCTATTCACTGGATTGGATCTTGTTCAATGAAGTATAATTTCTGCAATGGCTGAAAAGCAGTGGGCATTGCATTTTAGCAAAAATATAATTTGATATTTTTGGAGGAGGGGGTCCCAGTCAGGCTGCACTGGGCCCCGTGATTTCTATCAGCAGCCCTGATCCCTGCTCAGGCACAGCAGCATTTGCCACAAATTTCCAATGACCAAGGAACATAAAGACTTGGTGTTGCCCTTATTAGCTGTGAAGAAAGCATTAGCTTTCTTCAAAAAGGAAGTTTGAAGGCAAGAGCTGATTGCAAAATGGAGCAGCCCTGTGAGAGAATCAGGCTCCTGTGAGTCAGAAGAAAAAGCCCTGCCATGGAGACTTACTGGATCTGGACTGCACTGCAAGTGAGGAGGAGAGAGGGGAACCCCCACTACTACCCATTGACAGCAAGTTTGGGAGAGAGTTTATAGTAGTATATTGTAGCTACCATCAGCCAAGATGAACTAAAAACACAAAAAAATCAACATCAGAATAGCTGCAATTCCTCAAATGAGTGTTTTACTATATAGTCTCTTACATGGCTTATAGGCCAATAATAACTATGGCACAGACATTTGGGGTTTATAAAAAAAACATCATACTCACCTCAGTGCTGCAGCATTGGCGTGATGCTGCAGCTGTGCTACATTGGCTCTAAGCCCAAGAACTGAGCGTTCACATGATTGCTAATTACTCAGCTCTTGGTCTGCTCAGAGAAGAGAAAGGTGACTGTCAGTCACCGCTCTACACTATGCTTTCCCAGAATTCACTGTGGCACCAAGCAGGGAACGGGACAGGTGCAGCTGGCTTCGGCTCTCAGCACATGCTGAGACCCAGAATCAGCTGTCAACCAGGTAGCTTGGTAGATCCTAAAAATATGGCTGGGATCCTTCCAGAGCCTGAAGTGGCTCTGCTACGTCAACTACCATCGAGCTATAAGTGCACTCCTGTGATCCACAAGAGAAGCATTGGGTGAAAAGTTTTGGCCATATTTCTCTTTTAAGGAACTCAAGGAAAAAGGAGGCTGATACTGTAAACAGCAACTTTGTGTGGAACTCAAGTGAGCTGGAATTCTTCTTGCCAACCCTAAATTTTGCAGTGTACAAGAGGACATAATACATAAATAATCCTTAATCCAAGAAAGATTGCATGGGTTAAATATCAATGCTCAGCATTATTATAAAGACAAACCATATTTTTAACAATGTTCTCTACACTTGTTCTTTCTGAATATGGCTCACAATAGTTGTAACACAGTATGTTAGGGTATCTCGTGATAATGCTAATATTACAAACAATAATTAGTTATATAGGTTATAAAACGAACCAGTGTTTTATTTTCTGGCGGTGATTTTATTGGTGTTGTGGGGAAAATGTATCCAAACGATCCATAGATTGGCAGATATATTGATATTTACAGCTGTTTATGATTTACTTTATACTGCACCAACTGCTAAAAGTTTTGACACTGTTAGCTCATCTAAATCAAACTTCCTTTTATTAACAGTAATTATAGTCGTCAAATTTTAAAATCAAATCTCGAGACACTTATCCAGGATTTTTGTCACACCTATGTGTCTATATCACCCACAGTATTTCTGATCAGAGAAAAGGGAAATGTGCAAATGTGCAAATGTGCACACATTTATGTGACAAAATGTTTCATAAGCACAAGTGCTTGTGAATGGGACTACAATGGATTAAAAAAAAAACGTAGTTAAGACAGAAGTTAAGCAGGAGGGTTGACTTTAGAATGGTGCAATGTTTGAAGCTCACTGATTGCCTTGTTTAAAGTGATTGTAAAATATTTTTTTTTTTATTAAAATAACAAACATGCTATACTTATCTGTGCAATAGTATTACACAAATTGGCCCTAAACCTCCTATTCTGAGGTCCCCTGCTAGTGCTCTAGGCTCCTCCCATTCATATCTGCTTGCTATGGGGCCACTCATGGGGGCTCGATCCTGAGCCAGGCTGTGTGCATCCATTGGGTCCCATTGCTCTTAGCCAAGCCTGTGAATGCAGGAAGAGAGCAGAGCAAGACTGCTGGTGGGGTCAGAGCTAGATCAAGAGTGGTGTCGGGCAGGTGTTTAGGAAGGGGAGGCACTAACAGTAAAAGGTTTTTAACCTTACCATTAAGGTACAAGACCTTCTGCCTTTGGAACCACTTTAAGAATCATTACAAAGAGGCAGAGTCAATTGAAATAAGAAACAATCTGCCAACATCCCAATTAGGAAAGAGTAGAGAATATGCATGCAATTAGCAGCAGGAGAACCCCTCTGGGACTTTGAGGCAGATAAGAAACAGGTAGTAAGGTTAAAAGGCTAACGCCTTTTAGAAAATTGTATAGACATACATGTACACAAGGATAAATTCAAGAGTACCCACAACTGCGGGATATAACCCAAATAGAAGCCTAGCATGGACCAGCTATAGGCATCCCATGTTGCAACCGGACATGCTTCAGAATAACTCCTTCTTCTAAGGGTTTTTATTTTGGGTACACATTTTTTTTTTAAGTATCAATAAAAAGTTAGCAAGAGGAGGGACGAGCCATCCATGGTAAGTATAATGAATACATATACATATGAAATAGACTCTGAAGGGTTGCAGTCAAAAGATATATAAAGAGGCTAAAGACACTTACATATGTCGTGTAATACACAGTAAAAATATCTTCAGATGTAGCTGGGGCATCAACAGGATCCGACACCCAGTGGGAGCCAACCGCATCCACATCCAGTGTGCGCTACCACAAGGATCCTTGTATTCATGTTTTATGGACTGTGTCCTTGTTTTTTAATTATATACTAATAAATTGACGTCAGCCCTTTTAACCTTACTCTTATCTGCCTCAAAAAAACTAATGCAGGCGCCTCTGAGTTAGACTGCAAAGCTTGAAAAAGGAGCGTGCATTCCTCCCACTACCAGGGTGCGCCAGCCCGGAAACATGTCGCGATCACGCCTGTGACCTCATACCCTCCAGTGCTGCAGTCAAGGAAGTGTTCCAAGCCTCCTCACCAGCTATGTATATTTATAAATCTAACTTAACAGAGGGTCTAGTCAAAAAAAAAGGTTTTGGTTGGAGTTCTATTTGAAATTTTACCTGAATGTAATGTTTGATGTGACTTTCAAATTTCACAAGATGACTGTTTCATGTTTAACTGAAATGTACAGATTTTTAGATTATCCCTCTAGTAGATATCTGAATCTCGGGTGATACTGTGAGCATGCCTGTTGCAGAGCTGCAGGGGTAAAATGAATTAACTGTATACATAATATATTGTTTACAGTCAGTATAATGGGGTCTACAGTATTTGCAAATTACAGTAATGGAGGATGTTCAGGAGCCTTTAGTTAATACTTGACAAAGGCAGACAAGCCCATATTTTCTTGCTGGGAAGGGAGCATTCTGGTCAATCAGCCAGACTGGATCTTCCTCAAGCATACCTATTCACCCAATGGGAACTTGTATATTTATATAGCAATCTTATCTGAGAGGTTTCTTCAGGCGACAGATCTGTCTGTCTGTCTGTCTCTAGGTAGATTAAAGCCCAGCTTCAGTCAAAACATTCTGTTTTGGATACACAGTGGATTGGTCAGATTTTTAGTACTTTAGCCCTATTAGGGAGATACTTCTTCAAAAAGGACACTTACCATAACATAATTTTTCATAGTGGGTGGCAGGGTTAGAACTTGTGATAATGCTTTTATTGTTGCCTATGTCTTCTTGTACTGTTGACAACTACAACTCCCTCCTGAAAAAAAGGAATAAGGAAACAGGCCGCCACAATCCAAATTGATGAACTGGCTCATTAGAGTAGAAATAAGATCACTGAGCTTATTTCCTATTGCGATTGGCTTTATATTATTACCAATTATAATTGGTCCTTCTATATACTTTAATATGTTGTGAGATATATTAGACCCCATGTAAACGGGAACGCGAGGTGTGCGCATGCCCAGTAAAGTTAGGACGTACATAAGCTATGAAAGCCGATATGATGGTCCGACTCAATGATGGCTATTCCCTAATAGTGGTTATGGTGATTGGCCCAGTGTGACTGATGACGTGTGTGGATGCGCGCGGCCTGGGTCACCTGATCGGCCTAATACAGCACTGATAGGTGCTTACATTCCACCAATGGGATCGGCGCACAGCGCACAGCGCATGTCGGGCGCATGCGCAGTTGTCACTTTTCGATACAGCGACGGCTGTTATCTGTGGATGGGAGGCACGCCAGTAACTGAGGGTGCGCGATGCCGCATATGGGACTAACGCTACGTGCACTCGCACGGCGGACATGCTTACGCAATAGGCAATAGGCTAAACACTCCACCAATGGGAAGGGAGGGGCGGGTATATTATTATGAGTGACACACCGCTTGGCCAACCCCATGATTAAGTCCTCATGTGACGAAACATGTCGGGGGCGTGGCTAAGCGGCGTTTATCTGCAGTGAACAACAGCTTTTTTACTACAAACAGAGATACGGTGTTATGACCACTCGTTTTTGGACATTGGCGATTGGGAGATGGTGAGATCTTGACTTTATAGTCGCACACACCTCGGGTCCGCCGTGACCACTGTTTTTCCTTTGCGTAGAAGTGGAGTTGCAGAGTTGAATTTTTTGGAGTGCTATCTGCTGTGGTGGATTGGAATTCATTTGTTGCTGACTTTAATCTGTTTAAATGTGAGTGAATTGGTTGAAGCTTTGATTTTAGTGTGAAATAAATTATTTTTACTGTATTACACTATTGGAGCACTTTTTCATTTTACATGTGGAACTACTCTTAAAACACTAAGTGGATAAAACAGGAGGACCACCGATTGGCTGTTTGAGATCATTTAAGCTGAATTGCCCGACACGAAAGTGCGGGCAACATATTGTGGTGAGTGAGTTTCCTATGGGAGTGGCACATTGAGCACAACAGTGTGGTGGAAGATAAGAAGATTTTAAGAGTGTTACTTTGAGAAGATACACGTTTTTGTCAGAGGAACTTTTCTTTTTGACCACTAACACACTTTATTAGCACTATTTTTTTGGTGCGATTTTTTTCTACTTGAACATCAGTGCAATAGTGTGGCACACCTTTTTCACTATATATATTTTTTTGGGGGAGATTGTGTTGATTATATCTCTCCTTGATTATAATTCACATTATATATCAATTTTGCCCTATACACTATATTTTTTATACTATTCACTTAACACGTGGGTGTGTGCACATAATATCATTGAGTTATGTCATTTATTTTATGATTGCACTATACTTTATTTATTAATTAGTTTATATTGGTTTAGCGCTACTGTTCAAGCTTCAGTCCAATTGGACCATCGCTTGATCCACTTTCTCATACAACTCCCTCCTGCTGAGTTCCCCCATAGCAAGCAGCTTGCAAAAGGACCACCCACGCAGGCTTGTTCCATAGCCAGGGCTCTGTGTATCCATTCACACACAGAGCCACAGCTTGCCCCCCCCCTCTCGCTCCTCATTGGCTCACTGACTGATTGACAGCAGTTGGAGCCAATGGCTCCTGCTGCTGTCTCAGCTGATGAGGAGGGAGAGTCCCTGGAGAACCAAGGCCCTCATGCACATCGCTGAATCGAGATGGGACACAGGTAAATATTAGGGGGGCTGCTGCACACAGAAGGTTTTTTTGAACATTTAAAACCACTTTAAGTTGACTCACACAGTTGCACTGACCAAAAGAAATGATAAGACACAATCTCTGGGCAGGAAATCAAGCCTGCATACATAACTAAAAAAACTAACTGCATTTACTACATTATTGTGAAATATTACCAGGCCAAATTGATAAACGAATTTACATTACAGAAATCTCATGGCAAAACATAACTGCAGCATCTAGTAGCTGTTAAAAAAAATCTGTCAGCACATAACTGATGCAGTAGAATGTTTTATCTCACAGCTTTCCCTAAGCCTTATACACTTCCTGCTAATGGACATTATGCATGTCCCTTTCTCTATACCACAATGCCATTCCAGGTGGCTGAGTTTCTTTTCAGCTTTTGATCTTTTTTGTATGGATTCCTATAAATAAGATTTACTATGCATGAATGAATGAAAGTGATGGGAAGTCTCTTCAATGGAGAGAATACAAAAACTTTTTTTGTAGTTTGGAAAGGTTAGAACCTCTGTGGAGTTTTAAAGAGACCCTGTCGGGTAAATAGAATTTGACACAAAGCTCTACCTGCAAAAAGAAGAGAGTAAATACTTTTCTCATTGCTGAATGCTTTGTAGCCAATTTTACATATCTGACAGGGTCACTTTAAAGGGGTTGTAAACCCTTGTTTTTTTTTTTTTAATACCAAACATATCATACTTACCTCCACTGTGCAGTTAGTTTTGCACAGTGATCCCAAGCATCGTCTTCTGGGGTCCCCAACGGCGCTCGCCTCGCATCGGTAAACCCCCTAGGAGAAGCGTTCTCCCTGGGGGTTACCTTGTGTGTGCTCTCCCGAATCCAGCATTTGCGTCCATAGATTGACAGCAGTGGGAGCCAATGGCTGCGCTGCTATCAATCTATCCAATCAAGAACCGAGAACCCCGGGCAGAGAGGGTGAGCACGTCTCTGCCGAGGGAACGAACGGGCTCAGGTGAATAAAACGGGGGGGGGGGGGGGGGGGGGGGGACTGGTCAGTGTCAGAAGTTTTTTCACCTTAATGCATAGGATGCATTAAGGTGAAAAAACACGAGGGTTCACAACCCCTTTAAATGCTGCCTGTGCTTGCCTGTTCTGGTGATCCCTGTTCCTCTTCATTTCATGTCCTGGTTTTTTAAAACCACAAAAATAATGTGTTCAGAGTTGGATTTTAGGCAGAGAATGTTTCTCTTTATTTCTTAAATATTAAAACCTGTTTAGGATATGGTAAAGTGAATGAGGCAAGAAATAGTTGGCAAAAGTAGCTGAATAAAGTGTTTCCTTTAAAGTAAAGTAACAAAATTCCAAGGAGAGAAAGAAGGAGCTAAAATTGTTCTTCTTTTTATGACCAACTGGTAGACTGTAGGTTTCCTATTGTAGTAGTTGCAGTTGAAATGGAGAAATATGAAAAAATTGAGGGCAGATGCTGTGTTCAATATACATTCATTCAAACAATATTCAAGCCAACAACTACTGCCTTCTTTTTTATATTTTAATATATATATATTAAATCGTTTTAATATATATAATTATAGTTTTAAAATGTATGCTTTTTTTAAATTGCCTATACACTGTTTACAAAGCATGCTGATTTGCAGCCATCAAAAGAAAAAAAGAAAAGAAAAGGAAAACCCTTTCCAACTACACCTACTTCCCTTCATTTCTGAAGTCCCTGTGAAGTTCCTAGTTGCCTTGCTAATAGTCTGACCTTTGAACCTCAAAACTTTGAGTCACTGACCCAACACAAGTGTGCAAATCAGGAAAGTCAGGCTATGGCAAAAAGTCCTTATCTACATACTTGTTCCAGGTCAGTGGTAACCAGGTTTTTCAGATTCCTGCAATTTTTATGCAAAAAAATGAAATTAACTGTGCAAATATTAACAAGTTATTTGCACAGTTAATTTCATTATTTTGCAAATGCAGTGTTGCGCAATTATTGCTACATTATGTTTTTGTCTCAATATTGCTATTGTGCACAGATTGTGGATTTTGCACCATTTCAATACTGTCACTCTTCTATAGTAATACTCTCCAAACGGAGCAGGAAAGAATAGGAGGGCTTCCCATCACTTTCACTCTGGTGTTGGTTGTCTTGAGATCTGCCACTAAAATAACATTTACCCATAAATGGTGCCTCTGTAAAGATTGGTACTTCAAACCCCTGCAAAACACATATACACTAAGCCACCAATGAAAACTAGTGTTAGTGTGACAGGTCCAAGGCCCAGGGAACCCACTAGGAGGCCTGTGGCTAGACATGCCACTGTATAAAATAGAAGTGCACAACCTTGGTAATCCAGCTGTTGTGGAACTACATGTCCCATGAGGTTTTGCAAAAGTCTGACAGCCAAAGTCATGACTCCCAGAGGCAAAGACATAATGTTATTTTTAGTCTCACAACAGATAGATTACAAAGGTTACCTACCCCTGGTAAAAAAAAATTACTCAAGATCAACAATAATGAATTATGGTTTGTGTGTGTGAGATATCATTATAAGAAAGGCGTTGCTGTTTAGCTGTACGAAAAGGGACACTGCACCAATTGAGCTTTGTGCCTTTCCATATTCAGGGGGATAAACAAATTGCCACACTGTAATCTAGCTGTAACAGATTAATTTTCAAAAATGATTACATTATAAGCTATTTATAGCAAAATTACAATTTAAAAAAAAAATAATATTCTAAGGACAATGTTTAATAAATATGAAAATACTGTTGATCAGAGAACATAATATCTCCGCCCTGGTAAATGTTTTAATTATTGACTTAAGTTTTATACTAAATCATTTAATTATAATATTTAGACTTAATTAATCTTTTCATTTGTCTGATGTAATTAGTGTTATGTATGGTGTGTTTAGCTTCATTTTGATCCCCAGATAATTAGGCATTTCATACTTTGTGATCCTCTCTTTTTAATACCGTTTGCATTACTATATCCTCTTATTGTACTTATTGCACGCATAACATAAAATCCTCAAGATTACATTATTATTAAAATAGAAGATTGCTTAGGTTGACATAATACAAAAACTTACAACTGTTATATTTTTTCATTAAATGATCATGTTGTAAGAAAATAAATGTAGAAATCTACTTTATAATCAACTTGCAACGGATAGCTGGTGAAATGTTAAAATATTTTACTATTTTATTTATTATTATAAATATTGACTAAATCAAGAATATATGTATCACGCATACATTCCCACTCATACCTTCATACTGTAAACAATATCTTGATATACTGAGGCTGAGTTACTAAAAATGTTGAGAATATTTATTTATTTGAGAATCAAGATTTACTTCAGGTATGTGCAGATGAAATAAATAAAATGGAGTTTGAATTTCACATGCTTGTATAAATAAATCAAATCTTTAAGCCATGTACACACTACTAGTTTTTTTTCATTCAACCTAGCGGGTTGAATGAAAAAAAAACCTGACAGCTCAGGTTTGAGCCGCTGTATTAACAATCCAAAGTTAGCGATCTCCCATGCTTTGCTATTGTGTTCTGACAGGGGGACGCCCCCCCCCCCCCAGAATACTCCAATCAGCGCTCTCAGTTATTGGCCGAGAGAAATGTTCGGGAGCAGGTTCACAGAGCTTCTGTTAGTGCCGCCTGACATTCAGCCCATGTGTACTAGGCTTTATTCTTTTCTTGAGGGAAGATTGTCAACTGCTTTAGTGATTTAGCCTCATTTTGTTAAACGTTAAGTTGATTAGACATGTATAACACCATCTGGCAATCACATTATTGTGCTATGCCTAAATTTTAACTCCAAGGACTTGATATGGTAAAGACCTAATCGTACCTTTGATTAGGGTCTCAAGTAGAATGATAATGCCCACATATCCAATAGTTTGTCAGCAGTAAGCTCATTTAGCTGGAGTTACTGCTCCTCTTCTTTAACCACTTCAGCCCCGGACCAATTGGCAGCCAAAGGACCAGGCCCCTTTTTGCGATTCGGCACTGCGTCGGTTTAACTGACAATTGCGCGGCCGTGCGACGTGGCTCCAAAACAAAATTGGCGTCCTTTTTTTCCCACAAATAGAGCTTTCTTTTGGTGGTATTTGATCGCCCCTGCGGTTTTTATTTTTTGCGCTATAAACAAAAGTAGAGCGACAATTTTGAAAAAAATGCAATGTTTTTTGCTTTTTGCTCTAATAAATATCCCCAAAAAATATATAAAAAAACATTTATTTTCCTCAGTTTAGGCCGATATGTATTCTTCTACATATTTTTGGTAAAAAAAATCACAATTAGCGATTATTGATCGGTTTGCGCAAAAGTTATAGCGTTTACAAAATAGGGGATAGTTTTATAGCATTTTTATTAATATTTTTTTTTTTACTAGTAATGGCGGTGATCAGCGATTTTTATTGTGACTGCGACATTATGGCGGACACATCAGACATTTTTGACACATTTTTGGGACCATTGTCATTTATACAGCAATCAATGCTATTTAAATGCATTGATTCATGTATAAATGACAGTTGTAGTAAAGGGGTTAACCACTAGGGGGAGGGGAGGGGTTATGGGCTCTGACGTGTGTTTTTTTTTTTACATTAGGGGGCGGGGCTGACGTCTGACGTCATTGATTGGCTTTCCCGATGACCGGGAACAGCCAATCAATGACAGGCAGTGTAGGAAGCGCGGGGAGAGGTTTGTTTACACAAACCTCTCCCCGTTCTTCAGCTCCGTAACCCGATCGCGGGACACCAGCGGCGATCGGGTCCGCTGGTCCCGCGGCCGGGGTCACGGAGCTCCCGACCGGGTCGCGAGCGCGCCGCTGGCGGCGCGCGCACGACCCATGGGCAGGCATCTATAGGATCACGTACAGGCACGTGATTTTGCCTGCCCGTGCCATTCTGCCGCAGTATATCTGCGTTAGGCGGTCGGGAAGCGGTTAAGCTGCTAAAATCTAGCTTCTTCTGCTTAGAGTGCTATGTGCCCCAGTATGCAAATACACCAAGATACCACTATTTCTCAAGTAAAGCTATGCAGCATGTCACAAGAATTATATTAATGTCCCTGGACTTACTGTTTGCCCAGGTCACCTCATCGTTGCCAACACTTGCAGCTTCCATGTCCAGTGGCAATATATTCAGTTCATGGCCCGTTGGTTCAATGTATCAGTGTGCCCTCTCACACCTCTGCAACTGGAGTTCAGTGGACAGACAACGTTCGATCTTATTCACTCTCTCCTAGCAATTTAGCTTCCTATTTCGATAGCAACACCACCAGCTTTGTTTCTGTGCCTTTACCTGGTGAGCTTTTTGGAGTCTATAGTGTTAATATCATCTCAGGCTTGCAATTAGCAGACTATACCCACTCTCTTTTTTGTACTTTTACGCTACTTTCAGACTGGGGGCTATATTTAGCGTCGCTTTACCGTCGTTTTAGCGGCGCTATTCAGCCGCTTGCTGGGTGGTTTTAACCCCCGCTAGCAGCCGAAAAAGGGTTAAAACCACTCGCAAAGCGTCGCCCCATTGTTTTCAATGGGAAGGGGCGCTTTAGGAGCTCATATAGCCTATAGTGCCTGACCTCACAAATGCACTTCTGGAAGCATGGTCAAACATTCCCATAGACACACTCCTAAACCTTGTGGACAGCCTTCCCAGAAGAATTGAAGCTGTTATAGCTGCAAAGAGTGGGCCAACTCAATATTGAACCTTACTGACTAAGACTGGGATGCCATTAAAGTTCATGTGCGTGTAAAGGCAGACATCCCAATACTTTAGGTAATATAGTGATTTATGGGATGTAGGGGTCAAGACTATGTAACGTACAACAAAACGTGTTTGGTGCAGCTGTCAGGATTATGTCATGTACAGCATAGCTTTTACAGTGCAGTGAACAGAGCTATAAAATGTACCTCAAAGCTTGCAGAGTGCAGCTGTTAGAGGCTGTTGTTCAGGAATCTGTTCTCCCCTTTGTTGCTGGTCAGTTGAATGCTTCGGTTAAATACACCACTGTTTCCCTGGTCTCCGCTGAGTGACGTCAATTTTCGAACCATGCAGCAACGCGCTGCATATCTCCCCACTCAGTGCTGCCAGCATACAACGGTCATATAGCTCTGACAATTAGAGTGACATGCTCCATCAGAGGTCCTGTTTTGCCCAGAACACCAAGCAGGGGACACAGGTGTCAACAGATGCCTAGGTCTACAACACCTATGCATTTTACACTATACCACAACAGTATAGTTTCACAAAAACTTTGCCTTTTATCACTTCAGCTAAGATGTCATCAGTATCCTGCAGGTAGGAGTAAGCATTTCCCCAGTCTCCTCTCTTTCGCAGTATGACAAACTGTTCCCTTCTACCATAGATGTTCATCAACATTGATGCTAGTTTCACTAACCAACGCCACCAGTATCTGCTAAGACTCCAATGTGTATGCTATATATAGACAAAAAAACAGCGCTGGGAAAAACGTGTACAATGTGAACGTGAAAAAGAAACAAAAGATGTGCAGCTGCTGGTACAAAAAGTGCTAAAACTTTCAAATATGCTTAAACCAATAAAACAGCGCTGGCAAACAAAATTGTGATCAAATAATAGAAAATTCCCACAAAATTGACTTGCATCAAAAATTGTGTATGATGAAACTATTATATATGTGACCAAAATAATAAGATGAGTGACATAATAAAAAATGACCATAAAACTAATTCCATGTGTATCATATTAGTGATAAACCACAAACAAATATGTGATGAGAAATAAAAAAATGTGAATGTGTCCAGTAATTAACCCAAAAAACCAAGACCAAAGTACATATGAGCTCCTCCTTGGAATGGACTCACCGGACCAGTAGACAAACAGCAAAGCAGAGGGCAGATATGCAGACAAGCTGTGATACGGCAAGCAGGCATAAAAAGCAAAGCTGGAGAAAAAACAGGCCAGAGGATCCAGGGAGCGATGTATGCACACAGGGCACAGTAATTTTCTTGGGGTGTTGGACCGGTAAAAGAAGAGAGCAAATTGTAAATGCTGTAGCAGGATATTAAAATGCGCACTCTGCGCTACTTACAGGATGCAAAGGGGAAGGCAAACTTCTTAGGCAAACTTCTCACATACTTCCGTGGTTGCAGCTGATCCAGCGTGCGCTCCACGGGAACAGGAAGTGGCGTCAATGGTTCTTTGGCCGGAAATTACATCAACGCGTTTCGCCCCTCCTCCAGGGCGTCATCAAAAGATGATTAGCAGTGACGCTGCCTCAACCTGTAACTGTTCTTTTACCCAGGTGCTGAATATCTTAGTTTTCTATGTATTGGAAATGTTTGTGGTGGGCCCATCCAATATCACTGCTTGCTGCTGCCTTTATTCTCACAAACGGCTGATGGCACTACTGTTCTTTGGCACTGACATATTGGTTTACTTTCTTCTCTGGCTAGTTGTGCTTCATTATTATTGTGTGGTCCCCCACAGAGTTAACTGGCTAAAGAAAGAAAACTGAAAAAACTAAATTCTTGCTGATTGGGTGATTCAGGAGTTGTGATGTCTGAATTGCGCAACATAGAAGTGGTATGAATTTTAACCGACTCCCTTTTCTCTAATCCATATACAATTGCCAAAGACTATGCAGTATATTTATTAGGCAGTGATTGTGGGATTCACCAAACATACATGTGTTTTAAATGACAGTAATTTATTCCCCTGCAGTGAATGTTTAGAGAATGTCACATTCACTGCTTTATAAGATTGTCTCCATGAATACCCCTTGCTTATACTGGCTGGCTGATGGAACGTCAAAAGTGACTTAATGAGATGCTCATCTATTTACAGTATAGCAAGTCTCATCTATTTAGAGAAATACTTCATTAATAGTGCAAATAGCTTGTAGTGAATGAAAAGCTTCTACTTTGGTAAAGCCATCATTATACTGTCAATGCCGCAAAAGACCTAAAGGCAGAAATCTCCAATTTAATGATGTTATAACAATAGCCATATGCTATTTCATTGGTGAGAAGGATGCTTGTGAAATATGCTTTTGAACACTGACAGTGTTTTTTCTAGATAATTTAAAGTACTCGATTTCATTGCAGTCTCTTTCTTTCATAAACAATCTAATTTTACCGACAAGTCATTTATATCCCCTAATTGCTCATTACTTAAACTTTCCAGTTAAAATGCATAAAATTGTTCATTTTATAGATTCTAATTATATTGTAACAGAAACTTGTTTTAGAGTATTTTAGAAAAAACTCAGAATAATTGCAAAAAAACAACTAAGTAGGATTTAAAATAATTGCTTATTAATAAAAACTTTACAGTACATTGTTACAATATAATAATCTACAATTTGTATCTATAATAAAGTGTCTCTATCATGCAAATCGAAAAAATATTACAATTGGATAGAGTTGTGAGGGGCTACAATTTCTTTTTGGACTTAACTATTGTCTTTGTCTCCGTTAGGTAGATTTACTGTCCCTAACTGCTCTGATCACCCATGTTGCCCTAAATGAAAGTAATGGTAAATCTCAAAATTTAAGTTGCCATTAGAAAATAAATAAATGGCAAATCTTCCAATGAGGACATTGCTTCCCATAACAACTGTCTAAATGGTTTTCCCTCACATTGGAAAGAAATCTTCTCACTTCCTATCAAGTCTGCAGAACATGAAGTAAAGGGAAAACTCCCTAAATGAGACAGAGATGGCAAAAACAAACTGGTTATAACCCTCCACGACTTTATCCAAAATAGAAAAATAGTTGCCTTTAAAAACCCTTTAGTGAAGTTCATTTACTAACATAGTAGGGAATGTTCACTTTGAATAAAGTGAAGCTGTGTTCCATTTAAGTCTAGTGCCCCGTACACACGATTGGACTTTCCGACAACAAAACTGTGCATTTTTGTTTGAAGGATGTTGGTTCCAACTTGTCTTGCATACACACGGTCACACAAATGTTGGCCAACAATTACAAACGTAGTGACGTACAAGACGTATGTGATATCTCCATTATGAATGCTAGTTTTACAAGACTGAGCGCTTCCGGCTCATACTTGATTCCAAGCATGCATAGACTTTTGTCCGACAGACTTGTGTACACACGATTGAAAAGTCTGACAACAAACATTTGTTTGCGGAAAATTTTAGAACCTGCTAGCCAACATTTGTGGGCGGAAAGTCAGAAAACAAATGTTCGATGGAGCATACACGCGGTCAGACTTTCCGCCAACAAGTTTACATCCAACATTTGTTGTTGGAAAATCCGATCGTGTGTACGGGGCATTCGTTTCTTTCAATCCCCTGCACAAGAGTGGACATTACCACAGTTTCACATTCTTCACTAAGCTAAGTCAACATTTTCTACTCCTCCAGTAAAGCAAACCCACTGCTTTATTAGTGGAGTAGAAATCTTATCCTCACCCAAATTAATCAATAAATGCACCAATAAAAATATATTTAAAGCAGTATTAAACCGAAAAGCAAACTTTTATTATATTGCAGCTTACGAATTCTTAGATGTGATGTCTGTATTCATTTTCCTTTTTAGTGCTTTCCAGTAAGTCTGTTTTTCAAAGGTACAAGCTCTCCGGCAGAATGTATCAGTTACAGAGATGAGACAAACCATTCAACACTAGCAGGGGTGCTTACGTGATCAGCTTTTATTTATTTAATTGTAAAACCCTTTTCCCAAAATGAGAAACAAACTGCCTATAAAGTATTAGCTGGCGTTTGGATCCAATTTGTTAAAGGGTAACTCCACTTTCATGGGAAAAAATAGCAAATAAAAAAATAGTATAGCATATACAATGGTGACACAAGTCATATTGTAATTGAATGTTATTATTCAATCTGCAACACTGTAATTTTCTGTAAAGTGCAAAGCGATATGGCTACCTGGAGGCGTTCTGTACACAGAATGTGTACAGAACGCCCCCCAGAGACATCATGTCCTGCTTGTGTGATCGGCTCACCGATTTCCTTGGAAGTCTACACTAAGTCAAATTTTTGGCATCCCCTGCAACAAAAATTACATTTTTGGTAAGATACTCCCAATAGGAAATAACGTCTAAAGGGATGCAGATCCTGCAACTTTCCTCATTAGAGCCCTGATTCTGCAGTAGCTGGTTGATATTTATAAAACCACTCCCATTAGACTAACTTAGCACAGGGGCACAGGGGAACAAACAGTGATTTCTTCAGAATAACAAAAGGTAGGAATATTTATTTATTTATTAGAGAATCAAGATTTACTTCAACAAAGTTTGGTATTTTCCTTGCAATGTACATAGATCACCCAGAGGGGAATGTTGTTTTCTCAAAGTGGAGTTACGCTTTAATGTATTTAAATATGCTAGTACATCTAATACTCCCCTCCCTTTAAACTGACAATGTTGCTGTCGAAAGATGCCCCCTGTGCACCTTCATCCAGAGTGGGGGCATGCTTATACAGGGGGTGTGTTACTAGTAGGATCATCATGTAGAAACAAAAGAAAACAAAACAAATGTAGCCACCACATCTAAAGCTTGGTAAGTGGCAACATATTACATTTTTGGTTTTGGGTTCAATATAAACTTTAATGTTTTTTTTCACGCAATTACTCACATACACAAATATTAAATATAGCATAGGGGAATATATATATATATATATATATATATATATATATATATATATATATATCTTAGGGGTAACCTGTTGATTATTTTGGTCAGGAAGTGCAGACATTCAGGAACAGAGTTGGACAACACTAGGAACATAAAGAAAAACAAAAAGAGAAGGTTTGTTGGGACTTTATATGAAGCACAGCTAAAAGTATTGAATGAGCAATCACATGTTAATGGATTTGAAACAATTTATACATAGAATAATAAAGTAACATGGTAAGCAAGAATAATATCTTCACAATTTATTGTCCTTAATGACAACATGAATCACAGTATAATAGTAGTTTCATAAAACGTCATTGTAATTCATCATCAACACAATTGAGTTTATGGTGACTATAAAATCCATAATTATTTATCTCAAAATCACGTGATTGCGATGGTGTAGCATAAGGCTGGGGCTGTACGCGTTTCATGGAGATATCCACTCATCAGGAGCAGTAGCAAAATGTATTGATCTATATTGAAAGAAATCTCACAGTGAACAGATGGTTGGCACAGAGGGGGAATAAGGGGGGAGGCAGAGGAGGAAGTGAAAATATTTTCTAAACACTCTTACCTACAAAAAGTTGGATGTGTAAAAAGGGAGTATTGGATGGCTGGGGTACCCCGGATAGCAAAGCGTCTCCAGGGAGCTGAGGCCGCAAATCCACAGCCGCACTGAGGCAGAAGGAGTGCAAAAGACGTCAGTGATAATGTGATCCCCAATTAGAAGTTGCATCCAGTGCAGGTTGTATAATAGTGCCAATAGAGTCCTGTGAATAGGAACATGGTAAAAGTAAATATGTGTAAATAGAGCTGCACAAGGCGCATTAAAGTGTTCAAATCAAGAAGGGTAGGTGATGGTATCAAGAGCCTGGTGTGGGGGTGAAAGCACTAGAAAATAGAGCCCACAACAGCATGTCAAAGGTATGATAATAGTGTATAACCAATAAAACCGAATAGTGAACCTATAACCGACAAGTTATTAACTTGAACTGAGACAAGCAAGTGGACCACCCACTGGGTTGGGGTGAGAGGTGAAAATGGTATGTGCTCCACCCAGGTGCGCACCTATATAGCCATAGGTGGCTGCGGTGTGCCGCCAACGCCACGTTGCATAATCAGAGGGGGGCAGCGTTAATACCCGGACACAAAGCGTCACTCTGCAATAGCGCTCAAACCCTCTCCTCGTATAGATCGCTGATGGATTACAACGCGTCTGCGTGTGGCGTCAATAGACATCACACGTCAGGTGCGTGGGGGCGTGGCGTTGGCATCCACCCACCCCCTGCATACAGAGGGATAGAGGAGGGAGGGGAGGCCTCGGCGCACATCGCAGCTCCCGGACGTGTAGTAACCGAGGTGACTCTCCAACCACATAGTAAAATAATAACATAAATCATCCCATGTGTCAGCTAAGGGTCGCAGTGCAATATATAAGTAACATAGTGTGAATTCCATATGCTATCTTAGCTGATGTGCTTCCATCCCTGAACGCTAGGAACATGTTATGTCTGGCATCCAACCAAATCATAGTGTCTGTCTTCACACATTCCAGTATTGGAAAAACAGATTTCCCAAGACTGATCATTGAAAATGGAACAAAGCTGATGGCACATTAATTACAAGAGCTTTGCAGGTTTAGGTTTGTGAACATCCATATTCATGAAGTGAGGAATCTTTGCTTAAGTAAGCCGTTACTCTGTACATCAATGGAGCTGTGTGTGCTTCATTGACTCAATCAAGAGTGTGCATGACCAGCAATCACTGAGGTATTATATAGATTTATTTAATTAATGAGCAAATTATCCCATTTTTAACTTAAAATATTAACGTCATTTTATTACTTGTGAATTTACTTTATTACTAGACTTTATTATTTACTTTATTACTAGATATTTTTGGAAAGCACCTTATACCTACCCTATATTTGCATGTAAAAGTTCAGAACTAACCATCAGTTTGTATCACAAGCTGTGACATTTTTCGAACAATGTTCTAGTCTAAACCATTACATGGGCTCTGTACGCTTTCATTTCATGAATATTTTATTATAGCTTTTATTAGTCTTTTTAGATGATTGCAGTTTCATACATTTGCCAGACTTCAGTCTAATGTTTATGCTGAGTTGCATGTAAAATATAGCTTGACTTTCAACACGCTTCATTTCTGTTGTAGTTCTTGCTACTGCCTTCGTTAATTTTAGTGTGTGTGCTAATCATTGCACCTCACCAAAGGAGTAATGATGAGGTTTGGCAAAATGTGTGGGGCATTTGATTCAAAGATGGTTTGACAAATTTATTGCCATGCTATAAGCAGTATATTCCGGCATCAGAAAAGTCTGCATTAAGGCCCTGTTCACACCTGAGTGTTTTTCAGTTTGTAAAACACTCAGCTCTAAAGCTCTGAAACACCCAACAAGCAAAATCCCATTCATTTCAATGGCCCTTGTTCACATCTGAGTGTTCTGTCGCCTGAAGCTCAAAAAAGCACATGAGCTTCTTTTTGGCAGATTACAAGCGTTTTTAGCCCCATAGACTTCAATAGAAATGCCTGACTTGAGCTGAAAAAACACTCGTAAAACGCCTGTAAAACGCTTGTGAAAGGCTCAAATAGCAGCCCCCCCTCCTCTAATTTTCTCCACCTCTCCTCCCCCTAGTGCTTTCTATTATGTAAACAAAATTGCCTAAGAGCCGGTTCACACCGGGGCGACTCATCAGGCGACTTAGCCGCCTGACAAGTCACGTCCCATTCTGTAGTATAGAACCGTTCTAATAGGAGCGACACAAGTCACTCCGATTTAGAAAAACTACTACTTTGGGGGCGACTTCAGGCGACTTGCATTGACTTCTATACAGAAGTCATTTTGCAAGCCGCCGCTGAAGTCGGATGCCGGTCGCCTGAGGCAGTCGCGCTCCAAGTCGCGCTGCCTCAGTGTGAACCGGCTCTTAAGCTGTAAAACGCTTGTAATACACTTCTAAAACACTTTAGAAAAGCTTGTAAAAAGCTGCAAAAAAAGCTTAATAAAAGAGTCTGAAAAAGGCCAGTAAAATTGATACGTGCCGGTGTGAATGGAGCCTTAAATTGTATTACATTATAGTGTCAATTATGTTGTACAAGTATTGTAACAATGTTAATAAATATTTACAAGTGGTTCAGATTATAAAAAAAATACTTAAACAAAATTATTGTGAACTTGACAACAACTGCTTTGTATAGGCATTGGCATTAATGAATGGTATTTTATTCTGAAAAGCATAACGCTAATATTAAATCGTGTAGAGACTCACACTTCAATCATGGAGGCAAACATACATGTATATTTATGGTTTCCTATGGAAAAAAAATGACAGGAAAATTATATCTAGCAGCTTGGCGTTTTTTCTGAAAAGCTGAGCTTTGTCTTGCAGCTTGTGCTTCACTCACCAACAATAATGTAACTTATTATAAGTTACCTGTAATCTATAGTGAAGTGATGAGTGATAATTAGCATAAATTATAGTGATTCACTACATAAAGCCTGGTGATGAGTAGGTGGTTAAGTCATTATTACTCATTTACATAATTTCCTATGAGAATGTCAATATCTTCATCATCCCAAGAAATACAGTTTCTAGAATGTTGAATATTGTAGCGTTTTAAGAGGAGCTAATAATTACAAAATGATATCTGTATTTCTCTTTTAATCCTAATTTTTGTATCTGTTTTTAACTATATACAGTATTTCATAAACGTGCATAAACCCCTCACATTTTAGTAAATATTTTATTATATCTTTTCGTGTCACAATACTGAAGAAATTACACTTTGCTACAATGTAAAGTAGTGAGTGTACAGCTTGTATGACAGTGTAAATTTGCTGTCCCCTCAAAAAAATTCAACACAGCCATTAATGTCTAAACCGCTGGCAACAAACGTGAGTACACCCCTAAGTGGAAATGTCCAAATTGGGCCCAAAGTGTCAATATTTTGTGTGGCCACAATTTTTTTCCAGAACTGCCTGAACCCTCTTGGGCATGGAGTTCACCAGAGCTTCACAGTTTGCCACTGGAATCCTCTTCCACTCCTCCACAACTACATCACAGAGCTGGTAGATGTTAGAGACCTTGCATTCCTCCACCTTCCATTTGAGGATGCCCCACAGATGCTCAATAGGGTTTAGGTCTGGAGATATGCTTGGCCAGTTCATCACCTTTAACCTCAGATTCTTTAGCAAAGCAGTGGTCATCTTGGAGGTGTGTTTGGGGTTGTTATCATGTTGGAATACTGCCCTGTGGCCCAGCCTCCGAAGAGAGGGGATCAGGTTCTGCTTCAGTATGTCACAGTACATGTTGGCATTCATGGTTCCCTCAATTCATGGTTACCTCAATGAACTGTAGCTCCCCAGTGCCGGCAGCACTCATGCAGCCCCAGACCATGACACTCCCACCACCATTCTTGACTGTAGGCAAGACACACATGTGTACTCACTTTTGTTGCCAGCGGTTTCGACATTAATGGCTGTGTGTTGAATTATTTTGAGCTGTATACTCACTACTTTACATTGTAGCAAAATGTAATTTCTTCAGTGTTGTCCCATGAAAAGATATAATAAAATATTTACAAAAAAATGTGAGGGGTGTACTCACCTTTGTGAGATACTGTACCTTCTATTATCTTACTAGGCAAAAATTTGCCACAATAATATACTATAATACATTAGCTGTCACCCATAGAGTAAGCACATAGAGTTTGGACCAGTAATCTAATTTCAAAGGGGTTATGATTTGGGGTTAACATTAACTGTTAGGAATTGGTTAATTGTTAATGAGTTATTTTTATTATGAGTTATTTTTTATTTTTACAGTTTTCAAAGTGAGGTGTCCAGATAGGGATACTTGTAAGGGGGAAGATATGTCAAAGGGCTTGTTTACACCACAGCGAGCATGTCAATACACATGCACTCTGTGTTCATCCTTTGTTGACTGAATAACAACAAAAAGGCAAAGAACAATTTGGACCTTACAGTGTATCAGGATTTAATAGGACAACCAGATAATTTTTTTACACACAAATGTACAAAAAAGTTTTGGGCTGCATTCCTGCAAATAGAGTTGGAGATTTGGTCAGGGCCAATGGTGTCCTCAATGCTGATAAATACAGGCAGTTACTTATTCATTATGCCATACCATCAGAGAGACGTGTGGTTGGCTCCAAACAATTTCTGCAGCAGGACAAAAACCCAGAGGTGTGTAGTTAATGTCATTAAGAACTATTTTCAGCGTAAATAAGAACAAGGAGTCCAGGAAGTGATGGTTTGGCTGCCACAGAGCCCTGATCTTAACATCATCAAGTCTGTCTGGGATTACATAAAGACACAAAAAGATTTTAGACAGCCTACATCCACAGAACACCTGGGGTTAGTTCTTCAAGATGTTTGGAACAACCTACTTGCAGAGTTCCTTCAAAAACTGTGTGAAAATGTACCTAAAAGGAATTATGCTGTTTTGAAGGCAAAGAGTGGTGTTGCCTAGTTTATGTGTTTATGTGCATACACCTCAATCATTGTAGTAGTATATACAGTATATAATTCTCCCTAATTGGTCACTGTACCTAGCAAATGTATACTGGGTACAACCTGATTTGATGAGTCAAAGAAGGCTGTTGTTTACTACCCATGGGAGATGTGATCAGGGAAAACAAAAGGCCAACATTTTAAGTGGAACTAATTACAGTAACACCAACACAACACGCACTACTTTAAATATACTTCCTTCTAACTGAAATATATTTCTAATTACAATATTATTTACAGCTGTTAATGGAGATTTCACATAAACCCATTATGTAACAGTCAGCCCCTTGCGGCCAGTGAAAACTAAGGCCACACATAAAAGAATGGTTTATGTGTAATCTCCTTTAGTATTTGGAGCTTTTGTCATTGCTTTCTGAAATAAAAAAAAATTGTTGAAAAGACTCTGTAAACTCTCCATCTCTACAGTCCACATACTCTGGATCTGTAGTTCATCACTTGTTCTGGATGTAATAAGTCCATAATAGTAATAATAAGACAAAAAAGACAAAAAAAAAAAAAGAAGAAAATAGAGGATCTTAGTTCTCAAAAGTCCAATAATAATAGTACGAAAGTCCATGATTCAAATCTGGTCATGTTGCCCTTGCTTCTGGGACCACCTTCCATCGTGATTCCAATTGGATACAGCATATTCAGTAACTGCCTTTTGACCAGCTTTCCTGGCTTTCTGTGATTATACTGTATTAATGTGGACAAATGTAGGGAAAGAAAGACACGTGTACTTCTAAGACATATTCATTCAAATGAATGCTTATCTTGTAATTCTGAGTAGTAATGACCTTTGTTTAGCATTGCTATAGATTTACTGCAACATAATAACGAGACCCTTTTCCATTACCACATTTAACAATTTGAATGGTTACCCCCTTGAGCCAGGTTGTCTGATTTTCATCACCCATCTTTCTTCATCAATTGTCATATGCCTGCACATAACTCTGCTCCACCTTCTGCTAGTTACCACTGTATGTGTGTATGACCCTTCAAGTCTTCAGGGGGATCTTGTTGCCATTGCAACTCAACACTAACTCATTTTACTGAAACTGTGTACAAACCCTAATGGGTTAAAACCTTGGCTGGTGCCACACATTTGTGCAAGTAGTCCCATCATTTGCTACAGTGTGTAGCTACTATATGTGTCATATCTTTAGAAGTGTCAACCAAGCAGACAAAATAACTTGATTTCAGAATGCGGATAAGTGTGATGTCACCAGTTACTCGTGGCTTCAGGAATAATCAAACTAAATCTATCAGTGCCACCTATCAGTGCTCATCCATGCCCATCAGTGCCCACCTATCAGTGCAAATCAGTGCCCACCCATCAGTGCCACCCATAAGTACCCACCAGTGCCGCCTATAAGTGCCCATCAGTGCCACCTGTCAGTACCCATCAGTGCCGCCTATGAATGCCCATCAGTGCTGCATACCAGTGCCACCTATCAGTGCCCATCAGTGCTGCCTATCAGTGCCACCTATCATTGCCCATCATCAGTGCCCATCAGTGCCAACTCCTTGGTGCCACATCATCAGTGCCCATTAGTGCCACCTTATCAGTGCCCATTAGTGCATCCTCATCAGTGCCCGTCAGTGAAGGAGAAAACTTATTTATTTACAAAATGTTATAACAGAAACAAAGAAAAACTTTATTCTTTAAAAAAAAAAAAACATTTTTTTTTTTTTATTTGATGCGCAAAAAATAAAAATGCCAGCAGTGGTCCAATACCATCAAAAGAAAGCTCTATTTGTGGGAACAAAATGATAAAAAATGTGTTTGGGTACAGTGTAGCATGACACATGCTAAACACAATAATCTTAGTATTAATATATTAGGGTGGATCATGTTTTGGCTGTTCTGCCTATAGTAAATTATATAGGGTAAAAAGCTAACCACCTTGAGAGCAATAGCAAACATAAAAACTCTGTTATATGTGACTTGTCATTCTGAAACTTTTACATTGTATAATCCACATTTACCAGAAAAGTCAGATGTAATCTGTAAAACCAGGGCATCTATAAGGTGAGTAATTTAAAGTACAGTACACTCTGTTGAAGAACAATAATACAAAAAAAAAGAAAAAGAAAAATCTCATTTCAACCCTTTGTGAACCTTTACGTCCAGCTTCCTAGTACATTGTGGACATGATTTTATCCTTTAATCTTCTTCACTGCAACTGTAGCATGAATGACTTTAATAACATTTCATAACTTCTAAATTACTACCCTGTAAAGAGAAGTCTTACATACTATAATACATTAGGTGGTTTCTGTAAAAATGCACTAGAGAAAGAGCAGGAAATGGTACTAAAAAAATCATATCTCAGAGAATATACTGTAGTGAGAGGATTATCTAAGAAAAAATGAGCAACATCCAGTTTAGATATACATTCAATCAATAATGCAATACTTGTTGTTAATACATGATTATGCAAAAACAAAATATTACAAGGTGTGTTCTAATTAAATATCTGCTTTCAAAATGCATGGTGCCATCTCCAGGGCTACAGATAAGTGTTATGACAAACTAATAACACACAGAGCTCCACATGCAGATTAACCAAAGGAAGCCATTCTTATATACTTTAAGCATATTCACACAGTAGTTGAAGCTCGGTTCTTGCACAGCGAACAGTGGTATATTCTGTGAATATGGGGATCAGTCATAAGTCAAGTGCAGGAGTTACATTTCCTGGTATGTGGAAATTAAATCCCTGGAAAAATACCTTATCTGGCCACTAGAAGGCACTGAGTATCATAGAAAAATCATATGATATTTAGTGCCATCTAGTGGCCAAATTAAGTATTTTAAATCAAAGAAAAACATTTGCTCAGTACAGGGAAGAAATGTTAATGCACTTTTATTGGATGAACTGTCATGCCATTTTTTTATATCTACACCCTATAGAGTTAGTGCAAACATTGACTTATAGTCTCTTCAGATTTGTGTATTCTTTAGAGCAATCAAATACCAGTTTATTCATTTTTTTATAATCCCTAGGCAGGAGGTGAATGGAATGTTACAAAAGCTGTAGTTAAAAAGTAAGACATATATGAGCAAACAGTATTGAAAAGAAAAAGTATTAAACTTACAGAAAAAGTACTTCTGCTTTCAGGTTTGGTTTGAACACACCGATTATTCCTCCAACATGGATGGGACCCATTAGATATGACCAAGATTGCAGATACCATTGAGATAAAAATAAGTTGCCACCCACACAAACTGCTGTTCTGTTGTGTGTAGAGACCAAGCACAGATGCTTTTCATCTAGCAAAGCCAGCACTAACATAAAAAGACCCAAATTATTAATACTATTATTAATTATTAATACCCATATTATACAATAATACCAGCATGGTTAGCGTCTAAAATCTTGTCTCTTTGCAACCAGGCTCTTGTAGAAAGTTTCATAATTTTGAACTATGAGGGATTTAAGTTCTTAAATATGTTATTTATTTATTTATTTATTTTGAATCCCCAAGGATTGCAATACACACATTTGTCTTAGGCACATAGGAACTGATTTACTGCAACTGGAGAGTGCAAAATCCGCACTCTGTGCATGGTAGCCAATCAGCTTTTAACTTCAGCTTGTTCAATTAACCACTTCAATAACTCCCTTCCTGCCCAGGCCAATTTTCACCTTGCACCTGAAAATCGATCAATCCTGATGTACTGACGGCTTATTTAATTTCTTGAGGCCCAAAAGTGCCAGAACAGTACAAATACCTGCAAAATGACCCCTTTTTGGAAACTAAACAGTCCAAGGTCTTTAGTAAGAAGCGCTGGAACAGGAAAAGGTTTGACCGCACTCACAGGTTTGAAGCAATCAGACAACATCGTAGACATCATGACATCAATGCAAACCTGGCAAAGATTAATGTATTTCATGAATTAAAATTCGCTTAGTCATAATCTGACAAAAACTGGTAGGTATAACCCTTATATAGCATATACTCAGCTGAAATCAACCAGTAATTGATTATTCCAATTATCTCTTGTATCTGAGGTTTCTGCAACAAAATTGTAGAATCTACAATGTTTTCTACATAAAGGAGGACTTTGTTTAAAGTTTCCTTCCTTTATTTTATTATATGTGCATTGGTTTTATTATATAGGTTGTAGATATTTGTGGTATTTGTGGTTTTTGGCTGTTTTGTTGCATACACCTCAGATACAAGGGTTAATTGGCATACTCAATTACTGGTTGATTTCAGCTGAGTATATGCTATATAAGGGTTATACCCAGGGCCGGCCCTACCATGGGACCCGGTGGGACCACTTTAAGAGGGGCGGCAACAGGGGCGCACTGCATGAGGACCTAAGGTTCCCTCCATCTAGTGTGCAGTGTCATCCTTGCACTGCATCGCCTCCATCACTGGCCGCAGTGGCTACTTCAAGGGTCTCACCAGTGGCCCCTGCTTCCCTGCCCTAATTGGTTGCTAGCCACAGCCCGCCTTGTGTCTAGCAACCATCGACGTAAGGAGAGAAGGATAAAGAGGCCCACCATTCATTGCGGAGGAGGATTTAACTTCCTCCCCTCCGCTAGCTCCACCCACCTCCTCCCTCTATGTTCCCCTCAGCAGTCCGAGGATCAGAAACTGTGCTGCCTGCCTCCTCCCCCCTCAAGGCGCCGCTATCTGAAGAGGACTCTGTCGTTTCCTGCCCATTCCCCCTTCTATTAGTGGGCAGCAAAACAGCGTGAGATCGGAACGGCTGTGTGTGTGGAGAGAGAGCAGTTGCGGGCTCTTCTCCCCCCCCCCCCTCTCCTCCTTATGCTGCTGTTCCCAGTTGCCTGTTTCTTCCCCCTTTTCCTCCCATTGGCGAGGAAAACAAAAAAAAGGAGAAGAGGATTATGGGACATGTAGTCCCAATAACTGGCTGGCCTATTACAGTTGTAGGGGGGAAACTGCAGCCCCCAGCATGTCCAGCTGAAGGGGAGGGAGAGAGAGCCAGGCTATGAGTGACACGCTGCATCTGGTGACAGGAAATGGTGACAAGTGTCACGCTGCATCTGGTGACAGGCATTGGTGACAAGTGTCACGCTGCATCTGGTGACAGGCAGTGGTGACAAGTGTCACGCTGCATCTGGTGACAGGCATTGGTGACAAGTGTCACTACATCCCCCCCCATCTTTTTTTGGGAAGGAAGGGGGGTATCCCTGAATGGCAGTTTGGAAATGTACTCATCCTACAGTTGCTGCTGTTGCCGAATGTTGCATCATTGAGCTGGGATCAGAGCGTAGCTGGTCGGTGGCAGTGGAGAGAAAGGGAGGGAGCTTTTGTGGTGCTACACAATTCATATACCTGTGAGCTGATGTTTTTGGGCATGTCTCTTTGCAGGAGGGGGCATTTCACCTTGCAGGAGGGGGCATGTCTCTTTTCAGGAGGGGGCATGTATCTTTGCTGGAGGGGGCATGTCTCTTTGACGGAGGGAGCATGTCTCTTTAACGGGGGGGAATGTCTCTTTGCAAGAGGGGGCATGTCTCTTTGCAGAAGAGGGCATGTCTCTTTGCAGAAGAGGGCATGTCTCTTTGCAGGAGGGGGCATGTCTCTTTGACGGAGGGGGCATGTCTCTTTGCAGGAGGGGACATGTCTCTTTGCAGGAGGGGGCATGTCTCTTTTACGGAGGGGGCATGTCTCTTTGCAGGAGGGGGCATATCTCTTTGCTTTATGTAAATGTCTCTTGCTGAATATATGGGGCTGTCTCTTTGCTTTATGGAAATTTTTCTTTGCTGGATGGGCGTAGGATTTTTTTTTTTGGGGGGGGGCAGCATTTCATTCTTGGGCCCAGGCAGCACAATGTCTTGGGCCAGCCCTGGTTATACCTACCAGTTTTTGTCAGATTATGACTAAGCAAATTTCAATTCGTGAAACGCGTTAATCTTTGCCAGGTCTGCATTGATGTCATGACGTCTACGATGTTGTCTGATAATTTTTATCTTCAATAAAGTCTTCACTTTGGCTTTAAACCTGTGAGTGCGGTCAAACCTTTTCCTGTTCCAGTGGCTCCTATCCAGATTGTGGACTGGACCTGCACAGTGAGGTTGAAGCATGGGATTGCTCTCACCTGGAGCTTTGCTTTTTTTAGTAAGAGGCATGACAAGTTTTTTTAAGTTGTAATTTTTTGGAGAATGAAGAAATAAAAAAAAAAAATGTTTTCATTTTTTTTTTTTTTTTTTTACATACTGTCACTAATGCAGTACAGAATCATCATATAATTGGTGTGGAAGTGACACTCAGGGACACTGACTGTCTGTAAAAAAAAAAAAAAAAAATACTAAATTAACTAAATTAAATACTTAAATTATTACATTTAGTTTTCTTTCTTTTTTTACATTTTGTTTACATGCTGTGACCAGAGCAATACAGTGTTACCATAGTGTTTACATACTGTGACCAGATAAATTACAGTGTTTAACCTCCCACTGTACTGCTCCATTTTACACACTATGATTGCTCATAACAGTGATAATCTCTGTTATAAGCAACCATTTTATGAATGACATTCATTCATCCAGTGTGTACCATTGTGATTAGCTGCGATTGTCCACAGCTAATCACATAGTATTGATTGGCTGTTATTGGCCCTGTCTGTACCATGTGATCACTGTGACCAATCACAGAGATCAACACAATAGCCATGTGATCTGCTGTGATTGGTAACAGCGATCACATGGTACCGGCAGCAGTCCAGCACAATGATCTGTCATCTGCTGTGTGCCATTGACACAGTGGGTGACAGATCGTGCTGCAGCGTGGCCTGATCCTGGGAGTACATCATATGATTTCCACCCATAGACAAATGATGGCCGTGTGGGAGCTTTGACAAAAAAGCCTGGAAGCTGATTGGCTTCTATGAAGAACTGCACCAGATTTTGCATTTTCCAGTTTTCATAAATCAACCCCTTAGACTGGTCCAGAGAACATACTCGGGGTGTAAACAAGAGTCCCACTGGGACAATATACTAATTAAACATTTTGCCTTCCTTTGACATTTTACTTTTAAAATGCTATAATGTATATATTTTATTAACTCTGTCCTGAATGGATTATGATAGACTTGTTTTTTTAAACTGTTTACAGAAACATGGTCAATACCTACTCATTATTGGCTGGATCATGACAATATTATTAGAACACAGAGTCCAAACTTAATGTTGCACAACACAATTAGATAAAATGCCCCAGTCATTCATTTTTTTAATAGCTTTATTTGTTTTTTTTTTATATATTATAGTGTCTACAAATATGACAATAAATATTATGACCTGACACAAATTACCTTTGTCTTACTGCATGTCCTTAAAGGAGAAGTATGGCCAAAGCTCTTTTGGCCATACTTCTCACAGCATTGGATCAATGTTACATCTACATAGGTGAGTATATAGGTTTATAATAAAAATGGATGCGCTGTCTCTTTAATTAAAAACACATATGAAATCAAATTGTTCAACTCAATGAATAAATAAATTCATACTCTAATACAACAACTTATGAAGAACTCATAAAAAATCATAAACATAAAAACGTGATTCCATACACCATATTTTAAGGGGAATAACGTGCATAAGTGTGTAAATAAAAATTAATAAATATTTAACTAAAACTGCAAAAGTCCAAAAATTTAAAGTCCACATTTCATCGCAAAACTGATGCTGTAATAAAAGGAAAGTCCGGATGGCTGCACACCAAACTGAGATCCAAACGCCTTTATTCACATAAAACCATGAAGAACATGAGGAGCACTACATGTACAAGCAAGGGAGACATGGCTTACATGTTTCGCACACGAATTGTGCTTTATCAAGTCTGTTGCTTACACAGCTCAATCTCTTATCAACAGTGACTTATCGCAGTGAGTCATCCATATCTCGATATCCATCGGCTCAGCAAATAGTTTCATTCAGAAAAGTTGTGCCTCAAAGCATGCATCTCAGCTCTGCTGTCTATTTAGCTAACCCATAGTGTTCTGGGAATCCTTTATCATATATAATTCACATGCATTTACCATCCCCAAAATGTCATATATTATTCAGTCATTTAAATTGCACAAACATGCATAAGTGTAAATGTTTCCTAAATATTCCCTATACGCTGTAGCAGAGCCATCGCTTTCGAGGCTGAACCCATCCCCTTTACCATTCCCACTTCCCTTAGTCTGAGCAGATTAGTAGAATGGCCTGTATCAGTGCCCATATGGCAGGGGCAGGTAAGAATCCACAGTGTGTATCATTAACCTGAAGAAAATTGTGTTTTTTGTCAAGAGGAAAACAAATAATCCCCCTCAGACCAGTAATCTACTGTATGTTGCAAAAGTTAATAAACTTACCTTTGGATGCTGAAGCAGTACATTATTATTATTATTATTATACAGGATTTATATAGCGCCAACAGTTTATGTAGTGCTTACATTTTACACCAATATAAGTTTCATAGTCAGCATAAAGTACAACTCTATATAGATTTTGCAGCTCCTGTGAACTAATGGAATGCAGCCAAGGGAATTGATTATACATTTACTATGCAGCATCATCCGAACTGCTTACTATACAAACATGTAATTTTCATGTACCTCATAAATGAACATTCATGGCATTATTCAGGTCTTTGAGCGGCAAACTAAACCCCAAAAAACATGTGTCGTACTTACCTCCTCTGTGCAGTTGGTTTTGCACAGAGTAGCCCCGACCCTGCTCTTCTGGGGTCCCTCAGTGGCGCTCCTGGCTCCTCCTCTTCTTAAGTGCCCCGCTGGAGAGCCGCTCTCCCTCAGGGCACTCGTGCAGGTGCACTCCCCTGTCCTGCTGCTCCGTTCTGCCCTCCGCGTCATTGGGTTTGATTGACAGCAGTGGGAGCTAATGGCTGCCGAGACATCGACTGGAGCTGGTGTGCTTGGCCCCATCGCTGGAAAGACCGGGTTCAGGTAAGTAAGGCTGGGTTCACACATATGAGAAATGGATGCAGATTCCACCACATCCAATTTGCAGAATATTTGAAAATATGTTCCTTTCAATGGGTCTGGTTTAAAGTCTGGATTGCACAAAAAGGTGTGCAGTTTGTAGGCAGTGCAGTGTGAATTGCAGGCACATAATCTTCAATGGGAACGCATCTGATCTCTCCCCCGCCTCACTACACCTCCCCCTTTTCCCTGGTCAGCTGATCCGCAGCTACAATGGAGAGAAACCGCTGAAGGAATAATTTTTCTCTTTGCAGGGAAACCGGAGCTGCAATTTGCACCAGACTAGTGTGAACCCAGTCTTAAACGAGGGCTGCTGCATCACAGGAGATTTTTCACCTTAATGCATAGAATGCATTAAGGTGAAAAACCTCGAGGGTTTACAACCCCCTTTAAGCTTGTATAAGAGCAGTGTGGACAGCAAGCTTTGATAAAGCATTTGCAGTGCTTTGTTGAAGCTTTTAGAGTACCATTCAACTCCAGTTTGTAAATATTGAACCTAGATCCTAATGGGAGCGCTGATTCCCACTTTAACCACGTCAGCTCTGGAAGATTTGGCTGCTCAATGACCAGGCCATTTTATGCGGTACGGCACTGGGTCTGACAACTGCGCGGTTGTGCGACGCTGTATCCAAACAAAATTTACGTTCTTTTTTTCCAACAAATAGAGCTTTATTTTGGTGGTATTTGATCACCTCTGCGTTTTTATTTTTTGCGCTATAAACAAAAGAAGAGCGACAATTTGGAAAAATATATATATCTTTTACTTTTTGCTATAATAAATATCCCACATTTTTTTTCAAAAGGCCGATATGTATTCTTCTATGGAATTAGAATATTTTTGGTAAAAAAAAAAAATTAGCATTAGAATATTTTTGGTAAAAAAAAAATTGCAATAAGCGTATATTGATTGGTTTGTGCAAAAGTTATAGCATCTACAAAATAGAGGATAGATTTATGGCATTTTTACTATAATAATTTTTTTCTCTACTAGTAATTGCAGCGATTTTTATCGGGACTGCAATATTGCGGCAGACAAATTTGACACTTTTGACACATTTTTGGGACCATTGACAATGATATATAGCTATAAAAATACACTGATTACTGTATAAATGTCACTGGCATGGAAGGGGTTAACACTAGGGGGCGATCAAGGGGTTAAGGTGTACATTTATTAAACTGAGAAGTTTTTTCTCAGTTCAGTTCTCGGCAGTTCTCAGAGGAAAATTATCTCCTCTGCAGCCGGTTTATGAAGCTGAGAACTTCAGTTCTCAGAGGGAGAACAGAGAAGTGTTTCCTCTGAAAACGGCCAAGATCAATGTAAAAGTGGGTGGGCTGCCTGTAATCTCGTGATATATTGTGAGATTACATTTTTTCATACATGTGATAACTAAGTAAACATATATATACATTTACATATATATTTCATGTGTTTGTGTATATATATATATATTTTTTTATACGTGTATATATTTATATTTATATGTGTGTGTGTATATATATATATATCAATATGGAGCAAAATCTTATCTCTGAGGAATATTTCCAACACCTTGTTGAATCTATGCTACAAAGAATTAAGGCAGATCTGAAGGCAAAAGGGGGTCCAACCCGACACTGGCAAGGTGTACCTAATAAAGTGGCCGGTGAGTGTATATATTGCACAGTAATCAGCACTTTTGCAAGGTTTTAATATTTCTGTATTCGTGCATTTTACTTTGCAATTATCTGAGCTGCTTTTGGCAGTGTTAGCATGTTAGGGATCAATTAACCCTTATAAGTTTATATGTATAGGTACATGCGGTTAGGCACTCAGCATTTTTGATAATTTAAATATGTATATAAGCACATGATTTGCACATGATTTGCATATACTTGAGTAAAGATCAAAAAAAAAAAAACTCAGCACTTTATTTGTATGGACTCACCAAGTACTTTAAAAAAAAAAAACCTCTTCATTTAATTTAAATATACCTAAATTGTCAAAACTGTTTCAGACCTATACACAGCAATGTGAACGCTGACATTTTAATTAGCTAAAAAGTCTCAGTCTGTAAAAGAGTTCTTTTTTGTATTTACTCTATTTAAAAGCTTCTATACTTATTTCACTAAGTTAGAGTGTCCACAAATATGACATTAAATACCATGACAGGGCACAAATGGCCTTTTGTCTTACCACATGCACTTGCATCTATCCTTATAGCTATAGAAATGACATTTTATTATGTGAGTTGGTCACATTTGCCTGTTCATATCGTAAAAATGTCTGGCATGTGCAGAGAGCATGTGAGCTCCTGGGGAATTCTCCATGTTTTGTATGACAGCATGGAGGGCAGATTGGGAGACAGCTGGGGAGAGATGTCAGCCCCTGCACTCTCTCCGACTTTGTGGTTATATTAGCTCTCTTAGACAACTTACTTGAGTGACATTTTTATTCTATTTTAGATGAATGCTTTTCATAAAATGAAGAAACTTCAATTAAACCCAGAACACACTGAGAGCTTCATTAAAGGTCCATTAAAGTGAACCTTGCAATTATCCAGTCATATAAACAGAGTAGTACCTTCATAATCTGTTCCGTTACATCAGTTGTTTGAAATGCATTTCTCCTTCCTGCGAATGTTCAGCCATAAGCCTCGTACACACGATTGGATTTTCATCCGGGAACTTTGTGATGACAGACTGTTTGCCTAAAATCCGACCGTTAGTACGCTCCATCAGACAATTGCTGTCCAACTCTCCGCCAACAAATGTTGTATAGCCGGCTAATACATTTTCGGTGGACAGTGGTCTGTTGTCAGATTTTCCTACCGTGTGTACACAAGTCCATCACACAAAAGTCCAAAGTATAAACACGCATTCTCGGAATAAATGCTCACCAAACACGACATTAGCAGAAGGTGCCCAAAGGGTGTCGTTCAAGAGCTGAATTTCCACGTAGTACGTCACTAAGTTTGTGTTTGTTGGCCGACATTGTGTGCAGTTAGTATGCAAGACAAGTTCCCGACACACACCCTTTGGACAAAAGTCTGGCGCTTTGTCTGCCAAAAATCTGATTGTGTGTACGAGGCTTTATTTTCGTTCAATCCCCTGCACAAGAGTGGACATTACCACAGTTTCACATTCTTCACTAAGCTAAGTCAACATTTTCGTGTGTACGAGACATAAGGCTGGGGCTGGTGTGTGGCGATAAAATCTCTTTGCTGTTACGAGATTTAACTGCTTGTTGGCAATCATCTCATGAACAGCACACTGAAATCACACTGAAATCAACTAATGCTAATGAGCTAACTGTCAACATGCAGTTCAATCTCTTAGAAGCAAAACCATTAATTAATAGGCTAAACAGCATTACAGATTTGCAAATTGTAACCCAGTTAACCTTTTTATCTGCTTCCTCCTTATATCCACCTTGAGTCCCACAGGGTTTTCCTTTTAATTTTAGAGATGGAATTATTCTGAAATGTCTATTGTAACAATTATTATACACCATTGTTCAGGACATACGGCTTTAATTTGGTAGCATATTTGGATGTATATAGTGCAACGCAAGTCCAACGCTCATAAAACAAAAATAAAATTGATGACAGTTCAAATCGTGTGTCTATAATATAATGTCTATGCAAACAAAAAATGTTTTTGCTGTGAATTAAAGATGAAATAATCTTCATATGGTGTAAAAAAAAAAAAAACCTCCAAGTGAGCGTCATATGCCGCGTACACACGACTGGACTTTCAGGCAGACTAGGTCCGACGGACTTTCAACAGAGTTCCGACGGACTTTCGAACGGACTTGCCCACACACGAACGGACTAAGTCCGTTCGAAAGTCCGTTCGTTTTGAACGTGATGACGTAAGACGGGACTCTAAAAGGAAGTTCAATAGCCAGTAGCCAATAGCTGCCCTTGCGTTTTATTTGGTCCGTCGGACCAGCATACAGACGAATAGTTTTCCCGATAGGTATTGAGTCCATCGGACACATTTGAAACATGTTCTATATATAGGTCTGTCTTATTTTTTATATAAAAACGGTCGGATTATCCCACACACGATCGGACTGAACCTGTCAGAAAGTCCGGTCGTGTGTACGCGGCAATACCGTTCCAGTAAGCCTTTTATTTGGTGTGGGAGCACGGAATGCAATATTTTTTCACTTGGATGATTTTGTTTATACCATATGAAGATTATTTTGTCTTTAATTCAGAGTGGACTTTATTATGTTCTCATGGACACTCTATTATAGACACACACTTTAGACTATTATCAGGTTTGTTTTGCTGCACTTCAGTTTGGGTTTATTTGATATTACCATTTTGTATCTAATGGTGTGCTAGTTGCTAGTTTAGGAATTTTACCCTTTTGTTGCATTTTTCTTAGTTTTATATAGTTTTGTTTACTAGGTTCTAATTAGACATAGTAAAAATAATGAAACAAAATGCATTTTCCTGACTTTTGTTACACATTCTCCTATATTTATCCCATAGTACTATATATTCAACAACATTTCTGATTGAAAACTGAATTTTGTGAAAGTTAAAGTTTGCTTTTGAATATAGGCAAACTTTTTTTTTTCTTTGAAAGCCACATTGCAACATACAAAGGGGATAAAATAATTAAGGTGGTAGAGTCATATTTTCATGGATTTATGGTCACTAAATTTCTAAATAACACGGTACACAGCAACAGTAACATGATGCAGCTAGATGCAAAATATTGATCTTCCTTTATTAAAAAAGAAAGCAGGAAAAAGTACTAGGCTGACCTGTTTTGTGCAGACAGTTTCCTGAAAAAGCTTTGTCTAGCTCAAAAAACGACTAGAACTTGTTCCTGCTGGCTATTTTATTAAAGGAAGAATATTGTTTTTTATGTTGGTATGCAGTTATATTGTTGCTGGTATGACTGATTGCTTCAGGGGAGACAAGCCAAGCTGAGCTGAGCTGAGATGTAACTATTAAGGATGAGCTCAGGCGTGTTCGCAAACAACACGTGCAGAGCACGTCAGGAAGTCGGCACTGGGGATCGCTAATCACAGGCAGTGAGACATTTCCCGATCTCTGCAGCCGCGCATCAGGACAATGTCTCACTGCTTGTGATTAGCGCTCCCAGTGCCGACTTCCTGACGGACTCTGCACGTGCTGTTTGCGAACACCCCTGGGCTCATCCTTAGTAACCATGCAATATGAAGCGGATCTTACCTGGGCTCCAATCAAAATGAAAAAATATGCCTTAAGATGTACCAGTCTTACCTGTTCAAAACCCCAGTTTATCATCCAGGCATTGCTGTAGTGCACCAGTGTACCCCAGACTCTTTCCTTAGTAATATGATTATTTTTTCCTATTAGAGGATTCTTGCTTTATCTCAAATATAGAAAGTGTGATCCACTATAGGCAATGCCTATATAGAAAAGTTTTGAAAAAGCCACCTTTTGGATTTGGACCTGTCTTGAAAGTTTAAATAGTGATGCATGAATTAGGGAGGGAGGTACAAAGAACAAATGTGTGACTTTATTCCCCCCCACCACACACACACACACACACACACACTCTCTGACCATAGGTGACATACTGTAGGTTTAACACAGTACCTCACTGACAAGACAACATAGAAGGTTGGGAGACAAACAGATAATATAGGTGACAAGCAGAAAGGGAATGGGTGAGAACAGATGGGAACACAAATAATGTTGGTATTTGGTTAAATAAACCAATAACCTATAAATTCAAATATTACTTTTAAGGCCTTCAAGCCATGTTTAAATTTAGCAAAGCATTCAATAACTACTACGCATGATCGAAAACTAGGTAGAAAAAAAATTACACATGTCCATGGAAGACAGAGGAAAGCGTGAGTCGCTCAATCCCAGAATTTGCAGGGGCGTCAAACTCAATTTCATTGCAGGCTGCATTAGCAGGGCCGGTTGTGTCTTGAGTGCACTACATACAGAGTGCAGAGTTCACAGGTGTGCTATGTACAGAGGGCAGTTCCAGGGGTGCCCTATGCACAGAGTGCAGGGTTCAGGTGTGCGCTAAATACAGAGTGCAGAATTGAAGAATGCATTAAGTTAAGAGTTCAGAGGTCAGAGGTGTGCAGGTACAGAGTACAGGCTTTAGGGGTACGCTATGCACAATGTGCAACCCAGTCCAAACCCCCTCCTACCAAACACCACATCTCTCTCTCTCTCTCCTACCAGGCACAGCTCTAGTACCTCCCTGTGTAGGCAGCTCTGCCTCAACTTGCAGGAACATCATTCTCTCTCTCTTTCTCTCTCAGATTCTGGAGATCTGTCCTTGCAGTGTCCCAACATAAGTGTGTGCAGGGATCTGTTAGTTCCAGGAGCAGCTGAGAGCAAAGCTGTTCCTTGTAAACCCAGAAGACTTCTGGGTTTACAAGTGACAGCAGGGAGCTGGAGCAGGAGAAGAGGATAAGAGCTTTTGGATGCAAAACTGAGCGCAAGGGCCACATGACAAGGTCTGGTGGACCGGATCGAACCTGGGGGCCTTGTGTTTGATATGTAGGTTCTAGAGGAAGGCAAAAAAAAGTTAAACTGGCAACCAGATCTCTGGATCAGCATGCTTCTACATTATTTTTTTAGTCTCCAATAAAATGTTGTGCCTTTAGAATTGCATCTAACTCTACTCACTCTTGGATTTAGATCTTATTGAAAGACCATTCATATTTTTATAGGTTAATCCTTTTTCCCAAATTGTAAAAAAAAAAAGGCCCTTGTGTCTTTTGTAGGCATCCTAAAGTGGCCACCTGATATTTCTATATGGGCTATTTATACATTTATACAAGGTGGTCATATCACCCTACCCTTTTTCACTTTTTCTCAAGCAGCTTAAATTAGGTTTAGTCAATTTTCCTCATGACTGACATTCCTCGTGCCCATTATTAATTTAGTTGCCTTTTACAGTTCCATCACTTTATTTTTGTAAACTGTTACCCCAAATTGAATTTGATATTTTCATATTTGCTCTGCTTTACTTTCTCCCTTGAGGCTATTTAATTAAGAAAGTATATTTCAAGCTTTAAAAGCTGCAGATTGGCATTGCATGCTGGTATTAATGCCCAATTAAAGATCCTACTTTTAAGTCAGACTGCATAAACATTAATAATTCTGGGTTCCTGTTTGTTAATAAATGTATATATTTGTTTAAGCTTTTGCTGTACCAGCAACACAATTATACCAGACAATTTCAGTTTATTTAAAGTGGAATTCCAGTTAAAAATTAAAAACTACCCTTTACTTCTATGTATAATGTATAAAACATTTATTATATGCAGTTTTGGAATTGCTAAATGTCTGATTTGAAACAGCAATCTAATCTAGACATTCTGCAATTCTCCTCTGTTACACCCACAACAGCTTGCATGTGCAGCTGAATATGGTTGCTCTTTGGAACTTCCTTGTACCATTGTCGATATCTGTACAGGTAGCACAGCCCCAATTAGCCATGTCCTAGATGTAGTATGTTTTCAGATAAATGAGGACGCAAAAGCAAGAGTGCTTTGACAAGAGGAACAGAAGGAACGAGACACGTCTTAGCTGTATGAATGCTGAAGCATTGCAGTCACGTGACTGCAATGCATTGTGATGGGAAAAAAAAGGGACAAACTGATTTCAAAAATTGTACACATAACGCTGGACTTACATTGTTTAACTGATTGTGCGGAGGTAATTGAACACAAGCCTTTTCTTCCACTTTAAATGTTATTACCGCTGTCCGAGCCTAGCTAGGTTTTTTTTATGTGTGTAAGAAGTGGAGTCTCAACTTTCTTATTAATATTAGAGGCTGTATCATGCTCCAGTCATTTAGCTGCATGGGCACCTATATTTATTAAGACTTACTATTTTACTATTAAAGTCACACCTCAGTTAGAGACAGATGCAGCCACCATTTCTATTTACCCCTGTCCTCAGAATGAGAGCATAGGTGGGAATTATGCCTGTTCAGAAATGTAACCAGTTCATTTTGTTAGAGGCTGGGCAGGTCTCTAGTCAATCTTGGTGTACATCATATGATGTCCTCCAAGATCGTGCCTTGGCCACGTAGCGGTGAGATGTGTCACCGGCTGCATCCACCGAACACAGCCAATAACTGATCAGTGTACTGGCACATTGCCAATATTATGTGACTGCTGTGACCAATCCCAGCAGGTCACATGACAGCTGTAAACAATGGATGAATTCCTTTCATGCCATCCATTGTGTACAATTGTGTTGCTAGCTGTGATTGGTCAGTGTGATCACATGGTACAGACAGGGCCAGTCACAGACCATCTGTACCATTTGATTAGCTCTGCCCAATCACAGCTAATCAAAACAAAACAAACTGAATGAATCCGTTTCATTCAGTAAAATGCTTGCTTATAGCAATGTAATGCACTGCTATAAGCAATCATAATGTAAAAAAACAAAACAAAACCTGATCACTTCCCAAGAGTAATACAATGTTACTGTGGTAATATTATATTGCCCTGGTCACAGTGTGTTAAAAAAAGAAATCATAAAGAAAAGAAAAAAAATCCAAAAAAAAAAGCATTTTTGTTTTTCACACTGTCCCCAGTCTGTGTCCCTGATCACTGCCACACCAATTATATGATAACGCTGTACTACACTGGGTTTTTTTTTGTTTGTTTCCAAAACATTATGACAAAAAAAAATTACAACTTAAAAAAAAACTCGCCATGCCTCTTACTAAATACCTTGGACTGTCTATTTTTCAAAAAGGGGTAATTTGGGGGGTATTTGTACTGTCCTGGTGTTTTTGGGCCTCAAGAAATTAGATAGGCCGTCGGTACACCAGGATTGATCAATTTTCAGATATTTATCATAGTTTGTGGACTCTATAACTTTCACACAGACTAAATAATATACACTGATTTGGGTTATTTTCACCAAAGAAATGTAGCAGAATACACTTTGACCTACATTTAAGAAGAAAAAATGTATAACAGAAACAAAGAAAACGTGTGTTTTTAAAAAAAAAAACTTTTAATTATTTCCGTTTATTGAGCAAAATGTAAAAAACCCAGCTATGATGAAATACCACCAAAGAAAGCTCTAGTTGTGTGAACAAAACGATAAAAATGTGGTTTGGGTGCAGTGTTGCATGACCGCTCAATTGTCATTCAAAGTGCGACAGCGCTGAAAGCTGAAAATTGGCCTGGGTAGGAAGAGGGGGGAAAAGTGCCGGTATTAAATGTGTTAACCAACATTTTCCAGTACCTCTAAAAAACACAGTATTTTTCAAGCACCACAGATTTAAGTTTGTTATAATTCTACATCTGTGAACAGAACCTTTTACTCTGCCACTACCTTTTGCAATTAGATTTACATTATAATTTCTGTTGTACAATTTGCATACACTCCCTAGACACCTTCTAGTAGTTTTTGGACCAAATTTGACTTATCTGCACCAGCTTCTTCGGTAGATAAGTTTTAAATACTTCTCTACTTGTCCCATAAACATCTCCTCTAGCACAGTAGGCCACCTCTTTGCAGTTGCCAAAAATCTTTGGCATATAGATTCTACCCTGTGGTGCAAATGGGTTACACTTGACTGCCAATTGTCAGCAGTGAGCTAGGGGTTAACTAAGTCTAAAGTGTAACTTATCTTGCTAAATAGAAGTTCTCACATGCCTCTGTAAGCCATATCTCGCATAATCAACCTCACACAATTAACAATAGAAAACAGTACAAAATGTTGCGGTCACCTGTCTCATCTATTCTAGTTCAGAGAACATGCTATGGTCATTTGCCTCAATATAATAGATAAGTGATATATATGGCAGATTTCTTGAGCATTATTTGGCACCTGGCCAGTGTTCAGTCTGTGCAACAGAGCTAGCAATCCTGATGCAGTAAATTGTCAATACTTTTGATAAATAGACACCAGGCTGTCATTGCATTGCAGCAAGGTACAGTATAAAATGCAGTTGTGAATGTGAATGGACACATCGCACAGGACCTTTTGTTCCCAATGGAAACCCTGGCCGTGGCTGTAAGGGGCTCCCCAGCCAGTTGGTGTTGGCAACTCTTTCGGTGATGTTTAATTTTCTACCTCATGTATTGCTTTGCTGATTATATATACATAAAGTATCTAAAAAAAGTGAGTACACCCCTCACATTTTTGTAAATATTACATTTTTTTCATGTGACAACACTGAAGAAATGACACTTTGCTACAATGTATAGTTGTGAGTGTACAGCTTGGATAACAGTGTAAATTTGCTGTCCCCTCAAAATAACTCAACACACAGCTATTAATGTCTAAACAGCTGGCAACAAAAGTGAGTACACTCAAACACTTGAAAATGTCCAAATTGGGCCCAATTAGCCATTTTCCCTCCCCGGTGTCATGTGACTCGTTAGTGTTACAAGGTCTCAGGTGTGAATGGGGAGCAGGTGTGTTAAATTTGGTGTTATTACTCTCACTCTCTCATACTGGTCACTGGAAATTTAACATGGCACCTCATGGCAAAGAACTCTCTAAGGATCTGAAAAAAAGAATTGTTGCTCTACATAAAGATGGCCTAGGCTATAAGAAGATTGCCAAGACCATGAAACGGAGCTTCAGCACGGTGGCCAAGACTATACAGCGGTTTAACAGGACAGGTTCCACTCAGAACACGGTCGACCAAAGAAGTTGAGTGCGCGTGCTCAGTGTCATATCCAGAGATTGTCTTTGGGAAATAGACATATGAGTGCTGCCAGCATTGCTCCAGAGATTGAAGGGTGGGGGGTCAGCCTGTCAGTGCTCAGACCATACGCCGCACACTGCATCAAATTGGTCTGCATGGCTGTCGTCCCAGAAGGAAGCCTCTTCTAAAGATGATGCACAAGAAAGCCCGCAAACAGTTTTCTGAAGACAAGCAGACTAAGGACATGGATTACTGGAACCATGTCCTGTAGTCTGATGAGACCAAGATAAACTTATTTGGTTCAGATGGTGTCAAGCTTGTGTAGCAGCAACCAGGTGAGGAGTACAAAGACAAGTGGGTCCTGCCTACAGTCAAGCATGGTGGTGGGAATGTCATGGTCTGGGGCTGCATGAGTGCTGCCAGCACTGGGGAGCTACAGTTCATAGAGGGAACCATGAATGCCAACATGTACTGTGACATACTGAAGCAGAGCATAACCCCCTCCCATTGGAGGCTGGGCTACTTTTGTTGCCAGTGGTTTAGACATTAATGGCTGTGTTGAGTTATTTTGAGGGGGCTGCAAATTGAAACTGTTATACAAGCTGTGCACTCACTACTTTACATTGTAGCAAAGTGTAATTTCTTCAGTGTTGTCCCATTAAAATATATAATAAAATATTTACAAAAAAAGTGAGGGATGTACTCTGTGTGTATATGTGTGTGTGTGTGTATATATATATATATATATATATATATATATATATATATATATATATATATATATATATATATATATAGTAATTCTTTATAAACCTTATGTAATGCTGTTTGAGTGCTTGCATCTAGATGGGATTAACTGTTAAGTATTGTTAAATAAAGCTGATTGTTTGCTTTCAAGCTACTTTGTTTCATGTCCTGTTGGTTAGGCAATATATACCCCAGTAAAATATCAGCCCAGTCCTTCAATAACCCAATTGTTTTTCCTCTTACACCAGTTATTGTATATACTCCTACAGCTTGTTGTCTGCTATTCGTACATGGCACATAAAATTGTCTATCAAATACAACTATGGAGAATCTTCTCTGCAACATACAGTTAAATGATGCAATTTTTAAGAATTCTCCACACTCCTTGATTCTTCCGTGGGTTCCAATATGAACCACAGGTGATGCAGGATATGCAGCCCTTAGGCTGGATTCACACCTATGCATTTTTAGTGCTTTTTGTATTTTGCAGATTTGCACTACAGTCTATTTAACATGTTTTCCTATGGAACACGTTCTGTAGTGCAAGTCTGCAAAAAAAAAAAATCTGAAAAAAAATCTGAAAACAAAAAAACAAGCCTTTATAAGCACTTTAAGGCTGGGTTCACACTATGTGTGGCGCGGAGCACAGCAGGGGGCTGATGCGTCCCCGTTCACCATTTTAGGTCTGAATTAGGTCAAATTTTTTTGCCTGAATTTGTGCCTGAAACTGAGTCAAAGACGCACAGGACCCTTCTGCTGTGGGCTCCGCGGCTGCCCCAGAGATGTGTGAACCGGCTCCATTGAGAGCTGGTCACACTCTTCTGTAATGCGAATTGGATGCAGGGATACTCGCATCCAAATTGTATAAGTGTGAACCCAGCCTTTACATCAGGATACATTTAACTGCCATGAATTCTGTTTTCTTGCAGTATTTACAACAGAATGATGTAGCGCAACTTACAAAAAATATCCACAATATACCGGTAATAAAATTGCAAACAACTGTGCAAGAAATGTGTACAAACAAAACTAAATAAAAAAAAATTATTATATATAATCCAATGTATATCCAAAAGTATCAAAGGAAAAAACAATAAAAGTGCAAACAACTGTGCAAAAAAAAAAAAAAAAATGTGTTAAAAAAAATCATCCAATATATGTAGATCTGTGTGCTTTTTTTTCCTGCATGTATACTGTGGGGATTGGAAATTCATTAATCCGTCCATCTATCCATTCAACCAGGTAAGAGGCATTTGAAGCGGCAGCAGTTTGTCTTCATCCCCAGAGAGGGAAAAACATGTGGTGAGTCCTACTGGTAATGCAGGGGTCAAGGCAGGGAGGTGAGAGGCTAATCTACAAGGGTGGAGGATTCACACTTTGCATTACATGTAACATTGGTGATTGAAGTGGATTCAAATTGGATATCGTTTTTCTTGATATTTTTGGATATATATTGGATGATTTTGGCTAGCAGTTTTTCTAATTCAGTTGAATTAACTTTATTGACATATTATTGGATTGCGCAGGTTGATTATTTATACACTGTTCTAGCAGTATTAGTTTGGATTTTATTGTGGGTATCAAGCTGTTACTATGATTGAAGAGATGTACATAGTTTTTATCTAGCTGTTAATATAATTGACTTTTGACAAGCAATGCTTGCTTGGTATGTAGTTTTGTTGTCTTATGTGTGGTAAACTAAATATGGTTCTGAGATTCATGCAGAACAGCAAATGTAGTTGCACTATCACTTTTTTTGAACATTTATAAATACGCCTTTACTAGTTGTTCTCTGTATTGTAAGTGTGAGCTTCATGCCATCATGGAAAACAAAATGGCATACTTTTCATACTACTACTACTACTATAGGATAGGGTGACTACCAGGCCCCTTCTCCAGGGTAAGTTTAATCTGTTCTCAGGCCACATTTACTGCTTTGCATTTGCCATACAGCAGACCAAGCCTAGCAGATGTGCAGGTTGGAAGAACTTTGTAGAAACGCTTCCCTATGACTCCTAGTACTTGTTAATCTAACACCAGATCGCATGACCAAGCACAGGGGATGCTTGAAGAAATATTGCTGCTTGCTGCTCTGGGCCAGTGGCTTTCCAGCACAACTGATCCAGCTCATCTATTCAGTGAGTTCTGCCCTAAGGTTAATAAAGAAACCCATATCAGCTCTATATACCCACCTTTGACAGCATCTTTTTTTAGAGATGAGGGAGCCCACGGTCAGGGTGCGAGAGTGATATCCTGCATATGAAAACAGTGTTCAAATTACACATGTGAGTTATCGCCTCGATTGTCAGAGCGAGAGCAATAATTCTAGTATTAGACCTCCTCTTTAACTCTAACCTGGTAACAGTAAAACATTTTTAAAGCGTCACCTATGGAGATTTTTAGGTAGTTTGTCGCCATTCCATGAGGGCATGCAATTATAAAGTGTGACATGTTTGGTATCTATTTACTCAGCGTAACATCATCTTTCACTTTATACAAAAAATTGGGCTAACTTTACTGTTTCATTTTTTTAAAATTCATGAAAGTGTCTTTTTCCCAAAAAGTTAAGTTTAAAACACCACTGCGCAAATACCGTGTGACATAAAATATTGCAACAATCACCATTTTATTCTATAGATTCTCTGCTAAAAAAAATATATATATATATATTGTATATATATATGTTTGGGGGTTCCAAGTAATTTTCTAGCAAAAAATATGTATTTTAACTTGTAAACATCAAATGTCAGAAATAGGCTTAGTCATGAAAGGGATAAAGATAACCAATCAGTATGCAATGTGATTGTACAATCTCTGTACAATTTCCTTTATATTTACCACAACTATGGAATAGGATGACCCACCTGACCAATTCATTCAATTGGTATTAAATCAGGCAAGCCCTTGTATATCTGATGGGAGATCCAGAGGAGATTGTACAATCAGATTGTATAGGAAGTGGGTGGAAGGTGTTATTGTAATGAGGGAGGTGTGGTCCAGAGTGGTGAACGCAACCTATTACATCCTCTTCTGTCATGCAACAAGGAAGTGAAGGCTTTTGGGAGATGACATACAGTAAGTGAATGCTGAGACTATCTACAGGAAGTGATACAATCTAAAAATTAATTTAACCACTTCCCGACCACCCCCTGTATATATACGGGGGCAGAATGGCATGTACAGGCAGAATCACGTACCTGTACGTGACATTCTTCCGGCGGTTGGGGGGTCCGATCGGACCCCCCTCCGCCGGCGGGGACGGTCGGGATGGCTTCAGAAGCGATGCGGGACGAGGTAACGGCCAGTCGTTTCTGGCCACCCTCTCCCGATCGCTCTGGCCAATGAGATTCGTCCGCTTCCTTCCCCTTCCTGTGTAATTGTAAACACAGGCAAGGGGAAGTGATGTCACGCTCCTCGTGTCGGTCTTTCTGACCGGGACGCCGAGCGGAGAAGACATCAAGTAAGTGCACAAACACTACACTGACACCAGGCACACATAGGCACACATTTCACCCCCCTGTCACCCCCTGATCACCCCCCAGATCACCCCCTGCCCCCCCCAGTCACAGTGTCACTGATTGCAGTGATCATTTATTTTACTGATCACTGCATTTAGTGTCAGTGTGACTGCAATAACTGTCAGGGCAGTTAGTTTTAGGCCCCTTTAGGTCCAAGGTAGCCCCCTACCCCCCCCCAATAAAGGTTTAACCCCTTGATTGCCCCCTAGGTAACCCTTTCACCCCCTTTTGCCAGTGTCACTAAGCGATCGTTTTTTTTGATCGCTCTATTAGTGTCACTGGTGCCGCTAGGTAGCCAGTTTTTTTTTTTAGGTAACCGCCAGGTTTATATAGGATTATAAATAGGTTTATAGGTCAGGTACCCCCATATTACAACCTAAATAAAGGTTTTAACCCCTTGATTGCCCCTAGAGTTAACTCTTTCACCAGTGATCACAGTATAAGTGTCACTGGTGACGCTGGTTAGCCAGTTAGTTATTTAGTTATTTAGGTTCCCCGTCAGGTTTTTATATAGTGTCAGGTACCCCCATATATTACCTAATAAAGGTTTTAACCCCCTGATTGCCCCTAGTTAACCCTTTCACCAGTGATCACCGTATAACTGTTACGGGTGACGCTGGTTAGTTAGCTTGTTTTTTTATACTGTCAGGGCACCCGCCATTTATTACCCAACTATCGGTTTAACCCCCTGATCGCCCGGCGGGTGATATCAATTAGGTTTTAGGGTCAAATAAGGTCTGCGTCGCCCCAGGTTAGTGCCAGTACCGCAAACACCCACGCGCAAAGCATACACCTCCCTTAGTGGTATAGTATCTGAACAGATCAATATCTGATCTGATCAGATCTATACTAGCGTCCTAGCAGTTTAGGGTTCCAAAAAACGCATTGTTAGCGGGATCAGCCCAGATACCTGCTAGCACCTGCGTTTTCCCCCTCCGCCCAGCCCAGCCCAGCCCACCCAAGTGCAGTATCGATCGATCACTGTCACTTCCAAAACACTAAGCACACATAACTGCAGCGTTCGCAGAGTCAGGCCTGATCCCTGCGATCGCTAACAGTTTTTTTGGTAGCGTTTTGATTCATTCGCCAGCAGCCTAGGAGCTTTTTTTCCTGTGAATCTCACTAGTGTACTACTAAATTTAGAGCCCAAAATGGCAAATCGCAAGTACACTAGTGAACAGGCCTACTTGTTTCTGAGTATGTCAGATAGTGAAGAGGAGGTCACTCATCTGTCACAATCAGGCTCAGAATACGATCCAGTAGACGACAGCGGCTCCATGACAGATAGCTCTGGCGACGAAGGTGTGGTCCCTGCTAAGGTCAGGCGTACCCGATCCCGATCTTCTGATGTTGTTGAGGTGCAGGAACCGCAGGTCTCTCGTATGGAGCAGAGAAGTACTAGCGCCGCTATTCCTTCTGGTGAACTGGCAAGCACCAGCGGCCTAGTACACCCTGGACGTAGTTAAACCAGCACTGCAGTAACACTTGGTGACGTGGCGAGTCCCATAAGTGCAGTTCAAGCTGGCGAGGTGGCAAGCACAAGTAGTGTCCCGCTGCCACCAAGAAGAAGACAAAGGCAGGTCCGTCGATCACATAGTGTCCTTCCTGCAGAATTCGCCAATCCTGATTGGGTGCCCACCACTTCTGCAGAACCCGTACTTCCCCCATTCACTGGCCAACCCGGTATTCAGGTGGAAACAGCTGATTTTAAGCCATCCGATTTTTATTCGCTGTTTTTCACGGAAGATCTCTATAGATCTATTGTGGACCAAAGTAATATATACGCTGGTCAACACATCGCCGCTAATCCCCAAGTGCCTTCCCTTGCCAGAGATTGGAAACCAATTACGGTTTCCGAATTTAAGACCTTTCTGGGCCTTTCCCTCAACATGGGCATACACAAATTCCCGACTCTGAGGTCTTATTGGTCCACCTCACCGCACCACCATATGCCCGTGTTCTCTGCCTCCATGTCCAGGGCACGATACGAACAGATCTTGCGGTTCATGCACTTCAGTGACAATGAACTTTGTCGTCCTCGTGGAGACCCTGAATTTGATCGGCTCTACAAAATTCGGCCCCTCATAAACCACTTCAACCAACGTTTTGCAGCCTTGTTTAATCCCAATCAAGTTGTCTGCGTTGACGAGTCCCTGATTAAGTTTTCTGGCCGCTTGTCTTTCAAACAGTTCCTTCCCAGCAAGCGTGCCAGATACGGGGTCAAGCTCTACAAGCTCTGTGACAGGGCAACAGGCTATACGTGGAGCTTTTCGGTTTATGAGGGAAAAGATAGTCACGTAGAGCCGGAGAACTGTCCAGATTACATAGGGAGCGCTGGCAAGATAGTGTGGAACTTGGTGTCACCCTTATTCGGAAAGGGGTACCACTTGTACGTGGACAATTATTACACGAGCGTGCCACTGTTTAGTCACTTGTTTGATCATCAGATTGGAGCATGTGGCACCGTGCGACCTAATCGCCGGGGCTTTCCCCAGCGGCTTGTAGATTCCCCTCTTAGGCTGGGGGAGAGAGCCTGCTTGAAGTGTAATAATTTGCTCGCTGTGAAGTGGAGGGATAATAGGAATGTTTTCGTTCTTACCTCCCTTCATGCAGACACGACAGTCCAAATTCGTACGGCGGCTGGTGTTGTGACGAAACCCCTCTGTGTCCACGAATACAACCTTAATATGGGGGGGGTGGACCTCAACGACCAGTTGTTGGCGCCGTACCTAGTTGTCCGTAAGGCTAGACGCTGGTACAAAAAAGTGTCTATTTATTTATTCCAATTGGCTTTGCTGAATGCTCATGTGCTATACGGAGCTTCAGGCGGGACGTTACCCTTCCTTGAATTCCAGGGAGCGGTTGTCATGGAACTCCTGTATCCAGGCGATTCCACACCTCACCATCCCCTACCAAATGCAGTAAGCCGGCTGCATGAGAGGCATTATCCTCATGTCCTCCAGAGTACCCCTACCCAACGAGCCCCCCAAAGAAGATGTCGTGTCTGTAGCAAGCGCGGATTTAGGCGTGACACCCGTTATTATTGTCCACGCTGTCCTGACAATCCTGGTCTCTGCGTTGGTGAATGCTTTGAACGCTACCACGAACTAGTGAGGTATTAGCGTAGGGTACAGCATTTCACAGGCTAGGATACACTTTCACAGGGTCTCAAGAATGCCATCGCATTTTGAGACCCGACCGTTGCAGTTAAAATTATAGTTACAGGGTCTCAAGAATGCCATCGCATTTTGAGACCCGACCGTTACAGTTAAAATTATAGTTATAGTTTAAAAAAAAAGTGTAAAAAATTAAAATAAAAAAAAAAAAGTACAAAAAAAAAAAAAAAAACCCAAAAAAAAATATAAAATAAAAAACCAAAAATAGTTGTCGTTTTATTGTTCTCTCTCTATTGTTGCTCTTTTTTACTCTATTCTATTCTGCAATGTTTTATTATGTTTTATCATGCTTGCTTTTCAGGTATGTTTTATTGTTAACCATTTTTTTGTTTTCAGGTGCGCCATTCAGTTGCAGCGCGGATTTATTTATCTTGACAGCAACAGCGTTTTCTCCCACGATACATAAAGCCGCGACTCCAACACTGTAGGAGGTGATTTCACCACCACAGTTAAAAAAAAGAGCATATATGCCGAAGCATGGGGGCAGCAGAGGGCGGAGGAGCGATTTTGCTCCTAATGCCACGTACATACGGTCGAAAAAAGTCCGACCATGTGTACGTGGCATAACTTTTTTGCGGGAGGATGCCCCCATGCTTCGGCATATATATATTTTAGGCACCGGTTGCGTTAACAAAATGTTTTATTTTTTACTATGTTTTTTTTTTGGTATTTGCTTTGCAGGTATGGTATGGTAAGGTCTTACTGTTATACTCTAATGTTACTTTGTTTTAATGTTAACCATTATTTGCTTAGCAGGTACGCCATTCAGTTGCAGCGTGGATTTATTTATCTTGACAGCAACAGCGTTTGCTCCCACGATACATAAAGCCGCGACTCCAACGCTGTAGGAGGTGATTTCACCACCACAGTTAAAAAAAAGAGCATATATGCCGAAGCATGGGGGCAGCAGAGGGCGGAGGAGCGATTTTGCTCCTAATGCCACGTACATACGGTCGAAAAAAGTCCGACCATGTGTACGTGGCATAACTTTTTTGCGGGAGGATGCCCCCATGCTTCGGCATATATATATTTTAGGCACCGGTTGCGTTAACAAAATGTTTTATTTTTTACTATGTTTTTTTTTTGGTATTTGCTTTGCAGGTATGGTATGGTAAGGTCTTACTGTTATACTGTAATGTTACTTTGTTTTAATGTTAACCATTATTTGCTTAGCAGGTACGCCATTCAGTTGCAGCGTGGATTTATTTATCTTGACAGCAACAGCGTTTGCTCCCACGATACATAAAGCCGCGACTCCAATGCTGTAGGAGGTGATTTCACCACCACAGTTAAAAAAAAGAGCATATATGCCGAAGCATGGGGGCAGCAGAGGGCGGAGGAGCGATTTTGCTCCTAATGCCACGTACATACGGTCGAAAAAAGTCCGACCATGTGTACGTGGCATAACTTTTTTTGCGGGAGGATGCCCCCATGCTTCGGCATATATAAATGGTGCATGTATGCCCATCATTAGAAGTGGGTGGATGAAGGGAGGTATTCTAATGGTGGGCATACCCACCGCGCCATTGGGAAATTGGGAAAGCATTTTATCACACCGATCTTGGTGTGGTCAGATGCTTTGAGGGCACAGGAAAGATCTAGGGTCTAATAGACCCCAATTTTTTCAAAAAAAGAGTACCTGTCACTGCCTATTGCTATCATAGGGGATATTTACATTCCCTGCGATAACAATAAAAATGACAACTAAAAAAAAAAAAATGGAAGGAACAGTTTAAAAATAAAATAAAAAAGCTAAATAAAAAGAAAAACTAAAAAAAAAAAAAAAAAAAAAAAGCACCCCTGCCCCCCCTTCTTTTGCGCAAAGGCGAACACAAGCGTTGGTCTGGCGTCATATGTAAACAGCAATTGCACCATGCATGTGAGGTATCACCGCGAAGGTCAGATCGAGGGCAGTAATTTTAGCAGTAGACCTCCTCCGTGAATCTAATGTGGTAACCTGTAAAGGCTTTTAAAGGCTTTTAAAAATGTATGTAGTTTGTCGCCACTGCGTGTTTGTGCGCAATTTTAAAGCATGTCGTGTTTGGTATCCATGTACTCGGCCTAAGATCATATTTTTTATTTCATCAAAAATTTGAGCAATATAGTGTGTTTAAGTGCATTAAAATAAAAAAAAGTGTATTTTTTCCACAAAAAATGCGTTTGAAAAATCGCTGCGCAAATACTGTGTGGAAAAAAAAAAATGCAACACCCACCATTTTAATCTGTAGGGCCTTTGCTTTAACAATATATATAGTGTTTGGGGGTTCAACGTAATTTTCTTGCAAAAAAAAAATATGTTTTCATGTAAACAAAAAGTGTCAGAAAGGGCTTTATCTTCAAGTGGTTAGAAGAGTGGGTGACGTGTGACATAGGCTTCTAAATGTTGTGCATAAAATGCCAGGACAGTTCAAACCCCCCCCCAAATGACCCCATTTTGGAAAGTAGACACCCCAAGCTATTTGCTGAGAGCAATGTTGAGCCCATTAAATATTTTTTTTTTTTGGTCCCAAGAGATTGAATAATGAAAAAAAAAAAAAAAATAATATTTTTTTTTACAAAAACTTGTCACTAAATGATATATTGCTCAAACATGCCATGGGCATATGTGGAGATACACCCCAAAATACATTCTGTTGCTTCTCCTGAGTACGGGGATACCACATGTGTGGGACTTTTTGGGAGCCTAGCCGCGTACGGGACCCCAAAATCCAAGCACCGCTTTCAGGCTTTCTAAGGGTGTAATTTTTTTATTTCACTCCTCACTGCCAATCACAGTTTCGGAGGCCATGGAATGCCAAGATGGCACAAACCACCCCCAAATGACCCCATTTTGGAAAGTAGACACCCCAAGCTATTTGCTGAGAGGTATGGTGAGTATTTTGCAGATCTCGCTTTTTGTCACAATGTTTTGAAAATTGAAAAAAGAAAAAAAAAATTTTTTTTTCTTTACTTTCTTCATTTTCAAAAACACATGAGAGCTGTAAAATACTCACCATGCCTCTCAACAAATAGCTTGGGGTGTCTACTTTCCAAAATGGGGTCATTTGGGGGGGTTTTGTGCTATTTTGGCATTTTATGGCCTTCGAAACTGTGATAGGTAGTGAGGAGTGAAATCAAAAATTTGCACCCTTAGAAATCCTGAAGGCGGTGCTTGGGTTTCGGGGCCCCGTACGCGGCTAGGCTCCCAAAAAGTCCCACACATGTGGTATCCCCATACTCAGGAGAAGCAGCAAAATGTATTTTGGGGTGCAATTCCACATATAACCATGGCATGTGTGAGCAATATATCATTTAGTGACAACTTTTTGAATACATTTTTTTTTATTTTTTTTTTTTGTCTTTATTCAATCACTTGGGACTAAAAAAAAAAATATTCAACGGGCTCAACATGCCTCTCAGCAAATAGCTTGGGGTGTCTACTTTCCAAAATGGGGTCATTTGGGGGGGTTTTGTGCCATCTTGGCATTTTATGGTCTTCAAAACTGTGATAGGTAGTGATAGGTAGTGAGGAGTGAAATCAAAAATTTATGCCCTTAGAAATCCTGAAAGCGGTGCTTGGTTTTCGGGGTCCCGTATGCGGATAGGCTCCCAAAAAGTCCCACACATGTGGTATCCCCGTACTCAGGAGAAGCAGCAGAATGTATTTTGGGGTGTAATTCCACATATGCCCATGGCATGTGTGGGCAATATATCATTTAGTGACAACTTTGGGCAAAAAAAAAAAAGTTTGTAATATTCCTGCAACTTGTGGCAAAATATAAAATATTCCATGTACTCAACATGCCTCCCAGCAAATAGCTTGGGGTGTCTACTTTCCAAAATGGGGTCATTTGGGGGGGGTTTTGTGCAATTTTGGCATTTTATGGCCTTCGAAACTGTGATAGGTAGTGAGGAGTGAAATCAAAAATTTACACCCTTAGAAATGCTGAAGGTGGTGCTTGGGTTTCGGGGCCCCGTACGCGTCTAGGCTCCCAAAAAGTCCCACACATGTGGTATCCCCGTACTCAGGAGAAGTGGCAAAATGTATTTTGGGGTGCAATTCCACATATAACCATGGCATGTGTGAGCAATATATCATTTAGTGACAACTTTTTGAATACTTTTTTTTTTTTTTTGTCTTTATTCAATCACTTGGGACTAAAAAAAAAAAAATATTCAATGGGCTCAACATGCCTCTCAGCAAATAGCTTGGGGTGTCTACTTTCCAAAATGGGGTCATTTGGGGGGGTTTTGTGCCATCTTGGCATTTTATGGCCTTCAAAACTGTGATAGGTAGTGATAGGTAGTGAGGAGTGAAATCAAAAATTTATGCCCTTAGAAATCCTGAAGGCGGTGCTTGGTTTTCGGGGTCCCGTATGCGGATAGGCTCCCAAAAAGTCCCACACATGTGGTATCCTCGTACTCAAGAGAAGCAGCAGAATGTATTTTGGGGTGTAATTCCACATATGCCCATGGCATGTGTGGGCAATATATCATTTAGTGACAACTTTGGGCAAAAAAAAAAAAGTTTGTAATATTCCCTCAACTTGTGGCAAAATATAAAATATTCCATGTACTCAACATGCCTCTCAGCAAATAGCTTGGGGTGTCTACTTTCCAAAATGGGGTCATTTGGGGGGGTTTTGTGCTATTTTGGCATTTTATGGCCTTCAAAACTGTGATAGGTAGTGAGGAGTGAAATCAAAAATTTGCACCCTTAGAAACCCTGAAGGCGTTGATTGGGTTTCGGGGCCCCGTGCGCGGCTAGGCTCCCAAAAAGTCCCACACATGTGGTATCCCCATACTCGGGAGAAGCAGCAAAATGTATTTTGGGGTGCATCTCCACATATAACCATGGCATGTGTGAGCAATATATCATTTAGTGACAACTTTTTTTTTTTTTTGTCTTTATTCAATCCCTTGGGACTAAAAAAAAAAATATTCAATGGGCTCAACATGCCTCTCAGCAAATAGCTTGGGGTGTCTACTTTCCAAAATGGGGTCATTTGGGGGGGTTTTGTACTTCCCTGCCATTTTAGCACCTCAAGAAATGAGATAGGCAGTCATAAATTAAAAGCGGTGTAAATTCCAGAAAATGTACTCTAGTTTGTAGACGCTATAACTTTTGCGCAAACCAATAAATATACGCTTATTGGCATTTTTTTTTACTAAAGACATGTGGCTGAATACATTTTGGCCCAAATGTTTGACTAAAATTGAGTTTATTAGATTTTTTTTATAACAAAAAGTAGAAAATCTCTTTTTTTTTCAAAATTTTCGCTCCTTTTCCGTTTATATCGCAAAAAATAAAAATCACAGAGGCAATCAAATACCATCAAAAGAAAGCTCTATTTGTGGGAAGAAAAGGACGCAAATTTCGTTTGGTTACAAAATTGCATGACCGCGCAATTACCAGTTAAAGTAGTGCAGTGCGAAATTGAAAAAAGACCTCTGGTCCTTTGGCTGCCAAATGGTCCGGGGCTGAAGTGGTTAAAAAATTCAAATAAACTGACAAGATTTTAAACCTCGTGTGGATAAGTTAAGTGAACGAAGTGCATATTGGGATGGCTGGGCCAGAAATGACATTGGAAAACACTTTTATTTATAAAGAAAAGTGAAATGCCCGAAAAAAGTAAATTTATCCTTTAAATACCTATTATGCCAGCCAAGCCCTCTTGGAACCCCCAAGTGCGAACAACCACTTATGAGCATCACAAGTAGTAGTATTATTACATGCATAATTTCCCAAATGTAAAAAGACTTCTCCGTATTTATTTGTAGGTAATAACAACTTAGTGACCTAAATTACAACTGTATTGACGCCTACAATATTCTTAAGGCTTTTTAGTGCGGTGTTCATTAAAATGAAACCCACATACAAAACTTCCATTTAATTTTAAATATTAAAAGTCTCACTGACATTGCAGTTTATAGTCTCCTTGGATCAAGCTCGAACACTTTGGTTAATTTAGTAATTAGATAAAGCCATACTACACCACATTTCTTAAAATTATTCTGGATAATTTTCTCCATGTTGCTGCATATGCAATAAAGAAAACTATGTTAGGAGTGGTTCAATATTTTTAATATAATAAAAAATTAAGATATAGCGTTACATAAGTATAGATCCTCTAAAATTGCAGATATAATTTGATTCAGCAAAATACCTGTTACCATGCTTACAAAAGAAATTAGTAATTACAATAAATTTTGTTTTAACAGTACATCATAGAAATAGACAAAATATGTATGCATATATTATGCAAATAATATTACATTTACAAGTCTGTTACAAGGTTGACACAAAAAAAAAATAAAAAAAAAATATATAGAATAATTTCCATCATTTAAAGGCAATTCACAATCATTTTGAGGAACTGGGTGTGTGTTTAAGGCCATTAGTTCTAGTATAATGTATTGTATTTGACACATAGTAGCACAAAACTGTGTTATAGGTTGTAAAAACTGTACATGCAAAAAAGAAATGTTTTTTTATCATTATATATGAACAAGCATATATATGTATTTGGGTAATTTAGTAAACATAGTTTTTGTGTATAGAGTAACACGGACGTGCATTTCTCACACATTTCTTGTGACATCTCAGAGTCTCATGTTAGCATTACCCCTGCGGAGCAATGGAAGACAGGGTTCTTACCATTTCCGTCTTCTCATACTCAATGGCAATAATGTGAGTAGGTGCTAACAGGAAACCTCAACATGTTATCATCTCTTTGACACACAAAGATTTAGACACATGCATCTTATTAAAACTTTACAGAGCAAACATTTTTTTCTTTCCTAAAAAAAGACAGTTATTCAAGAATGTAAATAGCTTGAATTTTTAATCACGATCAGTGTCACTTTTTGAATTAGCTTCTTTTTTTGGCATGTTTTTTTTTTTTTAATTAAGAATATATTATTCAGGGTAAAATATTTAAAATAAAAATCACACTTTATTCTGATTTGTGTGTGGAAAGCTAATTTTCTTATGAGGACAGTCTATTAAGTGCTGCATCTCGCGATTTCTTCTTCCTTTCCAAGAGGTGTGAAAGCACTTGTCCACGTCTCTTAATGTTTGTGTAAGAGATCCATTAAAGTGCTATTGCTTTTTTTTGTGGCTAAAATTATTGCCAGTCAGAAGACACTGGATTTTAAAGAATTTAAAACTTTCTGTAAGAATCGTTACAAAAGTACTGAAATTTAAAAATTAGTAACATGTAAACATTAACACCAAGGAATTGCATTCCCACATAAGTAGAGCTTGGTTAGGGAGGAGGATACAGTTTGGGTTAAAAGCGTGATTTGTGCTTCCCCCAACAGTTTTAATAATAAAAATCAATATCACAAAAATAAGACTCAGGAAACATTTTCAGTCTTTTGATTTTTTTTTCCTGCCGAGTATATAAAATCTTTCTGTTTTCACATATATCCATATTTACAGTTTTGGTCTGTAAACAGAATCATTTAGATCCGGAAAAGTCTCTCTGTATTCCATGCAAACAAGCAGGCTTGTTTAAAGTCCAGACTTAGTGCACCTTACGTTGAAGCTCGCCTGGCATTGGCAGCTTGCAAGATTTCACAAATATTGGAAGAGCTGTACTTTATACTAGTCAGATCTGAGTCTGTAAAAGGTGCCCAGTTGGTGTATATGGAGGTGGAGCGGGAAATGGCTTGAATCCTCTGGATCTCATGTACAGGAGAAACTGATCAGGAATCTCCGCTAACACGTCCTTAGCAAGTCGTGCCATGCTCAGCACATGGTTTCCAGTTCGGTCAATGTAGTCTCGAAAAGGAACAAACTGTAATAAAAAGTAAAATACAATATATTGTTAAAGAGAAATGTGACATCTTATGTAACACCCCATCAGCCATATTAACAGGTTTCAAATGAATCCTAATGTAATTCAAGTTTCACACAACAATGCAAATAGTCCTACAACAGAATAAAACAATGGCTTTTAGCATGCTGTTGAAAAGCAGTTTTAGAAGACTGGATCAGAGCATTCAATCCCCCACCATGCCTTTATAGCTGCCTTGTGCCAGTGCAGAGACCCTTACTTCATTCTGGATCCAGCTTTAACAGTCTAAACTCAGTTTTTCATCTGAGCTAGTAATATTTACAGCTTAAGTGACATCTCCATAATGTTACAGAGTATTCCCTCCCCTAAAGTTAAAAAAGGTAAAACTGCATTACTGTATACTGTACTCTTTTGAGGAATTGTCATAGGAATATATCAGGAATTTTCTTAGACTGGTAACAAACGTAGCTTAGCTAAAATGATTATATTGGCTATATTTGTTTAATGCAGTACTATATGCAATGCATGTCCTGACAAAGCTACATGAGATACGCCCATTGGCGAAATGCATTGACGTCACTAGTGATATCATGTGTGGCTGCGGATACCCATGGGTAACTGTCTGACTGGCTTTGGGAACTTTGGGAGCAGGGATGCGTTGTAGGAGAGGAATGACATACACACAATTCCATCCTAGGAGTGACTTAATCACCTCAGTGACTACACCATGCCCAAAATCACAACCATACCTCCCTTTGGGAGATTCATCAGAGATGGGCATGGACCGATGCGGAACACAGCTATATCGAGCAGACAGGTGTGCTACACATCACTACATAGTCAACATATTGGGAAGACTGGAAAGGGTCCATGCCAAAATCCATGAACAGGGATTTTCCATGCAGTAAACCCACCTAACCGCTGTATCTGTTTATCACCATACACCTGTTGACATCGCAGGATATCTGTGTCCACTGATGGTTGCTCGACATCACTATACATATAGTGGAGAAGTGGTTTATATCTCCTGGATGTCCAGGTCACTAAAGAAACTAGATTCCTGCTATAGTCCGCATTCCAGCCTACACATGACTCTTCATTCCTCAGTGTTACCACATTGCTACATAATTGTGGACATTCAATTAGGCTGCCACAACACAAATGGAATGACTTTTGAACTGTTCCTACCTAGCACAAGCAATGTCCTGGCACATCGATACTCTGTGCAAGTTGTTGTGCTGTAACACAAGCCTGGCATCCCTCCTCGCTTGAATTGCTACAAATGTATGCAGCTTAAACATTGCTCAGATAAGTGTCAACTGCAAACAGCATGCTTGTCCCCATGAGGTTTTAATTAACAGGTTGGAATCAGATTAGTGTGATTACACACAATCTGGTTCTATCACCTTTTTAGTGGCCACACCACGGATGGCATCTGGTTTTTAACAGGGAAAACAACGTTGTTTGGGTTATGGTGATGGATGCATGTAACATTTCTACATATATTGTATAGCCTTCAATCATTTTGGAATAATGCATTTCATAAAAAAACTAAAGTGCTCAGCATAAATGAGTACACCCCAACAGATTTGTCAGTAAACCTTTACTTTATTTTCAGAATCAACATTTTCTATGGGACACTATACTACAAAATACTTGGGGGCATTGATTGCAACCAAGATTTGTTAATTTGCACACACAAAAAGCATTTTTCCTAGCAAATTCATTCAAGATCATGTTGCAAAAATGAATACACCCCAATAAAAGTCTTAGGAGCAAAGCTAAATTTTAGACAACAAAATTCAAAAATTCCAATTAACAAGAATTCAACTACAGGTGAGTCTAATTATTTATTAAACAGGTGTCCAGCAGACAGTTGATTATAAAAGGATGTTACGTAACAAAGAAAACCCCTTCCCATTTCATGCTGTCAGCAATGGCACCACATGAAATAGAAATGTTTAAGGCCTGAGAAAGAAAGAAAATTATTTCTTTACACAAAAAAGGTGAAGGCTACAAGAAGATCAGCAAAGCTTTACTTATCAGTCAGAATATTGTAGCAAAAGTGATACAAAAATGTAACAAGGATGGAACTGCAACCATCTCACAGAGACATCCAGGTCATCCATGGAAGTTAAAGCCCCCCACAGGAGTGTCTTCTGATGAGAAGGATTGATGAAAATCACCATGCAAGTTCACTGCAGTTAGCTAAAGAAGTAGAAAGCCAAACTGGGGTGATTGTTTCCTGTTACACAATACAGCATAGAATGCAGAGGAATGGCATGCATAGGTGTCATCCACAAAGGAAGCCTCTCCTAAAGCCCATGCAAAAAAAAAGCCCATCTAGAATTTGCCAGGGCCCATGCTGAAAAAAGAAGAAGACTACTGGGACTCTGTACACTGGAATGACAAGTCCAAGATAAATGTTTTTGGAACTGATGTACAAAGAGTACAAAGAAAAATGCATGGTGCCTACAGTGAAACATGGTGGTGACAGTGTCCTTCTGTGGGGCTGCATGAGTGCTGCTGGTGTCGACAAGCTGCATTTCATTGATGGTATCATTAATTCACAGATGTACTGCTCTATATTAAAAGAGAAAATGCTAACATCACGCCGTGCCCTTGGTTGTCATACACTTTTCCAACATGACAATGATCCAAAACACACATCTAAAGCCACTGTTGCATTTCTAAAGAAGAACAGGGTGAAAATGATTTAGTGGCCAAGTATGTCTCCTGATCTGAACCTAATCGGACACTTATGGGGGATTCTGAAGAGATAAGTTGATCATTACTCTCCATTCAGCATCAAGGGCTCTAAAAGAGGTCGTTCTTGAAGAATGGGAATAGGTAGATGTTGCAATATGTCGTAAACTTGTTCATTTCAAACCTGGAAGACTTAGTGCTGTCCTTACAAATCATAGAGGTTCTACAAAATACCAGATTTAGTCGTTTTTGTTGTGGGGTGTGTTCATTTGTGCATCAACTAATTTGAGTAAAACTGAAGATTTTGTAATCTAAGTTAAATTATTAATCTTACTTTCATGTAATGAGCTAAACAAATGTTCTATACAACTCAGTATTGTCAAAATTTTGGAAATTGTTCTGGTGTTCATCGAGATATTGATCTTAAATTTTCAAAAGGGGTGTACTCATTTATGCTGAGCACTGTATTTGAGCATATTGCATTAGTTCCATATGGGTAGCTGCTTTTTGTGTGATTTTCTTGTTCACACAACCACCCTTTTTTCTTATATGCAGTGCAGTAGGAAATGAGAGGTGAACCAATTATTTTGTTACCTCCTCCTTGTTATTAATTGCCATTATCCATTGTTGCCCATTGTCATAACAACAGAAAACATAGTAGTTATGTTTATCGTATTAGTAGGACTGTATAGCATACACTAACTAGTATATTTATGTTTCAAGAAGAACCTTGCTTGTGAGATACGGTACTTTAGCATGAGGGTTAAGCAAAAAGTCAATCACGGGCATGAAGAGTGTTACCCTACTTTGCAGCCATCTGACCCCTGCCTGCATCCTCTCAAAACGGTGAGCGGTCACATGATTTATTGATGCACAGCCTGTGCTTGGTCACATGACTGTGATGTAATTTGTTATCTTGTAACAATACAGGAGTCTTGCATCTGCCCATGATCCAGTGCTGAAGTGGGCTCACTATCTGTTGTCTCTCTGGGAAAGCCCAGCATGCTGTTCAGTCTGAATGGGGCAGAAAGGGGCTGCCCTCATACAAAGGTGTCACATACTCATCCAGTCGACTGTCTCTCATTAGCTGCAGGACAGGCATCCCATTAAATATATAGTGGGAGCTTTGGTATGGTTACATCTTACCTGAAATCTTGTACCAATAAAGTTGCTGTTCCTATGCACTTCTAGGCTAATGAAATAGCCTATGATTAAAAGGTCAGTCCTTTCAGAACTGAAATCTCAGCTATGGGTGAACACTGGCAGGCAAAATTACATACTGACCTTGTTATCGCTTCGAGTCTCACTCCAGTGACTGCATTCTCTATAATGTACAATAATTAAAGAGGGCAATAGGGGAGTGAGACCAGACACAGAGGTAAAACTGTCTCAACAAGAAAGGGGACAGATACAGGAATACTTAGGGGGATGCCAAAAGTACTTTTTACTGCACATATATTCTCCGCTGAGAAAAAAGACAGAAATACATTTCTGTACTATTACTCTAAGGTAGGTCCTAGCATGGGGGTCAGCAATCTATAGTGATAAACCCATTGATCGTGGGCATGTGACAAGTAGAACATGACCCCACTGTGCCCCCAGCCCACTTGGCGCTGATGTCTCATATGACATGGCCAAGGGAAGACCTAAGAGGACTTCCTTTACTCTGCTGAGCACCACTACATCTGCAGTCCAGTGACTGAATTTTATAGAGGGAGTGGGGAATTTGTGGTGTGGCTGATTTTAGCTTGGGGGGAGTAAATGTTTGTACTGGAAGGGGGTATTTTTGCTGGGGGAGAGATGTGTGTTAAATACTATTGATTTTTACACTCTGCACTACTTACTCTTGACCTCTGCGTTACTTAACTCCTGACCCCCTGAACTTTTAAAACCTTACTTACTTTTTAAAAAGGCCTCAATAGGTTATCTCCTCTAACAAACATGCTAAACCCTGGTGATATTTGACTGCTTCAATGCTGTAGAGTTAAATCTGCACCTTAAAGTTGCCTACAGCTCATCTAGCAACTAGCAAAAAAACTAAATCTAGTGTTTATGGTTCCTTTAAATCCTGGTTTAATAGGTTTAATTCAGTTATTTAGGACAATAATTATTACATTTTTACGGAAAACAATTTTTGACAATTAAATTATTACCTGTACAATGTCTCTTTCTGCATACCGTCCTCTTGATGATACTCGGACTTCATCTCCATCCAATTCCACCATTGCTTTCAAATAAATAAAGATTTGTCACAAACCACTAATACAAATAATATAACAGTGATTTTCAAAACTACGCATGTACTCCTTTTTAAAAGCCAGTAATTACCAAGTACCCCCTTATGTGTGTCACATATCTCAAGTATCTTTTTTTAACCAGCATACTTTTTAAATTATAAAGTCATTCCTTCTTTTTTTTTTGTTATTTAATTTAAATGTTATATTTCTTGACAACTTCATATTACAAAAGAAGATTTCATCACATAATCTTGCTTCACATTTAAACATAATTCCACCCACCCGAGCCAGGCCATCTTGTCTACATCAGTGCCAGACCTCACAAATATGCTTCTGGAAGAATGGTCAAACATTCCCATAGACACACTCCTAAACTTTGTGGACAACCTTCCAAGAAGAGTTGAAGCTGTTATAGCTGCAAATGGTGGGCCAACTCAAAACTAGACCAAGACTGGGATGTCATTAAAGTTCATGTGCATGTAAAGGCAGGTATCCCAATACTTTTGGTAATATAGTGTATCTCTTGATCTATCTGCCTTTATGTTGAAACATTTAATATGTTACACCTATGCTTTTAATCCATTGCACATACATTCTTAGCTACATGGATGGAAAAATCAAAATGAAAACTTAAAAGAAAAAAAAGGAAAACACTAAACAATGAGTATGCATTGGTGGCATTTGGCATTTCATTGTTCTGTAGCAGATGATGCATTATTCTCTGCAGATCATACAGCGTTTCCCAGGCAGGAGTTCAAATTTAAAATATATCGTTTTTTTTCCTTTATTGATTATTAAGGGGAAAATGAGTTTGTGGCCAAAACTCTGCTACATTGTCTATAAATTGCACATTTGCTTTTTGCAGAAATAAGCCTTTGTAAAAAAGAAAAGTGACCTGTAAACAAGGTTTTTGTTTGGTTTTAAATGATATATTTTCATTACAGAGCATAATTGAAAAGAATATTTAAATTATATTACCAATGTCTGTGTATTTTACCATTTAGAGGCTAAGGCATCCAAAGCACATAAAATAAAGCAAATGCAATCACAGTTGGCAGGGATGAGAGCCCTTTTGTTGTCACTGCCAAAAATCATCTTATAGAACAAGCGACAAAGCTGTACTCTTTGTTATCAATAGTGAATGCAACAGAAGCAGCATTGAGGCACAACTGAAATCCTAAGTTAAGTGAATCAATATATGGGTTGGCACCGTATAGCGCATAATGATTGTGTGCTGCTGTGAAGGGTGATCGTGTGTTATAATTCGTTGCAGTGCTTGTGTTTTTTTGTTTTTTTTACTTCTGTGTCAATTCAATGTGCTGCCCAGCAGGATGTAATAAAATAACTGGTAATACATTTTTCTAATAACAGATTTATTATACATTTGGATTATAGCACATCCAAGTATTCTTTTCTTGAGGGCTTGCACACCTAAACGTTTTTAGTTAAACCAAACGGTGCTAAATGAAAGTGTTCATAAGGTCCAACACTTGAACTTCACTTCCAGTCAACAAACTACAGGCATACCCCACTTTTAAGTACACAATGGGGTTTATTTACTAAAGCTGGAAAGTGCAAAATCAGGCTCACTTCTGCATATAAACCAATGAGCTTCTAGGTTTTATTACCAACGTTTAATTGAACAAGTTGGGGTTAGAAGCTCATTGGTTTCTATGCAGAAGTGAGCCTGATTTTGCACTTTCCAGCTTTAGTAAATAAACCCCATTGTGTACTTAAAAGTGGGGTATGCCTGTAAAGGTGAAAAAAGCCAAAGCACTCTGATCTATTTTCTGCTTTTACGGAGCCTCCCTTCAAGGTTCACTACTTGGCCTTTTCTTCCCAAAGCAATGAATGCAGCTTAATATATAAATATACAGTATGTGAGCCACTCACCATCAAATTCTGCAGGTCCCACTCCAACAATGATAATGGACATTGAAAGTTTTGAAGCCTTAAAAGAAAAGACAATAATTCTTAAGTTTAGCATAAAATCTTCTTGTTAACAAAAAGTTTAGCATTAAATAACCATAGCTAATACCATGTGATAAATGTATGTTTTTTGCTGCCAAGAAAAATAGTAGAAATAATTTTGCTTAGCTATACCTGTTAACAATAGACACAATTGAAGATCATAAAACACATTATGATGTGTCAAAGAATTTTTTTTTTAAATTAGGACCCCTCAATATGAAAGTGGTTGTAAACCTTCCTATTTTAAAAATAACAAACATGCCTATACTTACCCCCAGGGAAAGCGGTTTTCCGTGGGGACGCCCGATGAAGAGGAGGGGCCTGAAGTGCCGGCGGAGGACCCCAGAAGAAGAGTATTGGGGCTGCTCTGTGCACAGAGCAGCCCCGATACTCTTCTTCCGGGGTCCTCCGCCGGCACTCCAGGCTTCTCTCTTCATCGGGCGTCCCCACAGAAAACCGATTTCCCTGGGGGCACCCGTGTGGGTTCGCTCCCGAGTCCTACTGCTGCGTCCATTGACACAGACAGAGGGACTTGGCCCCACCTACACCAGAATTTGATTGACAGCATCGGAAGCCAATGGCTCCTGCTGCTATCAATTTGTCCAATGAGGTGGGAGACCGCAGCTGGAGACGCTGCTCTCGTGCACATGGCTGGATTGGATCGGGCTCAGGTAAGAAAAAGGACGGGTCTGGGGAGCAGCTACAGAACATAAGGTTTTTCACCTTAATGCATAGAGGTGAAAAACCTTAAGGCTTTAGAACCACTTTAAAGGTAATACTGCCCTAAAATAGTGTGGGAAGATGTTATACTTGACAAGTTATTTTACTCTCAAAAGCTCTTCAATTCAAGAAATAGATATACCACAAATAAAAAGGGTGTCATTACTGTAGTTTCATGCTCAAGAAAAAGATATCACCTGCCAAAAATCATAGAAACTCCAAAAGTACACATATACGCTTTGCTGCTGAAAGCAATGTTCTTTGAATAGCAAAAACACATTAATAAATAACGTACCTTCTAAATGTCAAATACATAGTAAGTGATCCACTATTTCACATGTGTTTCATGTTGTATATGAGCAGTGTGAATAGCAAGATTTTACAAAGCATGTGCAGAGCTTTCAGCAAGCTTTATTAAAGCTTCAAAGGATTCATCTTCAGTTTGTAAATGCTGAACACAGATCCTAATGGGAGTGGTGATAGCCACTTTAAACAAGCTGCTAGCAGGCTTCTGTACTGAAGCCTCCTACCAGCTTGTTTAAAGTGACAATCAGCTCTCCCATTAAGATCTGTGTATAATATTTCTAAACAGGAGCTGAAGGGCATTTTAAAGGCTTGGCAGAAGCTTGCTGATCGTTTTATAAAAGCTTGCTGTTCACACTGCTCTTGTAAAAGCTGAAGCCTGTGTGAAACAGGCCTTACAACATATAAATAAGGGAATGAAGTTAGTTTTGCCTTTTCATAGGTCTCACTTTTTTGTTTGCAGAAAACCCTAGCCCTTCAATAGGTTGTCTGAGAGGTTAAGGTCACTGGGGTTGACTTACTAAAGAAAAAGAGACTGTTCAATGAGTTTTGTAAACAAGATGAAGTAGTGCTAACTTCAAATAGGCAATCATGTGCTAGAAAACATCAATTGTTTTTTGAATTTCCCTTGCACATGATTGGCTATTTATGTGAACACAGTTTAACCTTATTTACTATCATTTATCTACACAGGTGTTTTCCACATATGCATAATTCTTACTTATATTTTCTAATATACTTTCGATTTCAGCTATTGCATCTTTTGGTGCCTCCCGTGTCCGTCGCAGGGTGATTACCCAGTCAGGGTGCTTCAAATTGTGCCAACCGTTACCCTTCTTTTGGGTCCCCATTGGTAAGCCATGCCCGACTATAACACTCCAAATTACCAGATCATTCATATTGATGTAAATTTTACTTTTTTTCACTATATAGAACTATATAACTATAAGATTGTATCTCTTTATAGATGTTTAAGGTCGACTCCTCCTGAAGAAGCAAATTTTTTCATGAAATATGTTGAGGCTCATGCTTGGACCTACATCTCTTGTTTCCCCACTATATTGTGGGGTTCATGTCGTTTGTTTGTACTATTTGTAATAGTATGCAATAACTATTTTATATATTGTTGTATTAAATGTTTTTCATTGTTCTTTTCAATAAATTTATAATTTTATACTTACCTTGTCCATTCCCTGAGTACCGAGATAGTCCATAACAATTTCTGTTGTCGTGGGGCATTATTTTGGAGTAGCCCCTGACACTACCCCTTTTTTCCTCACGGGTGTTAGTAAATGCAGAACCTCCTACTTACCCTTTTCCCTCATACTAGGCTGATGACACAAGTGATTCTGCCACTAGAGACAAATCACCAGTGGCAGGATTGCTAAAAAGATTTCCTGTCTGAATCTGTGGAATCGCTCTCTTTGGACAAACATGGCAAGATATCGCTGGCCCAAATGCTGCTGAATCACGAAGGCTGGGGTGGGAGATACTTGCTGCTGCCTAAGCTACAGAGCGAGCGATTCAAAGGGAAAAACAGGCAGCCTCTTAGCAATCCAGCCACTGGTGATTTTGAAAAATTGTCAGTGTCAAAATCACTAGTGGCAGATTCAGAGTGCGTCATCAGCCTAATGCCCCGTACACACGGTCGGATTTTCCGATGGAAAATGTCCTATCGGACAATGTTGTCGGAAATTCCGACCGTGTGTAGGCTCCATCGGACAAAGTTTTATCTCCTGCTCTCAAATTTTCCGACAACAAAGTCCGATCGTGTGTAGCGAATTCTGACGGACAAAGTGCCACGCATGCTCAGATCACATTACAAGACCAAAGCTATTGGCTACTAGCCTCTATGTAGTCCCGTCGTAGGCAACAAACGTCACCACGTTCAGAATGATCGGATTTTCCGACAACTTTGTCCGACCGTGTGTATGCAACACCAGTGTCGGACAAAATCCGTCAGAAAAAATCCGATGGATTTTGTGGTCGGATTTTCCGACCGTGTGTACGGGGCATTACTGTGTTACATACTTAAACATCATCCTAATAATACAGTTTGGGGGGAAAAAAATGAACACCCTCCCTTGTGTTGGCTAGAATATGTGTTTTAATGCACATTTTGATGCATTTTATTTGGATTTTAGTAAATTGAGAAAGCACTGTGGAGCATTTTGGTGTATTGATTTTTAATCCATGGGATGATGAAGTCATTTCCTGCCACTGTTTTAAATATATTTTAGTGCGCATGTTGTATGTATTTTTCTTGCGTTTTAAATGTGTGTTAAATTTAATTTCAAATTTTGGGCATAGCACAGGTTCGCTTTAAAGCTGAACTGATATAACAAGTTAAAATAGCTTATATTCATATCCAGTCTAGAAATATTGGAACTTTTTCTGTATTACAGACTTGCATTACTTTACTTATGAACCTGCACACAGAAAGATAGCACAGATTTCATAAATGGGGAATAAACAAGCATATCAAATGTGTGGTCACCGAGCAATAAAATAATATTGCTAAAATAATACTAAAATTCCTTATAGTGTAGTATAACCCCACTACTGTGAGAAAAATGGTTGCTGCGGTCAAATATATATTCCTCTTTAAGGGTGGAAAACAAATATGAAACGATTCAACACTTTATCGTTTAATAAACAAGCATAGTATACTGTATGAGGAATCCAATAACATATATGCACTGTATTATGTGTCATACGTGTAGTTTTCTGATATATGTTTTTTCATTTGTTTAGTAGTTATTATACCGTGCCCTTTCCTGAAGAAGCCTCTATGGCGAAACATGTTGAAATAAAAGCGTGGAAACAGCAACGTAACTAAAAAGCAATGTCCTCTACTCCAGATGGATGATGATATTTGGATGTGTTCATGTTTTTATCCTTAGCCTTGTGATTTAATAAATATTATGGTTTTAAGTGATTTTTCTATAGGGCTCTGTTTAATAAGCACCTACAAAGTCTTGCACCTTTTCTTTCTTTTGTCCCAAGTATACTGTATGTGTAACTAGATGCAAAGCAATAAAACCTTATCTACAACTTCTTGCTTTCATCTGATGCCTAATGAAGCAGATTGTTTTTTTCCACAACAGATAGCACTGCAAGCATAACATTCTTGGGAAAACGTGAGGATATGGAACTTCTCAGACTTCTGAAATTCCAAGAGTTGGCTACTTATATTAGTTGAAAGCATCAGTGACACAAATTATATGCTTTTAGCCAAGTGCTATGTAATTTTCCTGCAACCACTGATTCGATTTAGAAGAGTATCCATTGTAGTTTACTAAGAGGATTAAATATAATTTATAGTCTACCTAATATACAGTAATGGCCATGGCAAGTTCACAAGCAGCAGTGTTCCCTGCAGCAGACATATTCGTACATTGCTTTAAATAAAATGAGCATTTTTTGCACACAGCACAAAGCCCTGCATCATGAGAACAGCTATTTTTATTCATATAACCATAAATATTTTAGGTTCATCTTCCTTTCAGCAAGCACATAACATCTGCTAGATTTGTAAAAATAATTCAGACAGTCAGCCTAGAGCTAAACAATGTTCAAAATGTCAAAGCAGACAGTTATATTGGGGTACACAGATGACCTCCTGCCTCTGCATACCACAGGGGACAGGAGCAAATATCGACACGCTGCATCATATTATATCATAATAATTGCCTATTGCTGTAAAACAACAAATTAACTGAAACATACTGTACATGGAAAGCATATACTTATTGTATTCAGAAAATTCATACATAAATAATATCATACATAGGGGGAGATTAACTAAAACTGGTGCTCTCAGAATCTTTTGCAGCTGTGCATGATAGCCAATTATCTTCTAACTTCAGCTTGTTCAATTACGTTTTGGCAATCAAACCTGGAAGCTGATTGGTTTCTTTGGAAAGCTGCACTAGATTTCACATGCTCCAGCTTTAGTAAATAACCCCCCACTGTATACTTATTTTAATTCGGAGGTTAATTTATAAATAAGAATACATGTTTAGGAGGTAGATGGAAATTAAAGGGCCTTTCTGATCGACTAGAACAGGGATATGACATTAGCGGACCTCCAGCTGTTGCAAAACTACAAGTCCCATCATGCCTCTGCCTCTGGGTGTCATGCTTGTGGCTGTCAGAGTCTTGCTATGCCTCATGGGACTTGTAGTTCTGCAACAGCTGGAGGTCCGCTAATTGCATATCCCTGTACTAGAACAAGAGGGAAAGTACCTTCATACAGAAATCCAAGAAAACCAAGTACAAGGCACTCACGGTATATCACTTTTTATTTAGTCATAAATTCCAAAGGCTAATAACAATTAAAACAAAAGCAGCCGATGAACATTTCTCCTGTAAAGTGATAGCTCTTTCAAGGCAGCTCCTTCATACCTGTCATATTGCTTCCAGCATGCAGTGCTTGAAATTTATTGGTTTCATTTAAAGTGTTACTAAACCCAGGACAGTAAAATCAGTCTGTATATGCAGTAAAGCATGACTGTTATACTCACTGTGGAACCTAAGGGGTTAATCCTCTGCACTGTGCAAAAAGGCGGTTTCATAGTTTCATAGTTTCATAGTTAGTAAGGTTGAATAAAGACATCAGTCCATCCAGTTCAACTTGAGCAAGGTGTCTACAATTGTCCCCATCCCTGTACAACACACACTCACATTGGTCCCTACCCTCAAGGAGCCCACAATCCAAGGTCCCCATTCATATACTAGGGCCAATTTTTGGACAGAAGCCAATTAACCTACCAGCATGTCTTTGGATTGTGGGAGGAAACCGGAGTACCTGGACGAAGCCCACGCAGGCACAGGGAGAACATGCAAACTCCAGGCAGGAAGTGTCGTGGTTGGGATTCGAACCAGCGACCCTTCTTACTGCTAGGTGAGAGTGCTAACCACTACACCACTGTGCCGCCTGTGCCACTTTGAGCCTGTCTTCCCTGATCCTCCCCTTCTTCCACTGTCCCCAAACATCTCCTGATAAGACAGAGCCTTTGGCGTCATTCTGCACATGCTCAGTTTGGAGTCTATTGCTAGAGAGTTTTTTTTTTTTCTTTGGAGGGTGCATGTAATCCGCACAGGGCCAATCAGCACTCTCCACACAGAGCATCAGGGGTCCTGCAGCCTGATAGGACAGTCAGAGAAGTATGAAAACTCCTCCTACAAGCTTTAACCAGACACTGTTAGAAGTCACATGACTGCTATATACAGCTGATTATAAAAGGTATTTAGCAGTTTATATTTACTAAAATAATAGCATTTTCCATGTTCTGTGTATTGGAGACCAGATATAGTGTATGCAGGGTCCTGGGTTTAGTAACACTTTAACGAGGATACCACTAAAACATTGCCTGCCTCACCCTTCTCTGGATAAACAGGAAGACAACAAGTTGAAATGGCAGGGATGTAAAGCAGAAACCTTTGTTGTTGTACATGATTATAGGATTCAAACTATTAGGTAATTCACTATTGTTAAATGGGAGTCTATACCCATAATTGTATTGGGCACTTTTCATGCATAAAGGTAAAGGGACTAATAAAAGGCAGCACACCGAGAACGGCAGCCCAACTGAAAGTGAAAGACGGCTTCTGATGTGTTTCTTCCCGCCCACCAGGCTTAGTCATAGAGGTTTTTATTTGGCACTTAGAGCAGCACTCAATGTCTTTTATGTATGGTCACATAAAGGTAAAGGGAGCTACATGTTAGAATTCCCAATGATTACCTACATACTGTATGGGTGGGTTGGGGGATTGATATGGCTACTCTTCTGTAGTGCGTCCCCTGGCACCTGATGGTTCAGCTTGACTCCTGGGCAGGATGAAAGCTACGAGTATAGTTGAATGTTGCAGAGGTAGGGAGCACGTCACTGGAGAGTTATACCTGAACTTGGGTAAACATGAGAGCTGCCAATGCTGACCTCCTTCTGAAAATACTAGTAATCTGTCTGACTCAGGCTACAATAATTTCTAGCATGCAGAAAGTGAAGTCAGAACAAATTCTGAGCTGTTGATTTGCAAACCCCTCCAAAAAGGTCAGTGATGCAAACAACAGTGGACCACTGAATGATAAAATAGCATTTTTAGAAGGAGAGATCAACAATGATAGCCTACGTGTTCCCCCAGTACAGGTTTCCTTTAAAAGGCAGTCTTTGTTGTGTGGCTGTGTGGGCAGCACAGACCCATCCCACATGCCTGCTGATAGCATCCTCAGCAATCAACATTAAGGCCCTACACAGATGGTCCATAGGAACCAGTCAAATCTCAATCCATCTATGGGCAGGCTGGTTGTACTGAAGTCGATCTATTGATCCACTTAAGTACAATCAGTCTGTCTTTTTATTTGTTCGATCAATGCCGGTGGCTATTGGCACCAGCAGTGATCATTGTATTCTGATGGCTGGGAAAGTAACATGCACAAATCCGGAATATTGCTGCATTCCTTGGTATCTTTATTGAAACATTAAAATTACATCACAGGAGCATTAAAAGGTAAAACGTTTTGCGCTAAATTCAGAGCTCATATGATGGGCGGGAATTCTCCCGCTGTGACAATACAATAGCACAGTGGAAGGGATTCCCCCACCAACACTGACTGTGATGATGGAGGAATCTGGCATTTTTTTTTCATTTAACCCACGGTTAAAAGAAAGAAAATTGCATAATGTATTACTATAGGACTGCATTTATCAACAGTCTGTCTTCTGGTTGTTGTAGCACCAGTGTATGTAGTAGACATGGTTAAAACCACAAACAACTACTGGGTCAGCATCCCGCTATCTCACAAGACAGATGGAGAGGGGAGAGCTGTCAAAGAGATATGTCACTAAAGATGTTTACAAGGGGCTTGGGAAGAGACCAAGCAGTCAAGCAAGAGAAATTAATATATAATAATTATTAAAATAATAATAGAGCACAAACAGTAATGTTTTAGCACACAAATTCTGCAGTTAAAAGGATGCAAGGGGAGCAGGGAACAACTGTAGGGACACAAAATACCCCAAAGAAGAACTCCAGGAAAAACCTAACTAATCTTAATAATGCCCCCTCCCCTCCTAACACCTATGCTGAATAATGTCTTTAGGAATGAAGTATATACTTACCAATTTTGAGCCCGCTCTGATCCAGTCACGTGATTTTGTCCCCCTGTGTCAGTCAGCAATGGCTGCAGGGGAGAGGAGGAAATACTGACCAACAGATGGGCCATAGGAGCCTATGGGTGATGTCACCACTCCAGGTTTTACCAGCTGTTGACAAGTGCTCCCTCCTCTCCCCTGCAACCAGCAATGGCTGACATAGGGGATCACCTGATCGGACTGGAGTGGGTAAAAATAGGTAAGTATATACAGTACTGTACATCTTTCTAACACAGGTTAATCAGCATACTGTAGGTGATAGGATGGAGTAGGGAGCATTTTTAAGATTAGTAAGCTTTAGCCTGGAAAGCCTAGTAATTCACTGCATAGACATTTACAGCTGAACTTTAAACAATGCTTTTAATAAATCTAATAACTTATAAGTGTATTTACATTTTAGCCATTGAGGAATGTTGATCAGATTGCTATTCTTAGCTATATTTAGCTACATTTACAGTATATTATAGTCAAGTAGTGTGCACCTATATTTACAGATGTCTTAATGGATCCTTCAATTAAGTAGTATATTATTTAGAGCTTAGCGACCCCCTCACCAATTACCTCCTGAGCAGGAAGTTCTCCCCTTCTCACCCCCACCACTATCACACTCCAGTATCAGTTAAAGGGGCCATAGTAGCCAAAGTGCCTAATTTTTAGACAAGAAAAATCAAGTTAGACTTACCGGTAACTTGTTTTCCAAGAGTCTTTCAGGACAGCACCTGACCGGAGAGAGTGACTCCTCCCTTTGTCCACAGGAAACACCTCTTCCACCAAACTTTAAAAGGAGGCTCCTTCCCACATATGGTCAGTTGTAGTAGAGAACCTCCGGCCCCAAACTGGAACACATAATCGAGATATGGTTAGTCACAGTATATATATATATGTAAAACACATTAGGGCGGGATGCTGCTGTCCTGAAAGACTCTTGGAAAACAAGTTACCGGTAAGTCTAACTTGATTTTTCCCTAATCGTCTTTCAGGACAGCACCTGAGAGGATAATAGAGACTTACCCCCTTAGGGAGGGACCACAGCCTGCAGAACCTTTCTGCCAAAATCCTGGTCTCCTGCTGACAGGAGGTCCAGCCTGTAATGACGGACAAATGTAGACATACTTGACCACGTAGCCGCCTTACAGATCTGATCTGGAGTGGCACCAGCTCTTTCTGCCCATGTAGTGGCCTGAGCTCTAGTTGAATGAGCCCTAACTCCCTTAGGGGGGGATTGACCCGACTCATTGTAAGCAGTAGAAATAGCTGTCTTGATCCATCTAGCTAAGGAAGCCTTGGATGCCTGCTTGCCTTTTTTATTTCCAGAAAAGAGAACAAATAAAGAGTCCGAAACTCTAAAGCCTCCTGTAACTTCTAAATAATGCAACAAGGTACGTCTTACGTCCAGGTTTTTGAAACTGCTCTTCCTTATTGCCCTTCGGGTTAGAACAGAAAGTTGGGAGAGTAATCTCCTGGGATCTGTTATGGGAGCTCGCTACCTTCGGCAAAAACCCCGGATCTACTTTAAGGACAATTCTGTCTGAAAAAACTGATAGGAAGGGCTCTTTTACTGACAGAGTGTGCAGTTCGCTAATCCTTCTGGCTGAAGTGATTGCTACAAGAAAAAATTGTTTTAAGGGTTAAGTTCTTAAGGGAAATGCTCTGCAGGGGCTCAAAAGGCTCTTTAGTAAGGGCCTGCAAGACTACGGAGAGGTCCCATGAGGGAAAAGATCTTACTGGGACCAGTCTAGCCCTGGAGAGCGCTTTGAAAAATCTTGTGATTAAGGGTACTGAGGATAATGATCTTTCTAAATAGACCCCTAAAGCTGACACCTGCACTTTAAGAGTGCTGACGGCGAGCCCCCTATCTGCCCCTTTTTGCAGAAATTCCAGAACTGAGACTAGGTTTTTTACCTCTCTATGTTCTGCATGACAAAAGGACGCGTAGACCTTCCAAACCTTGCCATAAATGGCCCTGGTTACTCTTTTTCTACTGGAGAGCAAAGTGGAAATTAATCTTTCCGAAAAGCCTTTGCTTCTTAGCAATTGCTCCTCAGATACCAAGCAGTGAGTTTTAGCCTGCTTACATCTGGATGATGCACTGGCCCCTGAGTTAACAAATCTGGTCTCAGCGGGAGGTGCCAACCTGGTTTGACTGCCAACTGTAGGATCAAAGAAAACCAAGCCCTTTTTGGCCAAAACGGGGTGATCAGGATTACTGAAACACCCTCTTTTTGTATTTTCCTCAGCACCAGTGGAATTAGCTGAAAGGGGGGAAAAGCGTACCCCAGTTGAAAATTCCACTGCTGTGCTAAGGCGTCTGTCCCTTGAGAACCGTCGTTTCTCTCGAGGGAAAAAAATTGAGGAAGCTGGGTGTTCCTTCTTGAGGCGAACAGGTCTACCTGCGGAAGGCCCCAGATACTGGAGATTAGAGTGAACACCTCTGTGTTTAGGCTCCACTCTGCTTCCTGCACTGTCTGTCGGCTTAGATAATCTGCCACCTGGTTCAACGTGCCTTTTAGGTGGACAGCGGATAGAGACAGAAGACTGGTTTCTGCCCAATCCATAATCTCTGCCGATAGAAGATACAAGGACTTGCTCCTTGTGCCTCCCTGATTGTTTAAGTAGGCTACTGTAGTGGCGTTGTCTGACAGTATCCGGACATGGCACCCTAGGAGGTATGGGGAGAAGGCAGCTAAAGCTGCAGCGACTGCTCTTAATTCTCTCCAATTTGACGATCTTCTGGATTCGTCCTGAGACCATGTCCCCTGTGCCAAGTCCTGACCCATGTGTGCCCCCCATCCCCACATACTGGCGTCTGTTGTGACCACCTTTTCTGTCGGGAAGGACCAAAGAAGGCCTTTCTGTAGAACTTCCTGACCCCTCCACCACCACAGCGAGCGTCTGACCCTGGGAGGAACTCTTACCCTGGTGTCGAGGCTCTCTGACCTGTGATCCCACGTTCCTAAGAGGAACCTCTGGAGGGGCCTGAAATGCCTCCTTGCCCACTGGATGGCAGGCATCGAAGAGGTCAAAGTCCCCAAAACTGACATGATTCTTCTCACCGAAACCAACTGGTTCGTTTGAAGAGCTGAAACCGCCCTCTGAATCCTGACCTTTTTCTCCTCTGGGAGAAAAATCCTTTGTTCCGCTGAGTCTATCTGGAACCCCAGAAAGAGTATCTTCTGGGTTGGATTGAGGTTTGATTTTGGGACGTTCACTAGCCACCCCAGAGCCTCCAAGTGACCGCGAGCCCCGGCCAGATCCTCCTGCAACCTCTCCCTGGAGGGGGCAAAGAAGAGGAGGTTGTCTAGGTACGGGATTACTGCAACCCCCTGAAGACGGAGAGGGGCGAGAGCCTCCGCCATTACCTTCGTAAAGATACGAGGGGCTGACGAAAGGCCGAAGGGAAGGGCCCTGAACTGCAGGTGTACAATCTCTTTGCCCATATTCACTGCGAATCTCAAGAACTTTTGAGACTGCGGAGCTATGGGAATGTGCAGGTAAGCATCTTTTAAGTCTATAGATGCCATGAAGCACCCTTTTATCAGCATGTTCCTGACTGAGAAAATTGAATTCCTGCAAAATTTTCTGTAATGGACCAATCTGTTCAGGGGTTTTAGGTTGAGGATTAACCTGTAGCTCCCTGATGGCTTTTTTTATCAAAAAAATGTGAGAGTAAAACCCCCTGCCCCGTTCTTCCGGGGATACCGAAACAATGACCCTCTGGTGTCTCAGATCCTTTAACAGGTTCTTCATGGCTAGGGCCTTTGTGACGTCCCTCGATAGGTTTGTCACATAGAATTTTTCTGGCGGGGGTTCCAAAAACTCTATTTTGTAACCCTGGGACAGCATGTCTAGAATATATCGATTTTCTGTCATGCTGGCCCAAGGAGGGAGAAAACTCTGTAGTCTTCCCCCTACTGGGAGGCCCAAGTCATTGGGTCTTTCCGGAGGTCGCAGGAGGATGGAAAAGGACATTTCCCTTACCTTTCTGCGACGTCCAGTTCCTCCTTTTCTCCTGGGGTCTGCTACTTTCCTGAGCCCGGGGGGGGGCGAAAAAACTTTTTTGCTGGTTGCTTTTTCTTTTTGATTGGAAAAGACTTCTTTTTATCCGCTGTCCTCTCTAACACAGCGTCCAAGTCAGGGCCAAAAAGTAAGTCACCCTGAAACGGGATTCCACAGAGTTTGTTCTTGGAAGCCGCGTCTCCTGGCCAGGTTTTTAACCATAAAGCCCTTCGGGCTGAGTTAGCCAGGGCTGCAGATCTGGCTGTCATTTTAATAGACTCAGCTGAGGCATCAGATATATATGCTACTGCAGTTGAGAGGGTAGAGAAAGATTCCAAAATTTCTTGTTTTGGGGAGTCTGCTGAAATATGGGCCTTAAGTTGGTTTAACCAGAACTCCATATTCCTGGAAACGACCGTAGTCGCCATAGCAGGTTTTAGGTTTCCCATAATGGATTGCCAAGCTCTTTTTAGCTGCAAGTCCAACCTCTTGTCCATGGGGTCTTTTAATACTCCCATGTCTTCGAATGCTAGGTCAGTCGATCTTGAGACCTGGGAGAAGGCGGCATCAAGTTTTGGATTTTTATTCCAGACTTCTGCCGGGTTTTCATCGAAAGGAAAACGCCTTTTTAAGTTTTTAGGGAAAAAAGGTTTCCTTTCTGGCTCTGCCCACTCCTTTTTAATAGCCTCAGATATGACTGGGTGCACTGGGAAACTGCGATTCTTAGGTTCGCTGAGTCCTGCGTACATTTTGTCATGCAGGGACAACTCCTTTTTCTCCTCCTCTAACCCTAAGGTAGTACAAATTGCCTTCAACAGGCCATCCACCTGTTCCAAAGACAATTTAAACTTAGAAGGGAATTCCTCACCTTCTTCATCCCCCTCAGATTCTTCTCTAGACTGGGTGGGGGAAAGTCCCTCTTGGGTGAGAGATAACTCATTCTCTACCGACGGGATCACAGGTGAGCCTAGGGAGGATTGTGAGGCAGAGGGTTGACTCAGGGATGGGTTCACTAGTGAAGAGCGGAAAGACTGTATAGTCGCATCAAGCTCCTTTTTGACTGATGCGATCAGATCGCTGCAAGCGGAGGAAGCTTCTTCTTTCACTAGTGCATCTATGCAGACCTGACATAAGGTCTTTTTCCATCCCTCTGGTAGTTTAGCTTTACATGAGCGGCATTTCCTTTTCACTGGATCAGAGCTCTTGGCCTGCCATGAGAAAAAGAAGAAAAAAACCCACCCCAGTGAGACAACCCATCCCTATTGAAAGGCTCACCACAGGTGCACAATGAAAGAAAAAGCAACTGCTTCATGTGCCCAGACAGGCCCCTGCCACCGGGGGGGGGGGGGGGGGGGGGGGGGGGTAGGAGAGAGAGACCTTAAGGTAAGGGAGGACAGCAAATACTGTCCCTTACCTGGGCCTTGCTGGTGCTTGTGCCTGTCCCACTCGCTGCTGCCGACTCCATTGATGAGGCGCTGCGATATCTTGTGGCTAAAAACGTCGGTTCCGGACTCCAATAGCGCCTGTGCGCCGGACCGGAACCAGCTAAATAAGCTCCAGCCCCGTCCCTCCCTTCTCCTCCTGCGATTTCCGGCAGAAATGACGCTGCGCGCCTGCTCCGTAGGCCCCGCCCCCTTCCAGGCGCCTCACTTCCGGCGGATGGCGCACAGCATGCCACCCCCAAGATGGTGGCGGCGTTTTCAAACAGCAGCAAGTGGACCGGCATACATTTCAAAAAACAAGCCGGCCCTTGCTGCTGTACACCGCCTCCCAGGGGCAGAACCCACAGCAGTCTAGCTCCAGTGAGCCCTATGAAGGAGGAGAAGGAGCCCAGCCACCAGCATCGTAGCATCACTGTGGAATGGGAGGGACAGCTCCCCTGAGGTAAGAAAAAAGGTGGAGTAGGATCCTAGGCCCTCAGGATAGCACCTAAGAGCCCTGTCTCCCACGAAGTGTTCCCTCCGGAGGAAACACAAAAACTGACCATATGTGGGAAGGAGCCTCCTTTTAAAGTTTGGTGGAAGAGGTGTTTCCTGTGGACAAAGGGAGGAGTCACTCTCTCCGGTCAGGTGCTGTCCTGAAAGACGATTAGGGAAAAATATGTTTTTCACAACATGCATGGAGCTTGTAAAAGAGAAAGCCAAAAACACCAATGTACAGTTTCTGCACTTCCAGATCATAATGACTCTAATGACAGCCAGACATGCAATTTCGCACTGACTTTTTTTACTCAATTTGAAATTTCTATCATATTTGGGAGGAATTTCCTTGAATATTGACCATCATGTTGTAAGTTGCTATAATTTTGAAACAGTTTTTATGCATTTTCTAAAAGATAATATTAATGAACATGAGAAAAATAAGTAGGGGGACATTGCCTTTTTTTTTTTTTTCAAAAAAAAATGTATTCCAAGAAAAAGAATCAGACCTTATTAAAGTGATTGGATCAGCATGACTAAGATTTTGTTCACACAGGGTTCAGCTTGTATAAGAGTAGTATGTACAGCAGACTTTTACAAAGCATTTGTAGAATTCTGGAAAGCTTTGCTGAAGCCTGTAAATCATCATTCAGCGGCAGCTTTCTGAATGGTAAACTCAGATCTTAAAAGTGTGAGTGCTGACTGTCACCTTAAACAAGCTGCTTGCAGGCGGCAGGAGGCTTCAGTACTACTTGAAATTGTTAAAAGCCTGCTGAAAGCTTGTTTAAAGTGACAGCAGACCTGTGTTTAACATTCCCAAACTGAAACTGAAGTTTTCTTTAAGGGCTCTTTCACACGGATGGTCCGTATGTCCGTTTTGCATCCTTCCGTTTTCGGATGCAAAACGGACATATATGTATCCCTATGGGATAGCGGATGTCAGCACATGAACATCCGCTGACACCCGATCTCGTCCGTGCCCGCTATGGTCCGTTTCTGCAGACGCTGGAAAACCCTATTTTTTCATCCGGCTGCAGAGCGGATCGGATGACGACGGTCTTTACGGTCCGTCGTCACCCGATCTACCATAGAGGAGAGCGGCGCTGTGACAGGTCCGTCCCTGCACGGAGTGCAGAGACGGACCTGTCATCCTTCTGCTCAGCGGAGATCGATCCGGCGATCCCCGCTGAGCAAGCGGATATCCACATCAGTGCCGATCCGCCCCGTGTGAAAGAGCCCTAAAGCAGAACTTAAAAAAAAATGTTAACAGGTAGTTTTGTTAATGCAGAAGAGACATACTATGTCTCTTCTGTATTAAAGGTTCTTACCTTCCTGTCCACACTGTACACTGAGCTGCACATGCAGCATATATTCAGTTTTGGCACCTGTCGAGGTAAATGGACTCCCATGAATGCGCAGTGATGTCTAGGGTTTCCACCTTTTCTTCAAGTCAAACCCGAACACTTTAGCGGCGCACAGCTATTTTTTTTTTTTATATAGTATAAACTATACATATATTTTGCTATTAAATAACATTTCTAATCATATAAAGTGAAGAACACGAGTCCCCCTTTACATCAGAGTCCACAGAGTTCCACTTTTACATCTGAACTTGAGGAGTTCCCTTTCACTGTAAGAGGGGACTCTGCAGACTCTGATGTAAGGGAGAACTCCAACATAAGGGATGCTCTGGGAACCCTGATTTAAGGGGGAACACTGAGAACTCTGATGTATGGAGCAGAGCAGCCCCAACTTACTTTCCTATTCTAAGGTGCACTGGGGATTGGAGTGTGGGCAGACACAGAGGGGTGGGGGGGGGGGGAAGAGATGCAGATTGCGCCCTCTCTCCTCTCCTGTTTGTGTGTGTGTTTGGGGGGGGGGGGTTGTTAGTGCTGGCTTTGGGCAGTGTTAAAGAATGTAACAGACACTCTCAGCTTAGACAACTGCAGCCAGCAACCCTGCTGGGAAGCCATAGTCCAGTCTAAATAATGTGTCCAGGTTTCAGGCAGTCTGAAACCCGGACGCATGATTCCAAACCCGAACTGTCCGTGTGAATCCTGGACAGGTGGCAACCCTAGTGATGTCACCTAGGACTGGCCAATCAAAATGGCTGAAGATTGCCCCCCTGAAACAGGCTGGACAAAGATGTCAGCAGCCAGTGAGGGAGCATTCAAGTGGATTCATTCCTATTTTTTCTGCTGCTTGAAACATTTCAAGCATAGTAACTTCAGCTTTGGATAATTGTTGAGAATGCTCTATTATTGTAATATGTTGGGGACACTAGATATAGTTGAGTTGACACTCCAGGACACTGCAGCGGTGCAGTGGAGGTGAGTATAGTTCAGTTTTAAAGGCTTCATCAAGGCCGTTAGGAGCTTGCTGAACACACTGCCCTCATACAACCCAAAGCCTGTGTGAACAAAGCCTAAGGCAACAGAGGTTAGCAAGCCTACACAGTTTTTCAGTATAGGCTTCCTTTTAATCATTGAAAAATCTGTATATGGTTTAATTTCCATAGATGTGATCAGGATAGTAGAATGATTGGATTACTGAAAAAACAGAATGCTTTGCTTGTAGAACAACACTAATTATCACCCCTGTGAGTCTGCAGAGAACAGAAAACGAATGTTAGTTGGCCTTGGGCGCTAAAGTTAGCACATCTGACCAACGTACCAACTACAACACTTTTATAATAAGAATAATGCAACATTCACTACAGGATATAAACATATAACACACTAGAATGCTATTTTCATGCCTAGCACCATGACATTCCACAATAACATTTGTATAAATTGTGATACTTTATAACCCGTGTTACCTCCATAGTGGAACTTCAAATTAGTTGATAAAATGAATACAGAACACATTTTCCATTCATCCAGGTAATTGCCTTGAATGAATACTGTTATATCCGAAAAGCAGCTTGCACGTTAAAGCATGGATTGTTCCTTTAAAAGCAGCAATTCAAGCGAGCATTCCAAGACAGCAGGTGATTTCAGTCTAAATGGGAAACTACCAGAGCTGCATGAAAAGCAGTTCACTTACATTGACTATTGCCTCCTTTGTCTGAGCCATGTCAGAGATAACTCCATCTGTAATAATCAGCAGAACAAAGTACTGGGAGCCATCCTTTACAGAGGCCGCATATCTACACGAAAAAGAAAGAACAATTACTCTAAATATAAGCTTTGGAAAACAGCTGCAAAACAATCCTGAATGCATTTGAGACCTGCCATTAATATGTCCGCATGAAGACTGTAGAAGACCTTGCCAATTTAAAGGAAACAATAGCTGTAAAGCTTTCAAGATGACATACTGCACTAACAATTCCTTTTCTTATTTTATCATTGGTATGTACATGGGTTGAGTTAAGATACATTTTTACATACCTGAATTTAAAACTGTTTAGTGAAATTCACCATAATCAGTTGTATATATTTTTGCTTTACAAACGTTCACACAGTCAAGGGGCCCATGGGCAGGCCCCTCTTAGAAGAGTTATTTGTTTGCATGTGGGCTTTAGTTCAAGTCAGATACGACGGGTTTATTTTAACCATTTACTAGGCTCCAGTGGCCATTTCTGAAAGTGCAATGTCTTGGAGGGGTTGTGTACATGGCAAAAAATTTGATCTACAGTCTAAGACCTAAAGGTACCACTTGAGGGACTATGTAGAAAATCAAAATGTCAATGTTAGCTGCAGGTGCATCCGATAGATGTAGATTCCACAGTATAGGTAGGATTTACATGTAGTGTTCATAGAATTTTGAACGTAAGTCACTATGACAGATGACACTGAGACACTATAAAGGTCATGAAAGCAGTTCACTACCTACTAAGCACTGGGGAGCATTATATAAAAGGGAAAGAGACATGAATTAAGGTAAAGGCTCGTACAAACAATACGAAAATCGGATGGAAAAATTTGTACAACAAGCTGTCTGACAATTTTCAGATCGTTAGTACAGTGCTTTCGACATCCAATTTCGCTTCTTCGTCAGACAAAAGCTGGATGCGCAGACTATATCATTTTTGTCGGATGTGAACTGAACGTCCGATTTTCGTTTCATTAGTACGGTTTTCATATGAAAAAAATCGTAAGAGCAAGACTATGCATGCTCAGAAACAAAAGAATACATACAAAATTATTCAACACATTACGTCACTTCTGACATTGTATTCTGTCGTACGAAAATTTTCATATTTCAAGTAACCTCTTCACTTTTGACATGAGACTAGCATGCCACAAAAAACGGACATTCGGTCGTCCGAAAATCTAAGCGTGTGTACGAGGCTCCTCTGCTCCACAAGCCTACTGGTAGTGGTTCCATCTACTAACCTGGTGGCTTTAACACTGGTCAGAAATTGGGACAATAGAGCATTTTAATGTTTTAAGAAGCCCCCCTACCATAATACTACTAAATGGAGGGCTATTTGGTACTTTGATCTCATTACTTTAGAGATTTTTTTTATCACTGTGTTTTATTTAACAAGGAAAGTGCAACATACAGTAGCCTATAACAACCATTCAGAATACATCTATATCTTTAAGAGAAAAAAAAATGTCTACAAGGGATTCTGAACTTTGCACTGCCTTAACACAAACAGGCTTTCTCGTCTCAAAACTCTATAGACCCCACAGTTCCCATACACTGCACTAATGATGAACAAAAAGCCTGATACAGCAGTATGCAGTTTGGTATAAATGGATCTGTAATATTAGGGTACATTTGAACTATCCACCAGTAGTTTTGGATGTGTATCTGGTTAAAAGGACATAAAGTAATGATTTACATGGCTCTATCCACTGTCCTGAAATGGGGAATAAACACACTTTTTTGGGATATGTGATAGAATGAGATGTGTGAATTTATTTAGTACTCAATTACCCAGATAAGTGCAAGCGATATATTTCCTTCCTAACTATCTTAACTTAACTAACCAGATTAAAATCTGAACATATATACACTGATTGATATTGTGGACCATTTGCTTGGAAAAGCACTATTGCACTTTTTTTTTTGGGGAGAGCTGTATGCAGCGCTCCCAACCCACCCCAAAGATGCTGCTTGCAGGACTTTTTTTTCCTGTCCTGCAAGTGCACCGCCCCAGTGTGAAAAGGCACACTGGAATGAATGAGAGGCCATTTTCGAGCGCTTAGCAGGGGCTATTTCTAGCGCTAAAGCACCTGGAATCCACCCCAGTGTGAAAGGGGTCTAAGTGTGTTGCTTATTTTTGTAAAGTGTTTTGGTTTTTTATAATGACCTCAGCACCCTGCTGTTCGTTTTCTTCTAAAAAAATATTCGCCCCTGCTATAAAAACAATGTGAGCTAGCACCAGAAGAGAAAAAAATAGGACCTTATGAGTTATGTCTACTTGTGCCTTCACATTACCTGTACAAATCTGCCATTACTGTATCCAGTCTACTGTTTAAAAGCCAAACCTCCAACATGTGATATACAATATTTATTTAGGCGATTACGATCTTCATTTAAAGCGGTTCTACACCCATTTCATTTAGTAAATCTCTTTGCCTTCCAAATCAGGCAAAGAGTACTAAATGAAATGTTTTTTTTTTTTTTTTTTTTTACTTACCTTGTAATTGAAGACTTCCGGTCTTCTCCCTCTGCGGCGGCGGGCGGGGTCTTGCGTCGATCGTCGTCACGCCGCACTGTCTCCTGGGATCTGGTGTCATAGATCCCAGGAGTCAGTGCGGGCATCTTCCGAAATCTCGCGAGATTTCGGCCACATCTTCCGAAATCTCCCGAGATTTCGGCCGCATCTGCCGAAATCTCGTGAGATCTCGGCAGATGAGCCGTTACTGCGCACGCGCGAGTAACGGCAGTGCATGGTGGGCCATCTAAAGTCCCTGTGGGTGTTTCACATGCCCACAGGCAAGATGGCCCCCAGCACTAAAGAAGAAGACGAGGAACTTCATCGGACGAAAACCGGCGGCGATCGAGATGGAAGATGGAACAGGTGAGTCCCCTAATAAAGGTAAGCACACTTTATATTACATCCTTAAAAAAAAAAATTTTTTTCAGAGTGCAGAACCGCTTTAAGAACAATATAGGGAATGTATAGTCATTAATAGACCATACAAATGAAATTGCGCAGACAGAAAAAAATGTACTTGACCCATTCTAATGAACAAATGTATTATATAGCTAGCTAACTAATATATTGGTATTCACTGGTTGTGGGCTCAAATTTATTCAGTTCAGATCATTTAATCCAGGTTACTGGTATAAATCATTTTTTAGCTATACTATAAACCCAACCTTTATCCTTGCACTAATCTCCTACCTCTTCACAAACTAGCAACGTCAGTCTGGCCAGTTGCCAAAAAAAAAAAGCAGATTCCTCTGTCATAATTATAAAGATGTATTTGTGGAAAAAATCCATACTTATATCTCATCTTTAGGACTTACTGAATAATCATAATAGGAAATGAGGGATTACTAAACTAACTCATGTATACATGAATAATATCAAGCTTTCATTGTTACAGTTATAAGGAAGCTGCCATTTAGGAAAATATTTTTTTTTAGATACACTATGCGCCAAATGTATGTGGACACCCTCCAAATTATTTAGTTCATGTATATACAGTGAAGGGTACTGCTACAGCATACAAAAACTTTTTAGACAATTGTGCAATTCCAAGCGTGTGACAACAGTTCTTTTCACTTTCAGCAGAACTGTGACCATTTAGCCATGTTTATAAAGACATCGTTTGATGAAGGAACTTGAGTGGTCTCAACCTACTAAGCACCTTTGTAAAGAATTTGAACACTGATTTTGAGCCATGACTTCTTGTGCAACATCAACACCTGACACCAGAAATTATTTTATTTTTTTGGGCTAAATTGGCACAAATTCCCACAGCCACACTCCAAAATGATCTGGAAATCCTTCCCAGAAGAGTGGAGTCTGTCACAGCTGCAAAGGAGGGTGGTGGAGGACAGCTTTATATGAATGTCCATTATTTTGAAATGGGATGTCTAGCTCATATAGTGTCTACAAACTTTAGGCCACATAATGTACCTTCGGATAGGGCACTCAGCTTCCTCAGCTACGTTTCTTTTGTTTACCAAGGCAAAATGTATAGACCTTCTCTTGCAGGAGCAGCAAAATGGAAAACCTGTATACATTCATTGCATGATAAACACCTGTCTGATATAGTGTCCTCTCATTTCTTAGTAGCATTATATAAATAAAACATGACCCAACTCTATGTTATGTACCAGTCTTACCTAACCCTATTAAAATGAAATCCCAACAGTCAACACCTCAAATATAATCCTTATTGCCACATTACATACATCTTTATATTATGCTTGGAATCATATACTCTTCTATCTCTGTAAAGACCTGATATACAGAATTAGTTGGACTTTCAACTGGGCTTTATTGTGCCCATTCATGTCTCTGAAATAGAAACTAGATCTATTTTTTTTTTTACTATGAGCAAGGCAACAGGTTCACTTTAGTGCTGCCCTCGCAAGCAGCACATATTTTCCTTACTTTTACTTTGCGCTTGTTCCATTCAGTCTCTGGAGCTGAGAAAAGGAAGTTCCTTTGTTAGCTCAGAGTCTAGTCAGAGCTTACACAGGACATAGGATGGTCTCTTTGACCCATGTGACAGCAGTGAGCCAATCACTAAGCATACGTTCTGCCTCATGAGAGGAAGGGAAGTGAGCCACATACTCCTTTATACCTTGTAGTTATTTCTGTGGTCCTGGCAGCTGAATGCAGCAGCAGGGGAGGAATGAAGAAATATGAGTATGTGCTGCTGGGGAGGGGGCTGGGGGTAATAAAGCAAAGCACATGTTTACTTTAAAAGTCATGTATTCTTTATTCCACAGCTAGTGCTGCCAAATCATGAAAAATGTTACGTCTATCCTGACCTAAATTTATTTTTTTTTGACAACTGAAATGCACAAATATAATCTTTACACACATCACAGAATCCGTTTTCTGCTGTTAATCCAAGCACATATCACTACTCCTTTGTCACTTTTATGATATGAAAACTGTGATGGATGTGTATTAAAAGAAAATCAGAGGAGTGTTTCCATAGCAAAGACAAAAACCTGGAATTCTGTTTTGCCTGGATAGTCATACTTGCAAATGCTACATTAATTGTTTGCTATGTTTATGATTAGAAACTATACATACTTGTTCACTTCAAATTTATAAAAATGTTTTGTACAGAATACACAAACATCTTTTCCTTATATAACTCCCTCTGTATTTTTGCAGCACTGTTCTATATATATAAGTAATATAAGTGGCATATTAGACTGTGTTTCTGTTGAGTATTTTAATTAAAAAAAAAAATAGATGAAAAATGCATACACATAAAAACCTATTAAGGCCCCTTTCACATGGGAGCCTCTGTGGAACGGAATCCGCTTGCTCAGTGGAGGATCGCTCTGTTGATCCCCGCTGAGCAGGCGGATGACAGGTCCTTCTCTGCTCACTGCTCAGAGTGGAGACAGACACCGTCCCACTCTGCTCTATGGGGAAATCGGGTGAAAATGGACTGCCTGTCCGCTTTCATCCAATCGTATTCAATCCGATCTGCCAGACAGATGGAAAATAGGACCACCATCCATCTGGATTTTGCAGACAGGATCAGATAGTGGTGGATGTCAGCGGACATGTCACCACTGACATCCGTTGCTCCATAGGGGAGACTGGAGGCTCTGATCAGGTCCACCTAAAAAATTGACAGGCGGACCTGATTTGACAGCCCTTGTGAATGGGCCCTTAGGAATATATTAATTGATTTATGTATCAGTGGTCTTTTTATTTCTGGTTATAAAGTAAAAACATGTCAGAGTAGAGGCTAATGTTTTGAAAAAATGGAAAGTGAATAGAAACTATATGTGTCCACGGGTTAACCATTTACCCACCACCAGCTGTCATATGACGTCCTTGACTTTGTGGGGGTATATCTGAATGATGCCTGCAGCTACAGGCATCATTCAGATATTGCCTTTTTCAGCCAATGATTCCCTACACCATAAGAATGATCATAGCGGCTGTTCCAACACTTGATCATTCTTACGGCGGCGAGAGGGGACGTCCCCCCTCCCGCCACCCTCTGGTGCTTCTACCGACTCACTTCTTCCATCGGTGAGTCGGAGACAGGATCCGCCGGCCCCGGATGGTGACCATAGAGATTTCCGGTGGACCAGATGGTCGACTGAGTCTCTATGATCGTTTGGAGGCCAGGCACGATGTTATGACATCACGCCCGGCCTCTGCATTCAAACGAACGGCGCCGCCTCGGCTGGGAAGCCGAGATCATTTTATTTTTTGGGGATTTCAGGCTTCCCAGCCTAGAGGTAAAGAGGACCGATCATGCCATATTACCATTACAAGGGATGTTTACATTCCTTGTAATAGGAATAAAAGTGTTCAAAAAATGTTGTTTTTTTTTTTTGTGTCAAACAAACAAAAAAAAAATTTAATTTACAATAATTTTTATTTTTTTTTTAAAGCGCCCCTGTCCCCGTGTGCTTGCAAGCAGAAGCGAATGCATAGGTAAGTCCTGCCCACATATGAAAACGGTGTTCAAACCACACATGTGAGGTATCGCGAACGTTAGAGTGAGAGCAATAATTCTAGCCTTAGACCTCGTCTGTAACTCAAAACATGTAACCAGTAAAATTTTTTAAAGGGTCGCCTATGGGGATTTTTAAGTACTGAAGTTTGGCGCCATTCCACGAGCGTGTGCAATTTTGAAGCGTTACATGTTAGGTATCTATTTACTCGGCGTAACTTCATCTTTCACATTATATAAAATTGGGCTAACTGTACTGTTTTTTTTTTTTTTTAAGCACAAAAACATTTTTTTTCCAAAAAAAGGCATTAGAAAAATTGCAGTGCAAATACCGTGCAAGATAAAATGTTGCAACGACTGCCTTTGTATCCTCTAGGGTCTTTGCTAAAAAAAAACATATATATAATGTTTGGGGGTTCTATGCAATTTTCTAGCAAAAAAAATATGATTTTTTTACATGTAGGAGAGAAATGTCAGAATTGGGCTGGTTGGAAAAATACAACATTTATGTGGGAAATGTTTACACAGCCTTTCATGCATGTGAACCTTTACAAAAGCATGTGAAGCACCAATAAACAGTCAGTGCTATTAACTTGATCAAATCTATTTCAGAAACTGCTAGCACTCGGAATGATGGAAAAGAAGATATTTGTTTGCACTTTGTTGGATGGGTCCTTGGGGTAAAGGGCTTTTTGGTTTAATAAAATGTAACCTTTTCCCATCATATAGATTCCGGAAAAGACCTGCAGTAGGTTAAACCTATTCAAGAGATCAAGAACTCCCAGTGAAAATTTCTACAAAATATCATTTATGTGCCGATCTATAACTGGAACCCTAGCATAAAATATGGATATATCTGCTGGACTGGTCAGTTTGATCAAACCTCTAAAATAGCAATATGCAATGGCTGAGCCCTTTCCCTGTTTACCTGTACTTCTGGGTGTGAAGGAGCATTTGACTCATTCTAATTATTCCATGTGACAGCGCTACTGCCTGCCAATTGGCCCATCACTGTCATATAAGAGGGTAGAGAGTCCTCAGCCTTTTGTAAGCTCAGACAAGTCATAGAAAAAGACCAAGTAGTCCATCAAGTCTGCCCATTTTTTTTAAATGTATTTTTGTATTGACTTTTTTGTCTGAGTATCGATCTATGTTTGTCCCAAGCATGTTTGAAGTCATTTACTGTTGACCGTCTCACTACCTCTGCTGGAAGTTTATTCCAAGAATCAACTACCCTCTCAGTAAAATATTTTCTAAGATTAGTTTGAACGTTCCTCCAATTAGTTTGAGGTCCTGTCCCAGTGTTCTTGATTTTGGCTTCATATTAAAAACACTACCCTCCTAAACCTTATTCACCCACTTGATGTATTTAAAAGTTTCAAACATGTCTCCCTTTTTCCTTATTTCCTCCAGACTGTACATATTAAGTTCCTGAAGTCACTCTTTATATGTTGTGACAGTACAGTTCCTGTCCTAGTAATTGTCGCCCAGGTTTCTCAAATAGGCAGGTTGAGGGGCTCCAGGGGTATTTAATGTGGAGGAATCTGTTTTATCAGTTTCTTCCAAAGTTTGTAAAATCCAGTTGGGGACCTGGAGCCCGGAGATTCCATAGCGTTATGAGTGGGATGGAATCTCCAATCCTGGGACCGGGTTTTGGGAACAGCCAGGAGTCTGGATGGTTGATTGAGCAGGTGGGTCCTGGGCTTATAGCAGAGTCAGGATTAGGGTTCTGGGCTCCACCCAGAGAGACAGGAGTACAGAGAGTGCAGGTGTGCACTAGTGAAAGACAGAGACCCAAGTCTGAGGATCAGAGCAGTGAGGGGCTGCTTTTCAGATGGACGCTGTGTGCATCTAAGGAGACAGATGAGAGCCTGAAGTGGAAGGCCTGAGCAGCAAGGAAGCTGGAAATAGGTACAGTAGTTGTACGGGAACCCTGTTATATGGGCAAGAGGGCTGAAGCATAAAGCCTAAGTGGCCGTACTGCTGAAGAGAGCCAGGTGGCTTGGCGTTTTCTGTTGTATGAATTTACTGGAGAAGAACCCCTGTGTGGGCATCCAAGTGCATGTTTGAACTTTCCTTTATTTTGTTCCTTTTAATAAAAGTGGGCTACCATGCCCTTAAACTAACTGTTCGCTGTGAACTTACTGAAAAGGCATCTACCACTGAGCTAGACATCCCCCAATGTCACAATGTTTTATCCACCAAACCTTTCACCATTTTTGTTACCAGTCTCTGGATTCGTGCTATTTTATTAATACCTCTCTGTAAGTGAGGTCTTCAGAACTGGACACAGTATTCTAAATGAGGTCCACTTGGAGCTTACACAAAGTGGCAGGATTGTTGCGAAAAGGTGAGAATATGCTGCTAAAGAAGTTAAAAGAGAAGTATGGCTTTAAAAAAAAAAAGAAGAAAATCAGTCATACTCACCTAGATGGCATCAGCACCATTTCCAGCTGCAGCTGTCCTCTGCTGCCTCCAAGACCGAGAACCAAGCAAACGCTCAGTTCTTGGTCTTCAGCTTGCATAGAGCTGGTGGCTGTTAGTCACTGGCTCTCTGCTCTGCCCCTCCAGTGATTACAGGAGCACTGGGTTGTGGAGGGAGTGGGAACAGCTAGCTCAGTTTATCAGTTTATTGCCAGTCCAGGCATCTGAGTGAATCCAGACTGTAAAGTCGGGATCTTGCCCGAGCCTGGAACGCTGAGTGATGAACAAACTGCACTCCTGTGATCCACAGGAGAAATATTGTCAAAATATCTTTGGCTATACTTCTCCTTTAAGTGACTGATGCTTCACCATGCTTGGCAAAACACAGGGTTATGAAGCAAATGTTGGCACTATTCACAATTTTACAAATGCTTATCCCTACAAGTCCTGACTTTGTGGAGCCTACAAACAACCTTTTTAACTTGAAAATGTATTTATGTTTCCATATTCAATATGAATGCTTAAATCTGCATTAATTAATATGCACAAACATGTTATTTGCCTGGTTATCTACTGGAGTCCATGTGTGTTTGAGTCTCTGGTTTGCTGACATTTAATAATAATATGTATTGTATATTTCAAAACCACAAGAAAAAGCAGTGCATGACAAATAATGAAAAAACATGAAAAATAGATTGTGCACAGAAAATTCCACTCAGCTAAAAGATTCCTGTTGCTGAAATAAAGGAATGGGTTTCTTAAAAAAAAATACACAAAAACATATGTCAATGTCTGATAACAAGGCCTTTTGATTTTAATGGATACAAAAGCTAGTACTGTGCATTTATCAGAGAGGATGTCAGCTTACTCTTTTTGGAGACATCCATATTCACCTTTGATGTGCTCTTATAATTAGCTTATTACGTTTTTTAATTGATTTTCCTACAAACCTTTTTTTTTTATTCAATCGTCTTAGTATGTAAGGATACAAAAACTGTGCTGTATTATTTATTATTAATTATATATGCAATAATAACATTCTCCTTAGGATGTTTTTTTTTACCTTGCTACATGATTAATTACTGGTGCAAAGTTTGTTGGACCATATAGTTGTACACTTTTCAGACTTCTGTAATAGGCTTCCATAACACCCTCAATTCCCTGGCAGTATGGGTTTTGTGGATTTCCATTCTAGAACACAAAATTACAGAAGACATTTTTAAATAAATTCCAATGCATCTAATAAATCGATTTTACCTGAATGGCAACCCAGCACACCTTGATAGTGGATGTGCATTACAGCATTGGGTTGGGGAGTGTTGCCATGCTTTGCCAAAAATACTCCATGCACAGTAATAATACAGTGGAAATCCGATGGAAGTGGGCCCAATCCCTCAACCACAGTAGCTGCTTGGGATCTGCTTATTAGAGTTCCTTTGGTTTCAGGGCCCCCAGTGTTCAATGGGAAAGGTGAATGAAAATGCAGATGTGGAGGAGCCTTCCAGGAAACACAATTATCACTTTACTAAACTCACATTGACCACAAATATGGCAACTTTGATCTAAAGCCCAAACTTTGCTTTACATTTTTGTTTTGGATGAAGTATGGAAGGTTTAACATCCTGATCCATATTTTACATCTATGTTTCACTGAGGACACTGCCATTTACTTCCTGTTCCTTGCAGAGAAAATGGAACAAGAGGGCAGCTCTATGGTGTAAACAAAATACTTTCTTAGACAGTTGTCACTGCACCAAATGGCCAATTTCAAGACCTCTCTGTTTCTGTGCTGGTGGCCACTCAACATTTTGGATTTTCTTTCACTTTTAGCCCTGGTGACATTGGTCATTAAGACACATTTACTTAATCTCCTAACTGAGAAAACAGACAGCAATAAAAACATGACATGGGTTGTTAGCACTTTCTTTCTCTAAACAAAACTAGTAACTAACCTTCCTTTAAAGCCTAATCACAAAAATGGTTTGCTTCATGCACATAATTTTAATAGGAAGGCTTTGGAATTATTTTTTAACACATATATTAAGATTAACCACTTCAATACCGTCCCATAGCCGAAAGACAGCTACAGCGTGGCTCTGTTGTTCTGGGAAGGCTTCCATGGACATCCTCCCAGAACATGCCTCCCAGGCACCCCGTGGGGCATGCATCAGGTGCGCTCAGTGATCACTGTGTCCTTCGGACACAGCTTTTCACAGATCGAGGTAAAGAGCCAATCACAGTGGCCCTTTACCATGTGATAAGCTGTGTCCACATGTGATCACAGCTGATCACATGTAAACAAACTTGTCAGCTATTGGTATTCCTTTCCTCAGTTCTGTCACAGCATTAAGAAAGGAGAGCCGGTAACCAACAAGTGTGACAGGGGACATTTACACAGATAATCAGTGCACTGATCATCATTGCCCTGAATATCAGTACAGCCCCAACAGTGGCCATCGGTTAATCCTATCAGTGGTCATAAATGCAGCTCATCAATGCCCATTAGTGCCCATCAGTGCAGCCTCATTGGTGCCCATCAGTGCAGCCTCATTGGTGCCCATCAGTGCAGCCTCATCAGTGCAATCTCATCAGCGCACATCAGTGAAGAAGAAAAAATACTTATTTGCTAAATTTTATAACAGAAACTAACATTTTTGGCCTTTTTTGGTGATTAAATACCACCAAAAGAAAGCTATATTTGTGTGAAATAATTATTCTTAAAATTATATGGGCACAGTGTTGCATGGCCGCACAATTGTCATTCAAAGTGTGACAGTGCTGAACGCTGAAAATTGGCCTAGGCAGGAAGGGGGTGAAAGTGCCCGGTATTGAAGTGGTTAAGATATTTAATCATCATAGATATTTCTAGTGCTTCTGGTTAGAAAAGCTTGGCTTACACAGTTTATATAACAACACATATTTTATCCTGTTAATAGATTAACCTCTTTGGATGAACTTGAACTCTAGATTTTATTCGTCCATGAAGCATCTCACACTTGAAAAAACAACAAAAGGAATATGATTAAAATAACTTACTAAAGCAAACTCATGACATACTCTTCCATCAGGTGGCAACTTTGCTCCAAATCCTAGGGCAGGGAACATTTTATCACTGTCATAATCCTGAATAATTTCTCCAACTGCTTTTAGCGCCATGCCATATGCATTCAGCTGATAAGGATTCATGTAATGCAGAGAGGTGGGCTGTGCAGGGTTCCCTGTGTGAAAACACAACTTCATTCATTTTTGCAATAAAATATAAGCTTTCTGTTGTCAAAAAGTTATTGTGGAAACAAAAAACCTGCGCTCAGTGCAAATTAAATTCAAAATGTGAACAAATAAATGCTAAAAAAACAAAGACAGTAGCGCTCACTACTATTTGAATACAACAATAACAAAAAATTATATAAGCGAAACGTGTTGCGTTTTCTCATTAACAAAAGTGTCAACATAAAATTACAAATAAAGTGACATAACATTTCTGTACAAACTGCTACAAATATTTGGGTAAAAACAGTGATAAATCAACTATATACCAATGGCAAGCCCTGTTTCACACAGGTGTCAGCTTGTTTATACCAGCAAGACCAGCAAGCATTGACAAAACAATTGCAGAGCTTTCAGCATAGCCCCACCTACATATTGCTACATATAGGGTGGCATTTAAATATCTACTACAGCATAACCTGCATGGAAGTTCCCAGCTTCTTTTCATAGAAGCCGATGGGCACGTTCAGGTTTAAAGGTGGCTGCCAGTTTGGGCCCCAATACCAGAGCGGCAAACATTGAGTGTGTTTTTTGCAGGCTTCAGATAGCGCCTGCTGGTTACATAGTATGGTAAAGATGCCAGATGACTGAGGTGCCAATCCCCCACAACTTTTATTTTTGTAACTGACAAAACATGAAAAATCTACTGACAGAATGCATTTTTCCCTGAGAACCTGAAATATGCAAGAAACTCCTATAAGAAACTAAGAGAGTAAGAGGGAGTGGAACGAGAGAGACAGAAGGGGGAAGAGGGAGAGAGAGGAGGAGAAGGTTGGAATAGGTGGGAAAGAGATAGAGATAGGAAAGTAGGAAATAGATTGAGAAGGGGAGAGAGAGGGAGGTGAGACGTGGGGGGGGGGAGAAAGGGAGGGGGTGAGAGAGAGGGGGGTGGGTAAGAAAAACAGTGGGTGGGGGTGAGATACAAGGAGGTTGTTTGTGAGACAGAGAGGGGGGTAAGAGACAGAGAGGGGGTGAGAGACAGAGAGGGGGGTGAGAGACAGAGAGGGGTAAGAGACAGAGAGGGGTAAGAGACAGAGAGGGGGTGAGAGACAGAGAGGGGGTGAGAGACAGAAAGGGGGGTGAGAGACAGAGAGGGGGATGAGAGACAGAGAGGGGTAAGAGACAGAGAGGGGTAAGAGACAGAGAGGGGGTGAGAGAGAGGGAGTGGTTAGCAAGAGTGGGGATGAGACAGAGGGGGTGAGAGAAAGAGGGTCATGTCACACAGTCAGGGAGTCCTCTCACCTGTATTTGCAGACAATTAGTTTGTACCAAAATTTTTATATTGTGACACCTTCTTTAAAGAGACAGTGGTTTGTTTGTATTGTTATTCCAGTGTGACAATTTAGTTAAAGAAACACCGCAAGACATTTTAGTTTATAATAAAAACTTATTTTGCATATATTTCAATTTCCCCATTTCTATTTGGTCTAAATTTAATGTCACTGCCAAATATTTTATCATTATTTAAGGAATTCAGTCTGACTGAATAAGCAAACCTTAAAACCTTAATGAACTTAATGGAAGTTCACACTAACTACTTACCACTGTTCTTAATGGTTCTGTAATATGGACTTAACAACTGTGTGAAAAGCATATGTAATGCTGACTTCCTGACTGCCAATTTTAGACATCATAATGATAATGGCTTTTCTTATCCTTAAGATTCTTTTCTGCTTGGTGGGTTTCTGTACTTGTTGAATTTAGATCAGCCAGTAGAGCAGAGAAGATTCACTGAAAGGTCTTGTTCAGCAGTATGATAGTTCATCTCCCAGAGAGGCTGATATGAGCCAGCAACTCTGTATTTTGGTGAAACACTAATGCCATGTACACACGACCGGACTTTCCGGCAGACTAGGTCTGACGGTCTTTCCGTTACAAAATGGTAAAAATGACAAGACACGGCTTGGGACAAGTCCTTTATTAAAAAACCTTTATTAAAAAATAAAAAAATAAACATTTTCCCGGAGAGTCAGAGGGGGGGGGGGTTGCTTGTAATTTTTACCATTTTGACACTTTTTTTGTGAAATGGTAGGGGTACATTTGTACCACATTACCATTTCACATTGGGGTGCGGCCTGCCAGGTTGTGTGCTCGGATAAGGGTCTGGTATGGGTTTTTGGGGGGACACCCACGCCATTTTTAAAAAAAAAATTGGTGCGGGGTTCCCCTTAAAATCTATACCAGACCTGAGGGGCCTGGTATGAAATTTGGGGGGACCCCCACACTTTTTTTTTTTTTTAATTTTGGTTCGGGGTTCCCCTTAATATTCATACCAGAACCAAAGGGACTGGTAATAGACTGGGGGATCCCATGCAGTTTTTTTCAATGACTTCTTTTATCTGTATTGCCGGGACCGACAATTCATAAAAGCCGCGAGTAGTTTTAAATGCCTTTTTTCCCTTAGAAATGTAATTTTGGGCAGGGACTGTAAACACGGGAAACATGCACCACTTTACAGGCATACTATAGACACCCCCCAGGAGGGATATTACAGGAATATTACACTTTTATTGTTTCACGTTATGCATTATTAAAATCACTGCTCCCGAAAAAATGGCTGTTTTTAAAACTTTTTTTTTAATTGATACATGTCCCCTGGGGCAGGACCCAGGTCCCCAAACACTTTTTCTGACAATAACTTGCATATAAGCCTTTAAAATGAGCCCTTTTGATTATTCATGTTCGTGTCCCATAGACATAGACTGTGTTCACGTATTCAAGCTAATTTTTTGCCTGTTCGCATGTTCTGCTGCGAACCAAACCGGGGGGTGTTCGGCTCATCCCTATACAACGGCTGCACTGTATTGTATACTGTGTACACCACCAGAAGTGTAGTAGAAACTGTACACACTGTATTAGATACTGTGTACACCTGAAGTGTATTAGAAACAGTACACCACAGAATGCACTGTAGATATAGGCTACACTGGATGCAGTATATATATATATATATATATATATATATATATATATATATATATATATATATATACACATATATATATATATACACACACACACACACACACACACACAAGACTGTATAGATATATTATTACACCGCCTGAAGTGTATTAGAAACAGTACACCACGGAATGCACTGCAGGTATAGGCTACACTGGATGCACAGTATAATATATATATATATATATATATACACACACACACACAAAATACTGTATACATATATATTTTAATACACTGCCTGCACTGACTGAAAATCGAGTAAACACTGAATATATAGTCTATGCTAAATGCAGGGTGTATATATATATATATATATATATATATATATATATATATATATATATATATCGATATATACACATATACTAGAGTGACTGTGTGTGTATATATGTATATATATATATATATATATATATCTCTCTCAAATACACTGCCACTAACTGAAACTCCTCCTACAAGCTTTAACCAGTGCGCGGCCGGACAGTGACTACATGCTGCTGATGAGAAAGGGTATTTAGCAGTTTATATTTACTAAAACTATTGCATTTCCATGTTCAGTGTACTATGGGAGACCAGATATAGTGAATGCAGGGTCCTGGGTTTAGTAACACTTTAATTAGCAATAGCAAGAAAACAATATTATGTTATATCAAAAGCACAAACATTGAGAAATGGCAGCAATAGGAACACAACACAGACAGCAAAAAAAAAAAAATAAAAAATCACTGTCTCTCGAGGGGGAAGGGTTAGAATCTCAATCAGGATATTACTCCTATCTTCCTATTGTGGGGGTTACTTCTTGGTGACCACACAATAGGAACACAGACAGCAAAAAAAGGAGTTTTATTGCTTTTGGTTGACTGTTGTAGAAGTTCCTCTCACCTCATGTCCCACTGACACAACAACAGGTTAGGGAAAATCTCACAGTGGTGAACACACAAAGTGAGAGACATTTCTTCAATAGGAATGCAGACAGCAATACAAATCTTACAAAGGTATACAATTTTACACACACTTTATTTACAATAAAAAAAATTGATATATTGCTTTATTATTCTCTGTTGGAAAAGTTCTCTTTACTTCATACCTCAGTGACCACACAGCAATTTAGGGAAAATCTCATTTGTGGTCACAAAAAGTGAGAAGAATCTCCCCAATAGGGACTCAAACAAATTTGAAATCCTAACAAGGGTTCAAACATTTCCATATTCTAACCAAGAAGAAGAGTTCTGCTTTAGCTTAGTTGTGCACTTTGCATGATTGTATAGAAGCTCAAATATTTAGATATTGTACTGTGTAATTTAGTGCCATAAAATAAAGCATGCATAATACATATTCTTACCATTTGATGCAGTGAAGTCTATGGCGACTGTGAAATTGATTTGGGTCCTACAGATAAAAAAGAAAAAATAATGTAGGTGTTATGCTGCTGTGTTATACATTTCATAGATTATAAGTAGCATGCATTAGGTCATAATAAGTTGCATGCAGCAGCTATTATCTTTCTATTGAAGAAAATGTTTAAATGCATGAAACTTTACTCTGTCATACAGTCATTTACTAGCATAAATTTAGGCCTGTGTGACTAGTCATATATGCATGCCTACACAGACATGGCATTCATTTACAGTGATCTGTGAATGAGAGAACTACAAGTACCATCATCCATTGCGGCTGATGGTTTGTGGTTCTCAATGAACTGCGAGGGTGCTAACGAGTGCTTCCATAGTCATTCACAAGCCCTGCAGCTTGTAAACAGTCAGCTAATATTGGGGATATGGGCTGAAATCTGCAGGGCATGTCTGCAGGATCCTGGCATTGCACCCCTGAACCACTGATCCCGGGTGCAATGCTTTACAGGCTTCTGCAGAAAAAAAGAACTGCACATTTTTCCTGCAAAAATATGTGTATTTATAATTTTTTCCCAAAAAGGTGAACTTAGCCTTTATTCTATATAGAACTACAAAAAAGTATGGGCGATCAAAACTATCTCCCTCCTACCAACATATCATGTTGTACCTATTCTTTTATCATACGAGTCAAATTTTAGTCTGCGCACACTTCCTGAATAAAAACATTTTCTAGAAAGCTTTTATATCCCAATAGATGTTAAGCTATCACCAGCAGTCCTTCTTCCATATAAGTATTGTATTGTATGCCTTTATTTCAGTGATTCCATCTTTACCTCTTATTGTACAGAGATGTAGTGGCATTGTAAAAATGTTTTAAAGAGTGAAAATCAACCTTATGGAAAAAATATTTCATACAATTCAGAACACCATCCATTTATATAATAAAAAATGGGATCCGTGGTATAAACATTCCATATCCTTTTTTAATCCATCCTGAGAATGTCTACACATAAAGCACCAGTCTATTCGTAAAAATGTACTATATACCATAATCAAAATGTTTGTACCATAACTAAGACTACCAACTCAATCATTTGTATCTTACAATGTTACATATGTAAAACTTGTTATTACTGTCAATGTTTCGACATATTTTTGTACTCTTTTTGTACCACCTTTTGCACCTAATAAAATAGTTTGTAAACAAAAAAGAAAAAAGAGTTAAAATCTATGCTGGAAGAGATAGAAGGGTTTTTGGGTGTTAATATAAACCACCCCATGGCCTCCCAGTCCTTTACAGTGGTTCTAAAGGTTAACATTTTTTACCTTAATGCATTCCTTGCATTAGTCCCCTTTCACACGGGGCTGTCCATTTTGACGGACTCTGCTTGCTCAGCAGGGATCGCTCCGTTGATCCCCGTTGAGCGGGCGGATGACAGGTCCGTCTCTGTTCACTGTGCAGGGACGAACCTGTCAGAGCCCCGCTGTTCTCTATGGGGGATCGGATGAAAACAGACCACCTGTCCGTTTTCATCTGATCCGCTAGACGGGTGGAAAATAGGGTTTCCATCCATCTGCATTTAGTGGATTGGATGTCAGCGGACATGTCACCGCTGACATCTGTCAGCCCAAAGAGGTGCATGGAGCATCTGTTCAGGTCCGCCGGAAAAACTGACAGGTGAACCTGAACGGTCCGCATGTGAAAGAGCCCTTAAGGTAAAAAATGTTTATAAATTAGCATCCCCCCTCACCCCCTTTTACTTACCTGAGCCTCATTTGTTCCAGCGCTGTGCACGTCTGAAGCTCTTCTCTCCCCTCACTTCCAGGTCTCACTGGCTTTGCTGGGGCACCCGGAGTCGTGGGTTCCCGCTGCTTCAATCAAAGCCAGTGACAAGGGAGCGGGGGGTGGGCCGAGTGTCAATAGATGCAGCCGTAGGGCTCAGGAGCAAGCATGCACAAGTGCCCCCATGGGAAGCGCCTTCCTGTGGAGCCACTTGACAGAAAGGAGGGGCCAGGAGCATTGGCGGGGGGGGGGGGGGGGGGGAGAAGAGGTTCACAGCCACTCTGTGCAATTCCATTGCACAGAGCAAGTAAGTATAGACATGTTTGGTTTTTATTTATTCTTTTACATTTTACCATTACAATCTCTTTAACCTAGTACCCTAAATTTCCCAAATCAAGTATTTGTTTCTTTGGAACTTTCTAAATCCCATTTTCTAGACCCATGTGTCAAGTTTACCAAGTATGCCAAGAAAACTGAAGGCAGTGATCAGAAGCAGAAAATGTAGCAGGTATATGGCAATAGTTGCTTGATAAAGAATGTGTAATGCAAATGGTTAGAGGCTGACCTGTGGCCATGGGTGTCCGCAGTTAGGGGCAAGAGGGGGAAAGTTCCCCCCCCCTGGAATCAGGGATCGGAATTTAAATTCAGCACAGTTGCGTAGCTATCAGGGTGCGTGTAGCCCGCACCCGGGTGCCACCCGCCAGGGGGTGACACCATCAAGTTGCTGTCAAGATCCCCATCAGCGTAGTGTGACTTCGGCACTTTTCCCTGCTCAGTTCAGCAGAGAACTCGGCGTCGATGTGACAGGAGAAAGGCGAGCTGTGGGCTATCAGAGGTTTCCGCCGCTCTCCCCCCCTTTCTCCTGTCAGGGAGAAGAGATGGCGGCTCTCACCAGGTTCCCTGCCCAGCTTCCTGCCTGCTCCGTTCCTTCCATATTGGCCATAACTGAGGGCCAATCAAAGGAGACTAGGAGAGGAGAGCATCATGGGACATGTAGTCCACAAGATTGGCGGCCCCATTTTCCACAGGGAGGAGGCTACAGCTCGATCAAGAGGGAGAGTGAGAGACTGCAGCCTGGAAAAAAGCTGAGGGAGAGAGCGCTACAGGACAAAGAATGCGGAGTTCACTGGGCGGAACCTAGAGAGAGAGAGACACGCTTCCCAGCGCCACCAGAGAGAGAGAAAGGGTACAGACATGCTACACTACTGACCAGAGTCACCCCCGGGGGAACCCAGAAGGATCGATCGTCCAGCCGGAGGGATCACTGCTGTAGTTTTGTTGGGTCTGGTAAGAGGGCCTGTTGGCCATTATCCATTACTTATCCTAGGGACTGTACTACGTCTGCAGTCTCTGACCATGATAATGTGATAATGACATTGTCAAAAAGGGGTGGTGCATGGGTGACCCTAAAATGATGCCCCCCCTGAAAAAGGTTCTGCGGACGCCCATGCCTGTGGCCTTATCCTATGGCCCACACATAAGCCGCAGTTTAAAAATAAATGAGCAGTAACGAAGTGAAATGTTCTTTCTAAAAGGGTAACAGTTGGTGTTTTACCCTAGCTGATAACATTTTGAAAAACAGGGGTGCTCTTTTTCTATTTTTAAAAGTAGAAGGGCACAGGGGGAGTTCAAATATAAGCGATTACAGAGGAAATAACTGTAGCTTAGACATTTGAGAAAGTATCTAAAGATAGGAATGTGGTTCTAGAGAACTTGAGCTATATCTACACCACATAGACTACAGCAAATCTAGTGCATTATTCATCTAATATAACCAACTCCTCCAGATCTCTGTTGTCATTAAACCCCATGTGGTATCTGTGAAGGTCACAGACCATTTAAAAAATCTGATCATGTACAAATCCTGCTAAAAAGCTAAAGTGTTTTCAACAACTACGGAGGTCAGGGTGTTGCTTGGAAACTATAATCTACCATGCTATTTTTATGACTAGAAGTCACATCATAAGCCATTTTATCAGCAAACAATCTGTAAGGAGCATTTAGGCTACAGAAGGTTTCTTAGCTGTTGCTGTGCGTGTGTGCACTCTTCTTATGTTAATTAACACATTTTAACCTGTTTGTTGTAAAAGACATAATAATATAAGCTAAGCCTAAAAGAATGTATTGTTTTCCTTTATTTAGTATAGAAATGCTATCCAGTACCTATTACCTAGTGTGATGTATGGCATACCACAGGCCACTGCAGGCACACTTGGGAGCCCTTAACAATGAAATTAAGAGTAGCTACACCTATCAGATCTTGCTAGAATCAATTTCACACAATTCAACAAAGTAGAACTAAGATGGCTGGTCATGTGTGACACTGTGAAATAAATTTCACCCAATTCAGCACAATCTAACAGAAGCAGATACTATATTCCTTTCCGAAAACCGTTGTGAAGCGGCCTTCTGCTTTGCACTGCTGATAATTTCTCTAAATGCTAGTGGTTAGGAGCATCTTCTGTGTAGATCTTACTGGCTGGAAAGGTGGTCTGGTCTTATTGTTACTGGAGAGATTTACAGTAGCCGTCACCCTACACTATAAATAGTGAAATCCCTTTGTAATAAGCTTTTTCATACACATTACTAAGCCTAAGTTACCCCCTTGGTAGCAGTTAAAGGGGTATTAGATTATGCCAGGGCTTTTTTTCTCAGAGAATGGGCGCAGGAACTCCTCCCTTCCGAGTCACCCCTTGACTCTGCCCCTACCCACCTCCGAGCACCATTCCTTTGTTCCACACCTTACCCACCTCCCAGTACCACCCCGTTTTAGAGAAAGTGTCGTTTTGTGGTGCTAAGTATTTTGTATGGAATTTGTTCATGATAACAAGAAAGGCAGTAAAATAGTAATCTAGCAACAATGGATACCCCAGCGACAATAGATCTACCCCAGCAGCAATGGACTCCCAACAGCCAGCAACATTAGACCCCTACCTCAACAGTAGATCCCTCCTAGTGATGATTGACTCCCTGCAACACAATACCCACCCTGAGCAACAATAGATCTCTCACCAGCAACAATAGACCCCTCACAAGCAACAATAGCCCCCCCCTGCAAAAATAGATTCCCTCCAGAAACTATAGATCAGCCAGCATCAATAGACCTTCCCTCAACAGTAGATCCCTCCCAGCAATGACATACCCCCAACAACATAAGATCCACCCCAGCCACAATAGACCCCCCTAGATCTCCAGGACACCTCAGCACCCCTTGCCATTACATACATTCAGTTCTGAAGGTGCCGGAACTGCGTTCCCCTGCGTTCCTGCTGAAAAAAAAGCCCTGGATTATGCCCTTTCTAGGTAAACCATGGTAGTCCTACCACTGCTTATTGGCATGATTTGCATTTAGGTGGACAAAACTGGTATTTGCCTCAGGCCTCTAAGTCCCAAAGAGCCTTAAAAAACAGCTTGTGAAAACTGCAGGTCCCTTCTCAGATAGAATGCTAGTGCTCTACACTGCTGTTGGCAGGCATGGGGGGGGGGGGGGGGCAGCAATTAACATTTACATTAACACTTTTGTGAGCACTTCGGTCTTCATTGCCAGACTTTTCATTTTATAGACATAGCTGGTTACTTTGTTTTCTCTGCAGGCTAGGATTCCTGTTGTACAGGCGAGAGCAGAACACTGTTCACCCATTAGGCACCATTAGGCAAAGGTTCCCTGCAGGAGATCAGCACAAAGCCAACTGTTACAGGCACATTAATGAAATTAGATTTTTACACTTTCTTCCAGCTGCGTTTCCTGAGGTGGGACAAATCAGTATAGTAAAATCATCAGCGGGAGAAGGAGCAGACCAGTATGAGGTATGAGAGAGTGAGCTGCCAGTGCTGTCCAATTCCAGCAGGCTAATGATATTTACACTGTTTTGGAAAGAATAAAGTAGGAAGAAAGCTGCGCAAACTGTTGGCGCTATATAAATACTGTATAATAATAATAATAATAATAGAAGTGTTCAGAATGCTATAAACTTGTCCTGTTCCATTATTTAACAATTCATGGTGTAAAAATTAGCTATTCCTATCAGTCTCTGCTCCAAAAGAACTTAAATTCCAAAGTTACAAACTGTGCTATTTATACATTTATATAGCTCTGACATATTCCACAGCTCTGTACAGAGAACACTGTCCCAGTCACATCAGTTTCTGATCCAGAGGAGCTTACATTCCCTAATGCCCCTCCACTGTCACACATAATTATTACACATTTATACAACTTTGACATCTTCCACAGTAATGTGCAGAAAACACTGAGCCATTCACATCATTCTTTGCACCAAAGGAGCTCACACTCCCTAATGTCCCTTCACAATCACATATAATTATTATACATTTATATAGTTCTGACATCTTCCACAGTGCTGTCCAGAGAACACTGAGTCAGTCATAATATCAGTCATATTAGTCTATGTTGCAGATGAGTTTACATGCTGATATCCCCTCCACAGTCACAAATTGTGATTAACAAACAATGCAAATGGCGCTGGAGACCTATTGAAATCAGAGTCTCTATATAAGTTCATATGGCATCATAATGAGTAGAAGAATGGTGGCTCAGAGCACCTGCGGCAGCACCATTGGAGTGAAGCAACTCTGTGCATACCAAAAGGAAACAGAAGGGGTGCCAGGCTAAGTGCAGTGATAAAAACACAATGAGTTGGCATCTCGCATTTAGTGAATCAATGTAGGAATGTAAAATACTCCATTGCCAGGCTCAGAAGTTTCCCGGGGTGGAAGCAGGTCAGGTGACAGGGGATCTTTAAGTCTGCTGGTATTTCTCGATCCTGCCCCCAGTTGTGAAGGGTATATTAGACTGCCATGTATTCCATTTAATCAGGTCTGACTAAAAAACAGGGAGTTTAAAAACACGTTACCACACACCATCCACAGCACCATGCTCCCCCGCTGACGTCAGTTCCGGCCCAACGCCATCTGCATTCCACGCTGGTTTTCTGTGGCCGGCCACTTTGCACAGCTGTGGCTACTGCAGCCAATACCACTTGCGATGGGACACTGAACTGTTTCCACCCCCGGAAAATTCGGAGCCTGGTAATGGAGTATTTTACATGCCTACTTTGATTCACTAAATGTGAGTTGCCAATTCATTATGTTTACAATAAATCCAAGTGTTTTTATTGCTCCACTTAGTCTGGCACTCCTTCTATTTGCTTTTGGTACAAACTGATTATTATACGTCCAACCTTATATACCAATCTAGAAAGTGACAGTGTAGCGCTTATAAAATTATAAACAGACACATCAACATATGTGCATAAATAAAGTGCTGAAATTAAAGATAATCAAAACTTGACTAGTTATAAATAACTATAAATTTGGGACTCTCCCTCCTGATTGGCTGAGACACAGCAGCAGCGCCATTGGATCCCGCTGCTGTCAAAGTCAGTTAGCCAATCAGGAGAGAGAGCGGGCGGGCTGACCTGTAGCTCTTTATCTGAATGGACACAGGGAGGTGCAGCTCGGCTTGGGTGCCCCCATAGCAAGCTGCTTGCTGTGGGGGCACTCAATAGGAGGGAGGGGCCAGGCGCGCCGAAGAGGGACCCGAGAAGAGGAGGCTCTGGGTTGCTCTTTGCAAATCCACTGCAACCGAGCAGATAAGTAGGACATGTTTGTTAGTTTAATAGAAAAAAAAAAGAAACTGTACAATCACTTTCAAGTGGGGGGGTGCCGGTACCTGTTTTTGACAGGTATCAGTTTTTACTTCTGTCGGACCTCACTGCGGCGAGGTATATGAGAAGTCCGACCCCTCCATCTCCCTCCTCCTTCCCCCGCCGCCGGACCAGTAAGAGAGCGCAGCGCGCTTCACGCATGCGCAATAAGGAACCGGTTGTGACGCTGCAAGGCTTTATTACTGGTTTACCTAACTGGCTATGGCGGCGGCAGCACCTGATAGCCAATGGAAACATAGGCTGGGATGCCGACATTGCTGGATTCCAGGACAGGTAAGTGTCCTATTATCAAAAGTCAGCAGCTACAGTATGTGTAGCTGCTGACTTCTATTTTTTTCGTGCGTGGCGGAACACCGCTTTAAGGGGTTATCACAGCTAAATTTACAACAATCACTATAAAAGTCATTGTAGTGCAAAAAAAGTCTAAAAAAAACTCCACATCTTAAATGCACTCCGCAGATTGATGAGCTATACAGGCAGATACACATCCAATCTATGTCGCCAGCTATACCTCAGCATCCAAAGTCCAGATAGCAGTGATAATTCCTCTGTATATAAAGCTCACACCATGGAGCCCACAACAAGAAGGATTTACAAGGTAGTTATTTTATTAAAATGAGCTGTCAAGCATATAAAAGTTTATAATCCATGTGGAATACATAAAATACAACAAGACAAACTCACTCCAATGGCCGCCGTTCTGACTCGCTGACTTAGTGGCTTGATGTTAGCACATACAGGCCCCTCCCTTTACAAGTTGGATCATGAGTTGGATGCAAAAATAGACAACCATTTGTATGCACAGCTATTATTTGGGGTCACAGCTAGAGCTGAAAGCTGCTTCAGCAAATCCTTCTATTATTTATAAGCAAATATGATCCCTTCTCACTATTTTTAGATGTTATTTTTGCCTGGATGTATGCATTTCTTTGGTAAAAATTCTGAACAAAATTGCACATCTGCGCTTTACATGTAATAATAATGTATCTTCATTGTACATTCAACCTAGGTAATTACACTAAATTGAAAAGTGTGACACCAATGAATAATCTCAGATGTTTTGTTTTCAATATTATTTTATTAGTTTATATATAAGTATTACAAGAATTTACCCTGTACAAAACAGGTATATATATGGAAACATCTACATATACTTTCAGGGTACAATGTATACCTTCCTTTAATCCCATATCTTCACTATCTAAAGTAAAAAAGGTGATCCATATTAGCATACAAAACAGATCGCATGTTGTGATTATAGTATAAACAGTCCAAAAAAAAAGGGGGGGGGGAAGTTAAGTTATGAAAACAAAAACAATTAAACTCACTCCAACATAGTTAAACAGTGGTAGAAATTCCCTTAACCCAATTTAGAAACTCAGATGAATGTCGAAACTTAAACCAAACGGACCAAGTATGAGAAAACTGTTCTTCTCTTCCCCTTTCCCGCACCAACAGACCTTGTAGATCTCTAATATAGTCCAATTCAATCGCCCATTCCCCCAGGAAGGGTACCGTTGTTGATTTCGAATGTTGCGGAATGACTGCTCTAGCTGCAGTGAGAAAGTGTCTAAACACATCCTCCTTCGCTGTCTTTAAAGATCCTGGAATCATAGTTAAGAGAGCCACTCTGGGTGATGCATGGATAGTTGTGTCCACTAGTTTACCATATAAATCAAAGATATGTTTCCAAAACGTTCTCACTGGGGGACAGTTCCACCAGATGTGGATCATATTTCCCTTTGAATCATGACAGTGACAACAGATATCAGATATATCCTGGTTAAATTGGTGGAGGGTAGAAGGGGCATCTATACCATCTAGTCACCAATTTATATCCCTTTTCTTGAGTTTTTGCAGCTATTGACATTTTATGAGTCAAAGTAAAACTTTTTTGCCAATCCGATGAAGTTAAAGTTTGTTGGAGGTCTTTTTCCCATTTCCGTGTATATGGGGGAATATCTGGATGGTTTTAGATCTAAAAGTATAGAAGGAAAAGATGTATGGGGTTTTGTTACAAATAGAAGCAAATTATCTGCAAAAAGAGCCAATTTTGCATGTAGACCGGAATGCCCGTGATATTTCGTTTTTTTCACAATGCGTTTGCCAGATGTTCCATCGTAATAACATACAACAGGGGTGACAAGGGACATCCCTGACGTGTTCCGTTGAAAATAGGGAAAGCAAGAGACACAGATCCATTCACCCTGTTTCTAGCTGATGATTGGTGATAGATATAGGGACATAATCTGCGCTATCATATAGGGACCTATGCCACTCTGTTCGAGAGAGGACCGTAAGAACTCCCAACTAACTCGGTCAAACGTATTTTTGCCATCAACCGTTAGTAAGCATAGAGGAATATTTTGAGTACGGGCATAATTCGTCAGCAGGAGGGCTTTAAGCGTGTTATCTCTAGCCTCTCGACCGCTGACAAAGCCAACCTGGTCCAGATGTATTAGTTGGGGCAATAATCGTTGTAGACGACTAGCAAAAATCTTAGTGGACACAACTTAGCAAAAAAATCGACCCCAATTAAAGATATGGGTCTGCAGTTTGCACATAGAGAAAGATCTTTTTCCGGTTTCGGGATGAGTGAAATATGTGCTTTCATCGTTTGTGTAGGAAAAGTAGACCCATTTGCTATGGAATTGAATACCTGAGTCAGAAAAGGAGTAAGAAGGGGTGCAAAATGCTTATAAAATTTAGGCGTAAAGCCATCAGGGCCTGGACTTTTACCCGCCGGAGTGTTGGCGATTGGCCTTAGCGACCTCTTCCTCAGTAACTGGAGTTTCTAGTTCTTTTATCGTATCTTCATCCAAAGTAGGTAATGGAGTATCTGCTATACAAGATGCCACATAATCCTCTTTGGTGGCAGATGAGCTTAGAGATTGGTGCGTGGATATATTGTAGAGAGACTGATAAAAATCACTAAATCATAATTTCATAATTAGGGAGGGAGTCTGTTGTGGATTTAAGGAACGAGTCAGCGACTTCCCACATTTATAACAAAATTTGTACTGATATAGTGCTAGTTTACCCGCATATGAACGGGCTGAAGATTCATATAAGTTGCGCAAACGCGTCCAAGCAGATGCAAACTCCAATAGTGTTTCGGTCGTATTTGAGCACTTATGTTCAATTTCAAAGGTACTAAGCTTTTTGACCGCCAATGTAATGGCTGCTAATCGCTTCTTTTTAAATCGGGCACCTAGTTAAATAAAAGTCCCTCTCAAAACTGCTTTCAAGGCTTCCCATTGAATGGGAAGTGCGGTAGAGTCTAAGGCATGGTCAGCCAGAAATTTAAATATAGTTTTTTGCGATACAAGTAGAACATTATGGATTTACCAGTAATGCATCGTTCAAATGCCATGTCCATTCTCTAAGTGGAACCGAAGGGATTTTAAATGTCAAAAAAAGAGGTGTGTGGTCTGACCAAACCATAGTACCAATATCACATATTGGTGACCAGTCTAGACAGTTATGGTCCACAAAAAAATAGTCAATTTGACTATTGGATTGATGGACCGAAGAGAAATAAGTGTAATCTCTAATAGACGTCTATTAAATGGTGGTCGTATAAAATACGCTTCAACATCTTCAACCTAGATAATGGAACTGCAGTTCTTGATGAAGAGGTATCCAACTGCAGGTCCATTGGAAGATTAAAATCACCACCCACAATGAGTCTCCCTTCCAGGAAACCAAACAATATTTCCAGATATCCCATTGCTGTTTGACTTTGGTTGGTGTTTGGCAGGTATATATTTGCCACTGTAAATTTAGTTCCCCAAAGGGAAAACTTGACAAAGATGTACCTTCCCTGGGGATCTGCTATGTAGTCGATTAAATCAAAAGGCAAGGTTTTCTGGAAAGCAATAGAAACTCCTTTAGCTTTCTGCACAGGATTAGTACTATGGAACCACCGGTTAAAATTTGGAGGGATACGTATGAAAGAAAAAAAAATGAGGGATGTACATACCACCAAATTTAAAAGAGATGATTTATTCAAATTTTTTTTTCCTCTCAATTTCCCCCTCCCCCTAAAAATAAATGAATATCAGAACCCCATATTAATCTCAAAGTAAATCATAATGACACAGGGAAAAAAAGGAGGGGGGACCCATTTAAAAAGTCTTTATGTGTCCAACAATTCTGACTTAATTCTGACTAACTGGACCTTTTATTAGCATCTTACAGCCCAGGTCGAGATCTAGTACTTCCTCGTTGTTGAATAGTGGCAATGACTAATCTTCCTGGCTGGTGATGCTCCTCAGGATGGTCGAGCCAATTTGGAATAAAAATATGATCTTGCTCAAGAAAATCAAACAATGCTGGGAGTTGCTCCAGATCAGAAAGGACAAACATCTCAGACCCACGTGTCCACGTGTCACTTGAATAATAAAAGGGTGACCCCAAGTATAAGTAGCACCTGCTTGACAAATCAGGTCTAGTACGGGATGGACCATCCTTCACATATAAAGGGTATTCCGAGAAAGATCTGGGAAAAGGTGAATAGTAGAATTTTCTAAATCAACAGGGCCATGACTCCAAGCCTTATGCATAATTTCTTCCTTTAATGTATAATAATGCACTCAACATAGTACATCCCTAGGGTGGCTGGCCAGATCCCCCCCCACATGATGTACTCTATCTAATTCAATATTAAAAGCAGATTCCCTGCCCAGAACCTGATTGAGGATAGCAGTCACTTTTGGTTTTAAGTTAACACCTAAAATATCCTCTGAGATCCCTTTTGAGCGGATATTATTTCTGCGACTGGGATTTTCGCTGTCTTCAATACGGAGTTGGTGTTGAAGGTGAAAAAGGTTTGCAGAGGATGCAGATTCCAGCGTGCAGCATGATCTTCTTGTGTGTGAGCAATATCAGATACTGCAATTTCAGACACGGTCACTAAGTGCACCCAACTCAGTGTTAATAGACGATTCAATTTTTATTGTCCAAGTTTCAAAGTCTGCACGAAAAGCAGAAATTAAAGCCGAAGTTTCAGAGCCTGAGGGACCCCCTGACATACACTACTGTGCTGCAGCCAAACTATCCCCTATTTGTAAAGAGGGCAGAGATGCAGCCGTGGTTGGAGGAGTAACCAACTTCACATTATCAGTAATAGATACATCTGCTCCATCTATCTTAACTGCTTTTACAGCCTCTTCAGGCTTGTCAGGTTTATCAGCAGAAAGCATATTGTCCCTATCTAGATGAAAGGGTTGGAGTGACTGAAAGGCATCAACAGCAGCAGCGGCTCGGGTAGAGGAGGTAAATTGCGTCTTACCCGTCGCCATCCTGTCCTTCCTATTGCGGGAGTCTGTCAGTATTTTCAGTATTGCACCGAGGAAGAGGAGATGACGGAGGGAGTAACGGAGAAGGTATGGAACGAAGGAGGAAGTACTGGTACTGGCAAAGCTGGATGGATCCTTCCAGGGACTCCAGAGCCACTGTAGTGTATGTCGGCTGTAGTGTCAGCTGATTGTGATTTCTGAACCGGCATAGAGAACACGGGCAATGGGCAGCGGCAATCAGTCTACTAGTGGCGGGAAAACACAGAGCTCGGCAGTGCACATCTCAGCAGCTCATTGTTGGAAAGCCCCTGATTGATCACGGATGGAGAGAATTGGCTCCGGATGTTTTGAGTGAACTGAAGCATTAAATTAATTTGAAGTATAGTATGAAAAAATGCAATTAAATCATAACACACTAATGCCCCGTACACACGGTCGGAAAATCCGACCACAAAATCCATCGGATTTTTTCCGACACTGGTGTTGCATATACACGGTCGGACAAAGTTGTCGGAAAATCCGATCATTGTGAACGTGGTGACGTTTGTTGCCTACGATGGGACTACGTAGAGGCTAGTAGCCAATAGCTTGGGTCTTGTAATGTGATCTGAGCATGCGTGGCACTTTGTCCGTCGGAATTCGCTACACACGATCGGAAAAAGTCCGATAGGACTTTGTTGTCAGAAAATTTGAGAGCAGGAGATAAAACTTTGTCCGTCGGAAAATCCGAAGGAAAAAGTCCGATGGAGCCTACACACGGTCGGAATTTCCGACAACATTGTCCGATAGGACATTTTCCGTCGGAAAATCCGACCGTGTGTACGGGGCATAAGGCTTTATTCACACTGCCTCCCGCATTTGTTTTATTTAATTGCAGAGAAATGTAAACAAATGGGTCAAAAACTCCCCCTGATGTAGCAAGTATATTACAGACTTGGTGGATTCCATGCAGAATATTTGGCACCGAATGAAGACATTCATGGGCTTCAAGATGAGATGGGCTCTCATTTGTGGAACTATGAAAAGGTTGGAATAAAATCCTCGAAATCCTTCTGCCACAGGAACTGGGGCAATAACCCCTCACTTCAGAAGACTTACAAAAACTACATGGAGGTCTTTTAATCTGTTCTGTGATATTGGATAGTTTTAAGACATGTGGGCAGGGGGTTTGGAGTGGAATGGTAGTTTGCAGTCCATAGAAACTACCTCCTGTACCCAGGCATCAAAGATGCTGTCTATACAAGTGTTCACAAAGGCTATTCTGGATGAATGTTTCCAAGGTAGCTCTGAAGAGATGGAAGATTAATTTGAGAAATAAGATGGTAGACAACATCTACTAACCCATCTATAGTGTAGGGATGTTGCTATGAGCGTCACTGTACAAATAGAGAATAAGTGTGTAGTAATGTTTGAAACATTCAAAATAATAATTCTGTGCAACCATTCTTGTGAGCAAAGCACCCCTGCTTGTGAGCAAAGCATCTGCACAAGCAGATTCCCATGCAGCAGTAAAAACAGCTTGGTTAAGAACAGTGGTCAAAACATTCCCCCAGGTTGGTGCATGTCAATGCATTCATCAAAGCATAACTGTCCCCTGTGTTCCCTCCGTTATCTAGTCCACATGTTGGTGTACAGGGATTACAGGAGTCTAATATGAAGACATTCTATGATATGCACCCCAGTTACATTAAAATACATGTTTGTAATGCATAAATAATTGCACTAATTTGTGTTCCTTATCTGCCTGGAGTTCAGCCTTAAAGGATAAGTTCACCATTAGAACGTTACATGTTCCACCTGTTTTTAGGTGGAACATGTAATGCCGCATACACACGACCAGACTTTCCGTCAGAATAAACTCTGACGATCTTCCCGACGGAGTTCCGACAGAACGGACTTGCCCACACACGATCGGACCAAAGTCTGTTCGCTTCGAACGTGATGACGCACAACGGGGCTAGAAAAGGAAGTTTAATAGCCAGTAGCCAATAGCTGCCCTTGCGTCGTATTTGGTCCATCGGACCAGCATACAGACGAACAGTTTTCCCGATATTCCCGAGATTTAAGCATGTTCTATTTCTAGGCCCGTCGGATATTTCTTAAGACGATCGGATTATCCCACACACGATCGGAATATCGGATGGAATGATTCCGTCTGACCTTTTCTGCCGGAAAGTCCAGTCGTGTTTGTACGTGGCATAACATGTTACAGCTCCTGTATCTTCTCCCTCCGATAACCCCCTCGTGACAGTGGGAAGAGGTTCCTCTCCCTGTGCCCACTGTCACTTTTTAAAAGTAGCATGGCTGTGTGGGGCTCTGCCCATGCAACTGTGCCATACATTCACAATTTCCTGTAAATGAGAAAACCACAAGTACAAGTAGTTTGATTGAGCTGCTGATCAACACACCTGTAGTTCATTCACACTGCCTAAATCTCTGCAATGACAGCCTGTACAGAGCTACAGGCAGTGTGTGCATGAGCCTGGCATTGCACCCACTATCTGCTGATGCTGGGGGAAATGCTTTCCAGGCTCCTGTTATAAAAAATAATAATTGAACATTTATTACCTGCAAAAAGATGTGCATTTATTATTTTTTATGTAAAGGTGAACAGAGCTTTTAAGTTCTACCCACTTTACTCAAAACTAAGTCATAATTATACAAACAGGGAGTACTGACTGATTCTGATTCCAATAGCTACATTTTACATACATGTCATGGGCTAATCCATATTTGCATATAAGCCATTGGATCAACACTACAGCCAGGCAACAGCATTTTCAGAAGGAGAGTGACGATAGCGTATTTATTTCTCGGAGCTTCAAAACCCAATAACAAATGGAAGTTACTATAAAAGAACAAAGTATTAGACCTGTGACAAATTGGTGTGACAAATTATTATCACCTCTGCTGCTTTGCCTTATTCAAACATATTATAGAATTCCCAACACCTCATCTGTCTCTGAATTCCCTTCTGTGGCAAGTTTTATTGCTCACACCATTATTTTGTGTGACCTATAATATCGATGTGGTATTTGAAGTGCATTGTTCAGGTATCTCTTTCCAACACTGAAAAGGTCTATTTATAACAAAAATCTGCCATATTTAATATAGCGGCAAGGTAAAAGGGTTTTATTTGATTTATATGAAAAATACTGTATAGAAAAATGACCAAAATATTTTTACCCGTAAGCACCATATTAATAGTTTGACTAACTATTAACCGTCTGTTAATAACAATAATTTAAACACAAAAGATAGTGTAGTTTTGCTTTTCATGCCAAAATACATGAACAAACCCTTCTTCTACAAAGATTTTTGTTAGTTCAAATGACATTTGACCAGCAGTGACAAAAATACAACAAGGATACATTAACACTTTTAGAGAGAAAATTAGAAACACAGTAAAAGTGCAAAGGCTTAAAGTTACAGCGACCTAAAGAAGGCACTTTGAGTTTATTGGAAGTGCTGCACCATGATATTAAAGTGCCTCCCTAGTCAAAGTGTTTTATTTCATTTTGAAATAATTACCAGTTACAGTATATCTAACTTTCAAGTAGTTAAAAAAAGAAGAAGTGTTTATTAACAAATATATATATATATATTTTTTTTTTAAACTAGTTAACCACTTCAGCCCCAGAAGGTTTTACCCCCTTTTCTGACCAGAGCACTTTTTACAATTTGGCACTACGCCGCTTTAACTGGCAATTGCATGCTGGTCATGCAATGCTGTACCCAAACAAAATTTGCGTCCTTTTTTCCCCACAAATAGAGCTTTCTTTTGGTGCTATTTGCTCACCTCTGCGTTTTTTATTTTTTGTGCTATACACAAAGCGACAATTTTTAAAAAAAACCAAAACACAATATTTTTAACTTTTTGCTATAATAAATATCCCCAAAAATGTTTTTAAAAAACAAATTTCTTCATCAGTTTAGGCCAATATTCTTCTACATATTTTTGGTAAAAAAAATAAAAAATTTGCAATAAGCGTATATTGATTGGTTTGCGAAAAAGGTATAGCGTCTACAAACTATGGGAAAGATTTATGGCATTTTTATTATTTACTAGTAATGGCGGTTATATGCAATTTTTAGTGGTATTGCAACATTGCGGCGGACAGATCGGACACCTTTGAATTTTTTTGGGGACTATTGACATTTATACAGTGATCAGTGCTATAAAAATGCACTGATTACTGTGTAAATGACACTGGTAGGGAAGAGGTTAACACTAAGGGGCGATCAAGGGGTTAAATGTGTGTTCCCTAGGTGTGTTCTAACTGTAAGGGAATAGGACTTAGTAGAAGAGGAGACTTTGCGCTGTTCCTACTTACTAGGAACAAACAACATGTCTCCTCTCCTCTAACAGCACAGGGATTTGTGTGTTTACTTGGGAACCGGTAAAATAACCTGAATGTAATTTTATCAGCCTCTTTCAGTCCCCTAAACCAGGGGTCTTCAAACTACTGCCCTCCAGTTGTTCAGGAACTACAATTCCCATCATGCCTAGTCATGTTTGTGAATGTCAGAGTATTACAATGCCTCATGGGATGTGTAGTTCTGCAACAGCTGGAGGGTTTAGGGTCGTTGTCCTGCTGGAAGGTGAACCTCACCCCAGTCTCAAGTCTTTTGCAGACTTCAACAGGTTTTCTTCTATGACTGCCCTGTATTTGGCTCTATCCATCTTCCCATCAACTCCCTGTCCCTGCTGAAGAAAAGCTTCCCCACAACATGATGCTGCCACCACCATGTTTCACAGTGGGGATAGTGTGTTCAGGGTGATGTGCAGTGTTAGTTTTTCACTGCATATAGCGTTTTGCTTTTAGGCCAAAAATTTAATTTTAGTCTCATTTAACCAAAGCACCTTCTTCCATAAAGGCCAGATTTATGGAGTGCACCATTAATAGTTGTCCTGTGGACAGAGTCTCCCATCTGAGCTGTGGATTTCCGTAACTCTGGAGGAGCTGCAATGGGGCTCTTGGCTGCTTCTCTGATTAATGCTCTCCTTGTCCGGCCTGTCCGTTTCGGTGGATGGTCATGTCTTGCTGGGTTTGCAGTTGTGCCATACTCTTTCCATTTTCGGATGATGGGTTTAAAAGTGCTCCATGAGATGTTCAAAGCTTGGGATTTTTTTTTATAACCGAATCCTGCTTTAAACTTCTCCACAACTTTATCCCTGACCTGCCTGGTGTGTTCCTTTGCCTTCATGATGCGGTTTTCTCACTAAGGTTCTCTAACAAACCTCTGAGGGCTTCACATAACAGCAGTATTTATACTGAGATTAAATGACACACACAAGTGGACTTTATTAATTAGGTGACGTCTGAAGGCAATTGGTTCCACTAGATTTTTTTACTGATGTCTGTATCCCCTTTTGAGATATTCTGTTCTAACTTCCTTTGAGATGACTAGGGTGTGAGGGTAAATGTCACTGGAGGTAACACAGACAGCAATAAAAACTTGGCTCTAACTTCCAGAATCAGCCTAAAACTAGAAGTGTTTCACTTTAAATTATGGTTATTACAGAGTAAGGTCAAACAACCAAAAGATTGTTTTTCTAAATGATCGCATGGTAAATATTCATGCACTGATCGATAGAGTATACATGTTTATGTCTATGTGAGAGGGAGGGTACAAGCAGCTAAATGTCTTTGACAATGTGATACACCTGGGGGAGAAGTTCCAGCAATTTAGTAAATGTCAACTTAAAAAATCAAACACAGCTTCATGTGAGAGCCAAAAGCAAGTTTAAGTTGAATACATTAATAAAGATGAAGTAGTCAGTCATAAATAGGGAAGAGGAACAGGATTAAGTTGTCAGTCATAAATAGAGAGGAGGAACGTCACTTACTGGCTACAAAGAATGCAAATCCCACAAGTGTGACAATGTGTCGACTAGTCACAACCAATCACAGAAATACACTTAGAAAGGCAGAAAGCAGTAAGAGGCTGCAGATACAGCAAATCATTCATGTACTGAACTTAGAAAGAAAAGTATACAAATGCAGGGCAGTGTAATGAGAGTTACAGCAAGATTTGCTGAACATTTAGGCAGTCTTATAGGGTTTAGGACTTGGGTCAGAGACCGTTGGTGAGAAATGGCAGTTTCTTACCCTCCACCCTATGCTGAGAATGGAATTATAAAGTGTGTCTCCTGAAGGTAGTCAATGTCAATCACTCTGGGGGGGTGACTATGAGCCTGTCAGCCTATGAGGACACAGGTTGACTATGAGACTTTACGTTAGGCAAGATAGGACTGGTTTGTGTAGGCTTTCATAAGCATAAGCTAAAGGGTGCCCTTCTCCAACCCTTTCCACCCACATCCTCCAAAGAAAGATCATGTCCCAGACCAAAAAAATAAAAAAAAGAGTTAGTGAGGTTCACAAATATGTTTAAAGATGCCAACTGATAGTATAAGATTGTTTGTGGCACAGATGGAAAGTTCTTCAAAACAAGGGTATATGTAAGCTGGTATGGACCTAAGACTGTCCCGGCAAAAAAACTGGGTGGATGATTGGCATGGAGAAAAGGTAATCCAAAACATCTGATAATAAATAGAGCAGAAGTACCCATACCTAAAATAGGCTGTACAATATAGTAGAATACCATAGTCAAACACTCAAGGTGAGGGCAACACAGGTAGCCCTGGTTTGAAGTGGAAAGGTCAAATCAAGCAAATTAGAGCAAGCCAAAGAAGGAGTTGTGAACAAAGGAGATGGAACAGAGGCAACAGAGCAGAAACCAAAAGCACAAGCCAAAATGAAAATCAGAGACTGAGTAGAGCACCAAAAACAAAATATCACAGATTTAAATTTCAAAACATACTGAAGGGACTCCAACAAAAGCATATTATAATAGGTTTTCTTATGGAGTAGAATCACAATTTTGATGTAGGTGCACTCACACCCATCCAGATGCTGCAACTCAGGGCAAAATCTGATCTTCTTAAGTCTAACCTTATGAATATTTTGTAAGGTAAGAGTTTTGGTAGATTGGCTTCATAGCTTCATAGCTAGTAAATTTCACTGGATTTGATAAAAATGCAGGTAAAACTGGACCGACTTATTTAATGGCATATTTGGAAACACTTTCAGCTTCATGTCTTGCTAAAACTTTGCAAAGTTCTACAGTGAAATATAAAGATCCCCTTATACCATGTATAAGTCTATTGAGTGACTGAAACATTAGAGTAACTGTCAGGAATCATTAATATAAATGGACACTGTAGGGAGGCTTCAGTCATAAAAGGTACTAATGTCACTTTGAGGCTAATTTTCTACATCTTTTTAACACCATGTCATTTTAGAGCCAGTCACCTCTGGCAAGATGAGCATCAGTTCTTTTACTGCGGGGACCTTCTAATGGCTCAAGACCTGGCAGCACAATTACAGTCTTTTTGAGCTCACATTTGATCCGCTTTCACCACTTGTACTTATCTACAATGTCTAGGACTTCCAAAAGATGTAATCCAAAAACTCCATGGTTTAAAATAGCAAAGGTTTGGGTCACTAGGAAGGTCAGCTCGTTAACCGCATGGCTGTCTGAACACTCGGCAATCAAATGTAGCGGCTTAATTAACTACAATCAGACAAGCACATCCTCTTATGCAACACAGACTGCCCTTTAGTAAATGTAATATATAATCAGAAAAATATACCCAATTATACTTTATAGGAACAAACCACAAACCGCGTCCATGCAAAGGTCACTAAATACAAAATGCTGCATCCATCTTAATATACTAAGCAGCGACCAAAAATAAATATTCAACTACACAATTAAACACAGTCAAGGTAAACAGACTGCAGTATTTCCACGAGAAAAATGCCTGCAATAAAAAGACTGTTGTTAAAGGAGTGGGTGTATATTACACAGTGCTGACCTGCCAAAAAGAACAAGAGTTTACTGTTCTATGTTTATCAGATAGCAGTAACTCTCCATACCAAAGAAAACCTTACAAAGGGCTAAGGAAACATGTTATATATTAGTTTAAATTAAAGAGAACATTACAGTGTAATGTGTGAAATCAGTTTATGCATACTTAAATAAAATGTAATTAAAAAACTACAGGTTTTTGCAACAGTCCTTTTCAGAATTATCCTGAATATAGCATGATTAATTGAAAAAAATGTGGCTGACAACATGAATGCAGTGATCCTATTTAATAGGTGTTAGCATTGAGCGTTTTGGGTAGGGAGCTGTCTTAAGACGTACTTTAAAGTGTAACCTTTACTTATACCCACACTGAAGTCACTAGTCTCAGATAATACATAGCCATGGAACAAATCCTCCTACATAGATGTACCTGTTTATCTGCAGCCATTTGCCCCGTACAGCCTTCTACAACACGCAAATGAAAGGATTTTTCTCATCAGAAGAAAGCAGGGGGCGGAGATCTGATGTTCCACACTGCATAGCTAGAGCAGAGAGCTGAGTGTAATCTGAGAGCGGATTGAAATTACATCCCCCCTCAGAGAAACAGAGAACTGAGGGTCATCTGCTGTGTGCTTGAGGGGGTGGGCGGTCTCCCAGGAGGAAGACGTGTTGGCTTAATCTATTATGATTGAGTCTTGCAGATGGCAGGGAAAGGAGAAATCAGAGAGGAACCAGACTCAGGTTCTTTGGATTCAAGTTAGTACACGGTTTTGGTCCGTGGAACGCCCCGCAACCCGGTCTTCCTGAATTTTGTATATAAACCCTGCATTTGTTTGGAATCTTGTAAGTTTGCCTAATGTCTTGCGCAATAAACAAGAGGTTGGAGTTGCGCTATGGGCATTATTATTGTCTTTGCATGAGCTCACTGGGGTGAAGGAGACCATGACGGTAGCCGTAAGGACCCCATTCACAATCATCTGATACTGTGGAGGCTAGTTATCCTTTGATGGGTAGTGTCATCTGGTGAGTGCAGTGCAATAGGGGGCACAAGTGTGACACAAAGATACGGCCTATTTGCATGCACTTTACAGCAGTACTTATTTCACTCCAATTTTACTACTGCAATGATTTTTTCTGATATGAATTTATGGACTTTTTTTAACATGTTTACACAAATATCACTGTAATACTTTTATTATATTGGATTATTGCACATTAGCACTTTGTTTTATGGTATAGGTTACATATGCAATTTGCACTTGTACTTCGCACTTAAGGTGTTGTTGCTTTTCAAGGTTGTGTACGCCTTGTTTGTTGTTTTTTTGCATGTAAAATTATTATTTGACATATGAAAGCACATGTCACACTAGCAGTGCCAAATTACACCTACCCAATACTGTACTTTATCATCAATGGATCTTGATGTTTCTCTACACAATGCAGGACAATCATGGCTGGTGGGAGGGCCTGGCACAATGTTGTACATAGTTTTTGTGAAACATCACATCACCCTGTCTCATCACTGCTCTTGGGCTCTCAGTGGGCTGGGTTTTGGGAAGAGTTATGCAAATATCATAATGCCTTGATTGGGAGATGTCAATCTGGAGGAGTGGCAAATTGTAGTCAGGCTGCATTTGCATGTTAACTGCCCTAGGTAAGGTAACATGAATTGTTGAACCTCTGTTATTGAAATTACTGAAATCTAATGAATAAAATTGTTGGGCCAGGGACAATAAGACTGGGGAGGAAAGGACTAGATGTTCTCCAGCCACGAGGTTGGCTTTATCTGACTTGCTGCAGTTTCAAATGCCACTGTGGAGAAGCTCACAGTGTGCAGCAAGATCAGATCAGCCAAAATCACTACAGGCGAGGAGCCTTTACAATTGTGCAAGACTGAAGGTTAAGCTGGATTTCGACTTTAAACACATACATGCATTTAAAAAACAGCTTTCTTTTGCAACTTGTGATATAGTGAATTCAAGCCAACAAAAGACAGTAAAGAGCTAGATTTAACGGTTTTAATGTAATAGGAGAAGGAGGTTTCACTGTCAGCTTTCCAAGCTAGAGGTGACTGTCAGGGAAAGAGCTAACAGGTATTTTTAGCCATGAGGCACACCTGGAGGCAGCAACGATTTACTATCATTACTGCCTCTAGGACTGCCTTGTGGCAAAAGACACATGATGCGTCTAAATAATCACTGCAGGCTTATTTCACAAACCTTACACTGAGAAGACATAAAATACAAATGCTTGTATTTTTTTGCATGTGCACCAATATAACGCTTATTGGTAGCCATAGCTAAAATACATCATGTTTGCTATAGAATGATTTATGACTTCGATCCGAGGTCATGCTTTTTAACAAATAGATAATAATTAGATGAATCTGATCTGTCAAGTTGATCAACTTGCCTATTCCTATAATCTCTATGTTCACCAGTTGCCATGAGTAAATATTTTTGTATATAGTGATGGCAGGAGAAAAACCACAGTGGATACTAAAACTGTATTAGCCTTGCTCTTGCAGACGATGTTTCCGTATTGTATGCACTTTAACGTTTCTAGACCATATCAAGTATCGTTCCAAGCTCCAAACTGAATTTAAAAGTGGGTATGTGGCAAGGGTGCAGGACTACAGACCTTTGCAGGGCGTAAGTGTATTGCCTATGTGTAAATGCAAACAATGTCCTAATGGTTACAAACTGAATCCGCATTGCAGAAATTCTACTTCAATATATCATTAGTGATTCCTTTTTTAAACAGGAAAATCAATGTAAACTAGACATATTTTCTAACGATACATATAGAAACAAAAGTTCCCAGAATTAATTTTAAAAGATTAGAAAAGCTGGTCGACTTTTCTGTGGCTTGTAATGACAAATACTGTGCAAAACAATTATATTTTCCATGCTCCATTTCATTTTCTGAGCTCAGAAAGAAAATGCCACAAAAGGCTTTTGGCATGTCATCTGGAGACACTACAAGCCTGCTGTGAGCTTACCTGGGGCTCTAATAGCACTGCTATTATAGCATAATAAAGATTATGATACAAACTTACAGGGAACATTGAAATGATATCTTGCTATTAATTACTGTAATTTTCATCGTTCAGTATCACCTACATACTTATGCCTCATTATCTATTACCTTATATCAAATTTAAAGTGTATCCTAGACCTATTTGGTTTATTGATGTTATTAACACCATGCTGTTCTAACTGGGCTAAAGGAGACGTTTCAGTTACTGTGAGGATTCAATAATATATTTTAAAAGAACTCTATTCAAAAGAATGAAAAAAAATCAAGCAGTTATAATAACCAATGCCCTATCTCTAAACTCATTACTTTTTTAGTGCATTAGTGTATATATTAGTGTCAGCTATGCTTTATGGCTGCTTTAGTCTCAAGTGATCAAATTTTCTTGGCTTGTTGTTCCCTCTGTATGAAGTAGAATAAGTGCAGTATTACAGCTTGAATAGTGCCATGTTACTACATCTAAACCAGTGCTATTTTTCAAAGAAAGTCTCATTTCCTAAAATGCTGTTGGCGCCATATAAATCCTGTATAATAATAGTATTATAATAAAGAAAGCAGAAACCAGATCCCTTTAATGCTCCCAGAACTAGAATAGGTGCTACAAAACCAGAAAGGTTTTGTTACTAGAAGGGTGGATGGCATATATATTTTTTTTTCACGGACATTGAATCATTTATTAATGGACTGTATATATGTTTTCAAAGAAAAGATAGACACGTAAATTTATTATATATATAAACTTCACCACCATCACCTGCTACCTTGCTATGTATGGACGCAAACCCCAAATTATGTCAAATAGTTCTGTATTCTTACCACAAATTCCTTGACGTTTTCGGGGAGCTCCTCCACACAGACCTTATGACTGCCACATTGAGCTCCTTCCTGGGGGCCGAGATTCCCTTTGGGCGCATCTTTCCTTTATCTGAATGGGAATTGGGGGTTTCATCTGTCCCTCTACCTCGCTGGCTGGTGCTGGTATATTGTACCATGGTACCATGTGTGGACTATCGTGACCTAAATAAAATAACAGTGAAGAATCGCTATCCCCTTCCTCTAGTCCCTGAACTGTTCCAAAGACTCAAATCAGCAAGCATCTTTACCAAGCTGGAATTAAGAGGGGCCTAACCCCTGGTTCATATATGAGAAGGGGATAAATGGAAAACTGCCTTCCGTACCCGATTTGGGCACTTTGAATATCTAGTCATTAATGACATTTTCAAAGACTTTATGGATATTTTCGTGGTTGTCTATCTTGATGACATCTTGATATTCTCCATATCATTGGAGGTGCACCGAGGGCATGTTAAAAGCGTATTGTGCTGGCTCTGCAAATATGGACTTTATGCCAAAGCCGAGAAATGTGACTTTGAGCAACGAAGCATCCAGTTCTTAGGTCTGATCATTTCCACCAAAGGGATAAAGATGGACCCACAGAAAGTCTCAGTGATACTAGATTGGCCAGCCCCCACAGACAAGACGGGAATACAATGCTTCGTGGACTTTTTTATCGGCTATCATTAACCCTATTACACAGCTGACCAAACAAGGTATCCGTTTCTGTTGGACTTCTGAGGCACAAGCCGCTTTTGAAATGTTGAAGAGATGGTTTACCATTGCTCCTGTCTTAAGTCACCCAGACTCTACCTTGCCCTATATTGTGGTGGTGAATGCTTCAGAAAGTGCAGTTGGGGCCATTCTATCACAACGTCAAGGCCTCAAAGAAGTAACCCATCCAGTGGCATTCTTTTCACAAAAACTTAAGACAGCTGAAAGAAACTAGGATGTAGGGGATCAGGAACTTTTGGCGATCAAAGCCACGTTGGAGGAATGGAGGTACTTGCTGGAGGGAGTGGCCCATCCAATTTTTGTCTACACGTCTGCTGAGTAAATATAAACCTAACATGTCACACTTTAAGTTTGTCTACGCCCGCGGAATGCCAAACTACAGTACCTAAACATCTCTGAACAACATCAGTTCATCTCTCTCTGTGCAGTGCCGCCTGTCATATCACTCTTGAGCTCTGTGGTTGGACAGCAGAGCCCAGGAGAGGCGGCAGTGGTGGTTGAGTGGCTGTTCAGCCACTCAAATCACTTCTGGTAAAGAGGAAATCTATGGCGGAAAATTTTCATCCTGGCATGATGCCTACAGGTGCGGGTACTCAACCTGAGGTCATCATATGATGTCAAACGAGGTGGGAAGTAGTTAAGGAAGGCATTTTTGTTTGGTCCACAGATCAGATACGTCATCAAAATTTCCTGGAAAGCATTCAAGGATGTTGTTGACAATTTTCTTGGCAACTACAAAGCACCAAACTACAGTCAGCTGGTTGACAAATTTCAAGACCATGAAGCGCAACATGTCACTGAAGAAGTGTCTAACATGGTGAAAGGTTTCACCATGACATTACCACTATGGAAAAGTGGTTGGCTGACTTTTGTTGGGTACTGCAGCAAGATTACCAGACATTGAGTACAAATGAAAGTCAGCAGCAAAACACTTTTAGTCCTGTTGCACTCATGCAGCATACCGGAACATTATGTAATTAAATACATTATAGTCATTAAAAGTTATTTTCATATTTATCAAGATTCCTACGGGATACTGTCATTCTGAAATTATATTAGTTTTCAATTTGAAAGGGGATTTCATTATCATCATTTTTTTTAAGAGGCAAAACGAAGTAAAAAATGTGTTGTCCTGTGAAATCAGATGGCTGTAGAATGTAACAGAAGAGTATTTATTAAGGTTGTGTAGCAACTAACTTGCATATATAGTTTTTGTGCAAAATCACAATCCTGCTCAATATGCTGGGTGAATATGCCCACTAGGAGAAATTTTTAAATATGTCTCTTTTTATCTTTAAACATGTAAAAGAAAACCATGAAACTCTACTCACCCTCCTTTAATATAATCAAGAAACGAAACTTCTGTTTCCACTAGAAAAGAAAGCAAAGTAACCTAAAAGCAAAGTAAAAACAATTAGACATGAACAAACCATTATCTTGCGGTTGGATCTCCTGGCAAAATGGGTCCTAACACCAGCATGATTAATTTTAGTACTGTGCATCATAAGGCATAATTACTTCTGGCGTTCACTATTTGGCTCTGTAACATCTGGAGCTGATACTTTGTGCTTCATAAGGCAAGTATGTCATTTTAGGTATTCATTTATTAGGGCCAAGTTAAGGGTTGGGTTAGGACAGTAGTGTTATGGATTAGGGTTTAGAAGGTATTTTAACCACCTGATTACTGGGCACTTAAACCCCCCCTGTGACCAATTTTCAGCATTCGGAGCTGATGCACTTGGAATGACAATTGCGCGGTCATACGACACTGTACCCAAATGAAATTGTTATCATTTTTTCCCCACAAATAGAGCTTTCTTTTGGTGGTATTTGATCACCTCTGCGTTTTTTATTTTTTGCGCAATAAACAAAAGAAAGCGACAAATTTTAAAAAAAAAACAATATTTTTTACTTTTTGGTATAATAAATATCCCCAAAAAATATATAAAAAAACATTTTTTTTCCTCAGTTTAGGCCGATACGTATTCTTCTACATATTTTTGGTGAAAAAAAAAAAAAAAACGCAATTAGCGATTAGTTTGCGCAAAAGTTATAGCGTTTACAAAATAGGGGATAGTTTTATAGCATTTTTATTAATATTTTTTTTTTTTTACTAGTAATGGCGGCGATCAGCGATTTTTATTGTGACTGCGACATTATGGCGGACACATCGGACATTTTTGACACATTTTTGGCACCATTGTCATTTATACAGCAATCAATGCTATTTAGATGCATTGATTCCTATATAAAATGACACTGGCAGTGAAGGGGTTAACCACTAGGGGGCGGGGAGGGGTTAATTATGTTCCCTGGGAGTGTTTCTTACTGTGGGGGGAGGGGACTCACAAGGGGAGGAGACCGATCGGTGTTTCTCTGTACAGAGAACACACCGTCGGCTCCTCTCCTCTGACAGGACCGTTGATCTGTGTGGGACCGTTGATCTGTGTGTTTACACACACAGATCCACGGTCCCGCTGTGTTACCGGGAAATCGCGGGTGCCCAGTGGACATCGCGGCCGCATCGGGTGCCCAGTGACACGGCGAGAGCGCGCGCGCGCTCCCTCTAGTGCACAGAAGGGGAGGACGTCATATGACGTACTCCCGGCACAACAGATCCGCGCTGTAGCCGTCATTTGGCTATGGTGCGGATCTCAGGCAGTTAAAGTTACATGATAAGGTTTATGTTAAGGTCAAGGATTACTTTTACGTGTTTGTTTTGTTTATGTCAAGGGCTAAAGTTGGATAGAGCAGAAGAGTTAGGCCCCTTTCACACAGCATTCCAGTCCAGTCTGTTTTTTGGGGGGTGATCATCCCCTGACATCCACCTTTGTCAACATCCGTTTTTTGAAATGGAAGAAAGTCCTGTTTTTTTTTTTGTTTAAAAAATGGTATTGGATCTAAATGGATGTCAACGAACAAACGTTCCATTTTTGCATTCGTTTTTGCAAACCCACTGGCGTCCTAACAACTGATGACTCATCAGCCATCAGCAGGGTTCCCCTCTGACAGCTGAATGTAAAAACAATTGCCGGCAATTAAAAATTCAGAAAAAAACTGCAGGATCTGGTATGAATTTTAACCACTTCCTGACCACCTGCCGTCGTTATACATCTGTACTTTGACTTTAACCCTGTTATTTTCTTAAACAGCCAGCTGTCCACTTTAAGATAAATGTGGTCTCCAAAAATCACTTTTGCCCCGCCTACCGCCGCGTCCCGATTGTCTCAGCCGCTTACAGAGCCGTCGGTATCGGCGGAGACGATCCAAACCTTTCCACTGCTTGGCACTAACTCGAGTGAGGGAATGATGGCCCCCACTCAACTCAATGCCATTAGATGATGGAAGCGACGGCAAACGTCACTTCTGCCCAACGGCCTTAACCACTTGCTGACCACTCGCTTTCAAACGGCGGCAGAATGGCTCCCCTGCATGAATTGCCAAAGCTGTACGGCAGCCGATTTAAGGGGAATAGGTGGCGCGCACTCTACGTCACTGATGCTCGATGCTTGTGCACGGTGGCCGCAATGTCCCCGGGCACCCTTGATCGCTGGTGACAAAGCAAGGACTGGGCTCTGTGTGTGTAAATACACAAATCCCAGTTCTCTCAGGGGAGTAGAGACAGATAATGTGCTCCTATTAAGTAGTAACACTCACCGGTCTCCTCTCCTTGTCAGTCCCATCCCCCCACAGTTAGAACACACCTAGGGTACACAGTTAACCCCTTGATCGCCCCCTAGTGTTAACCCCTTCCCTGCCAATGAAATTTATACAGTAATCAGTGGCTATTTTTAGCTCTGATCGCTGTATATATGTCACTGGTCCCAAAAAAGTGTCAAACGTGTCTGATCTGTCCGGCGCAATGTCGCAGTAACGATAAAAATTGCTGATCACCGTCATTACTAGTAAAAAAAATTATAAAAATTCCATAAATCTATCCCCTATTTTGTAGACACTGTAACTTTTGCGCAAACCAATCAATATTGCTTATAAATAAATATTGTGTTTTTTTCTAAATTGTTGCAAATACCACCAAAAGAAAGCTCTATTTGTGGGGAAAAAAAAGGACATCAATTTTGTTTGGGTACAACGTCGCACGACCGCGCAATTGTCAGTTAAAGCGACGCAGTGCTGTATCGCAAAAAAATGGCCTGGTCAGGAAGGGGGTAAATTCTTCCAGGGGTAAATTCTTCTGGGGCTGAAGTGGTTAAGTGTCAAAGTTTGTCGCCATTCCACGAGCGGGCGCAATTTTGAAGCAAGACATTGAGTATCAATTTACTCGGCGTAACATTATCTTTCACAATATAAAAAAAAAATTGGGTTAACTTTACTGAAGGTGACCCAGTCGGGGGATGATCCTCCACAGGTGGACCTTACATGAAGGGGTTTTTATGTGAACAGCTCTCTGTTATTTTTTACTAATTATGTGAGTAAAATGTGAAGTGAAACTGATCTGTGTATTTTAATGTGAGCTTCTGATCCTGCTCATGAGGCTTGTCTGCTATTGTAGTAACAAACCCTTGCCTGTAACATAGTTTTGTATGGACATAATAAAAAAAACAATACACTGTAATGCATCTATATAGCACAGTGAACTACTGTGCTTCCATACTATATCCAATTTACACATATATATTTATATATACTGTATGTATATATAAAATATAGTCACAATACACAGGAACTACAACAGTAATAATTTAAAATGAATACATTAGTAAAAGTCCACATTCTTTATATAAGCTATTAATCCTGCATTGTACATGACTGCAGAATGTATGGCCTGCCTTATCGTAACAGTAGGAATAGTATTGCACATCTAATTAATGTGAACACTGAAAAAAATATACAGAAATTTGGGTTTTGGATGGAGGAATATGATTTTTTGGCAACACATGAAAATGGTTGTTATTTTATGCACATTGTACACCACTTCTTAGTCATAATGTGGAGAGCATAGTGATAGCACATGATTTTATGCCTATACTTAGCTAGGTTTATTGGTCTAACTTTTTTCGACCTGCACTGTATTATATACAGTATTTGTTTGATACACAGGACTTTAGGGTCGGGTTCACATATGTGCGGCTGCAGTTTGCAGTCCAGGGTCCGGTACGTTTCTGTTCACCGGTTCAGGTGTGATTCAGGTACAAATTTTTGCCTGAATTCGAACCTGGACCAGACCCAAAAACGCACAGGACCCTTTTTGAAACTGCACTGCTGCTACCCCCCCCCCCCCGGACATGTGGGAATCGTCTCTATTGAGAGCCAGTCACATTTACATGCCATGCAAATTGGATGTGGTTCAAAAGCATCCAATTTGCATATATGTGAACCAACCTAAATGCCATTTACTTTCTTCCCTGGCTCCCCTCATTTGTGGTACACTATTTAGGAGTATTATGTGGGTACAAGGACAGTGGCCAATGTGTGCAGCGTATACACCGACTATACTTAGCTTTTGTTTAATCATCCCCTTTAAGCCACTGTTACGCACATCCCAACCATCACCATTGTTTGCCATGGCATGCTACGTGTCCCACAGGACTTGTTTTGTGGCTCCATCACAGGATGCCCCTGGTCCTATTGATGTTTACATTTTGTCTCACTGTTTTGACTTTTCATAGCAAGGCCAAGCAGATTACTTATTACTGGCTTTGGTAATATTTACCTATTGTTTATATACTTTAAATATCAATTCTCCTGTCATATTTTAGGTCATCAGCAAAAATTGTGTTGTCAGTAAATTTCCTCTTGTCAGTAAAAAGTCCTGGGGGGTTGGCAACACTGGTGATACATTTTATCCCTGCCCCCTGAGACTAGGAGAGCATTTTATTTTTGCAGTGTGGAGGCCCCATTGCAAGGGTACATTTTCCCAGATTTCAGCTTTAAACTGATACATTTTCTATCCAAGATTGCTAGTCACCTAATTGAGCCAAATGTCTGGGTTAACCACCTGATTACTTTGCACTTAAACCCCCCTCGTGACCAGACCAATTTTCAGCTTTTGGCGCTGACGCACTTTGAATGACAATTGCACGGTCATACAACACTGTACCCAAAAGAAATTTTTATAATTTTTTTCCCACAAATAGAGCTTTCTTTTGGTGGTATTTAATCACAGCTGGGGTTTTTATTTTTTGCGAAACAAACAAAAAAAGATGGAAAATTTAAAAAAATAAAAAAATCATGTTTAATAGTTTGTTATAAAATTTTGCAAACAGGTGGGTGGCACGGATGGGTGGCACGAATGGGTGGCACCGATGGGCACTGATGGATGACACTGATGGGTGGCACTGATGGGCACTGGTAGGTGACACAGATGAGCACTGGCAGGTGACACTGATGTGCAGCACTGGCACTGTGGGCACTGAGAGATGGCACTGTGGGCACTGAGAGATGGCACTGTGGGCACTGAGAGATGGCACTGAGAGATGGCAGTATGGGCACTGGTAGGGGCACTTTAATGGGGCAAAGGTGGGCACAATGTATTGGCACATCGCTGGGCACATTGCAGTGAGGGGGACTGATGTCCCTCTCACTGCCGCCGGTGATCGGCTTTTTTTTTTTCTCCTCGCGCTGTTAGCGTGAGGAGGAAAAAAAGCCGATTACCGGCTCTGTTAGTATCACATGATCAGCTGTCATTGGCTGACAGCTGATCACGTGGTAAGGGGTCGGGATCAACCCCTTACTCGGATCTGTGATCCAGCGAGTCTCACAGACTCGCTGATCACAGAGCGCGCCGTGCGCGCCCTTCAGGGGGGTGCGCAGGCAGCTCGTGTCCGGGTCGACGTCTATTGGCACAATAGATCCGCGCTGTAGCCGTCATTTGGCTATAGCGCGGGTCTATAGTGGTTAAAGAACAACATGCTCAAAAAGGTGCAGTGAGCTTTTAGACTTGCATGTGTAGTGGGATGAAGGAACATTTCAAACAAGCTGATGAGGCCGTTCCTACACAACAAGACTTTTTCTTTTTGATGGGCACTGAACAGTAGCTCAAGCTATAAAAATACAGAAAGGAGCACCAGACCAAAACCAGATTAACGAGTACAAGATAATTGTTAGTAAAAAAAAGTCATATAACAACAGCTAACACATTTTGGGCATAACACCATTCCTCTTTCGTCAGGGCTCAACACGGGATAAAACTTGAACAGTTACGTCACAGATCTATGTTAAAACCAGTATTGAGCTCTCCAGAAGGAGTTACAACTTGAAAGCAGTTGCTGAGCAGCAATATCTGGGCTAGGACAGCTAATGCCATAAGACAAATGTTGAGTTGTAAAAGTGTAAAGATTTTTAGAGCAATACGAAGAAACCCAAATTCCAATTAAATGTACAACATTAACTGGGACATTATTAATAGCTGCTAGATTTTAGGCTAATGCATGTGTCCACTTTAAAAAAAAAAAGGAATTTATAAGAAAAAAATGTTGTCTTACATATATGACTTGTGACCTAAGGTTAATTTTAATTTCTATTCATCCTACATATTTTCCTTTATGAATATCTTACACTTCTTTGCTTCCATGATCAATGCCGACTAAAGTCACCTTTAACATTGTCTTGCCGTATGTTCTTTTTATGAAATATAATTTCCATAAAGAATTCTAAGAAGTCCAAACTGAAGCAACTTGAATTAATGCATTATAATGGCAGTCTCTCATATGTCTGTTTTAAATACCAAGTCTTTATTAATTTGCCTTCTCATACTGTTACATAAAGATCAGAAGTGCAAATTACTTTTTGGTAAGAGTCATATTACTCAATAAGGATGAGTGAAGACTTTCTTAAACAAGAGTTAGCAGCAGATCATGCACATTTGAGCAATAATAGTTTTTTCTGCAATTTGTACCATTATGCTGAAATGTGAATTTGCTGAACTGTAAACAAAGGACTTCCTGCCTGAATTCTTTGGAATTTGCCAGTGGATCTAACAGTTTTTTTTACACTTTTTAAACAAAATACTCATATTTAACAACAACAAAAAAGAAGAAATTATATTAATGCAACCAATAATGTTACTTACAGTTCCAGAATTCAGATATTTTTTCTTCTTCCCTTTTTTCTTGGGATTTATTACCTATAAACATATTAGAGTTTGTGATATAGCAAAAAAAATAATATCACACTAAAAATAATTTATATCTTTATAAATTTCATCTTAAAATAAAGCCTTTTCTCTGCCAAGTTGATTTCATATTCATTAGAACAGTTTGTGCTTATTATTGCAGTGAAAAACAGTTCAAGTGGAGTTTCTACTAAGCTTGTCTGCAGTCCTCACAATGGTAACATCTTAATTATCTACAGTTAGATAGACTTAATAATTGTTCACATACGGAAATTGTTTTACATTTTTTTTAAACCGAGTTTAAAAGCGGATGAGTAGCAATTAAAACATAGGAAAGACATGATGTTGATTTGAATCTGCTGATACAAACATAATTTCTTAGAAATGAATAATTTAGTGATATCTGGGACTACTGCAAATGCTCATAAGCAAGATTTTCTCACCCTCTGTATCAACTCAGGCTCAGATGCCTTTTTATATAAATGTGTAGTGGGATTACAAATCAAAAATATTCTTGTTTTATGACTATATTATTCATGTAAGAAAATGTAGTATTCACAGTATTGACTTAAATGTTAATACTTAACGGGTCAGACATCTAAAGCTGAAAACATTTTATGCATTAGGCACTTAGATTTAATATACATGGATAATAGTTATTGCTCATTGGCTTGAAACTGTTCTCATCTCTACACTCTAGATGTACACTTTTGTACTTGTTTAAAATAAACAATTAAATAATATACTGAAGATAGAGAAAAGTAGGAGCAACATACAAAACACACAAAACACCTTACAGTCAACATAAAACAAACAGGTCATAAACAAAATAGAGGAACCTCCAACAGGATGGTGGGAGGGTAAATGTCCAGGGAAATAGGGGTTGAGGGCCAGACATGGGACAGAGAGAGGGGGTGGAATGGAGGGTGGTGTGACAAATATGGGTAATCTGAGGGGACTGCAGGAAATGGCCCCATCACAGGTAGAGTAGTTGCATGTCAAAACTAAGGGCAGGAACTATTTAGCCCAAGCTTCCTAGCTCATCAAAAATGTGGTCATGGAATCAGAAATGATGGTCCTATCTTTTCAAGTAACATTACTTGGTAAATTCTGGGCCTAGTCTCCATTATTCAATGACTTTCTTTTATATGTTTTGTAGAGTCTCCATTATTTATTGACTTTCTTTTATGTATATATTGTACACATGACATAAAATGTGTCTTTAGGTATTCACCATAAGAGAGAAGGGCTATTATCTTAAAAAAAGAAAAATTCAAACATTTACCTAAACAGCATTGTCATACGGAAGGGGCATAGAAGATTATGATCTTCTTTTGCTCTTCCTGCACTTAGAGGTGGATTTACTAAAACTGGAGAGTGCAAAATCTTGTGCAGCTTTGCACAGAAACCAATCAGCTTCCATGTTTTTTTGTCAAAGCCTAATTGAACAAGCTGAAGTTAAAAGCCAATTGGCTACCATACACAGTTTCTAACCTGTGAAAAATTGCTAACGTAGTACTCCCCTAATCTACCCAAACTCCAAGCAGACTTTTGAAAATAATCCAGAGCTCAACAGTCTTTGTAATGGCATTTTTGCTATTAATGATGTGATTAAGAAATGATGTGTCCTCTATCCTCCAAATACATTCATTAAAACAACTTGCCTCATAGACATTGAACTGTGACTGTCCTCTGGACAGCTCCCGATAACTTGTAGTAAATTCACCAATGTAATCATGGCTGTAAAATAAACACATAGGACAAAAGTAAAGAGTATTCAAGATTAATCAGTAAAGGAATGGCATTATAAGCTGTTTCTGCCTTTTTGAGTACATTTGTCTTTAGCATTAGGCCTGAACTATGAATGGCATTTCTCTATTGCCTAGTACCAATATTTATAAAAAAAACATGCAGATCTATTCATCCTGTGAAACTGTAGGAAAATACTGCAACAGGATGGATTTGATGACCATAGAAAATTGTTTTTTATTTCCTATGGTCATCAGCTCCATCTAGTGACCAAAATAGGCAATAGTTATCAGATTCAGTAACAAAAACACAGAAAATAAAAAATAAAATGTAAACACCCAGAGATTTGTTTATTATGAATAGAAACCATCACAGCATCAAACAAGAGTGCTACTCCCTACAACCCCCCCACCCCAAAACATTCCCCACCTGCGTACCTACACCCTCCCCCTAAAAAAGGTTATCCACCCCCAAAACAAAATCCCCTAGGTGATAAAGCTCAAAGCAGCCCTCCCGAAGAGCTAAGACAATGTGGTCAATCCCCCCTGCAAGATGGATCCTCTATATACAGCACTGGCATGCTGTGTGGACCGCAGTCCCTGTCACACATATACTAGGTCCTGGATGAGGTGATACTGGTGATGAGGTGATACTGCACCTTGTAGGCAAATGAGCGAATGCAGTATGGGCAAATGCAGTAGAACCAAACTACAGGAATTGAGGGCCAGTAAGTCAGGACACTGCTGGATGGTTAAATCAGTGTAGACAAGCTGACGACTGATTTTTCACAGTCCGTATACCACAGATAAGAATGAATGCCAGATAAGGCTCTCTGCAAAGCAGGAACAGTGATGGGAGCTCATGAAGCTGCTGTTCCACTGCTAAGTAAAAGTTGGTAGACTGCACCATAGGCTTTGTATACGGCTGAACACTCCACACCCAAATATACAGCAAAGATGAGGTGAAGACGGTCTGAAAGGTTTCAAGTGAGCCCATAGAGATCTGACAAAGTTCTGGGGAGGAATCTTTTGAGGAGCCTCTGGGTGTTTACATTTTTGTTTTTGTTACGGTATAGCTCTTTGTGAATACACCCTGCCCTTATAGTGGGCGGCATCTCCCCTTAGCTTATCATTGTTTAGGTTCCCAGTACCCTAGGGTCCATTTTGTATGAACATTTATCAGATTAATCTATTCTGTATGAATGAATAACCATTTGACCTGAAAAAACAAAAACAAATAAAATTTGACTTGGCACAAAATGTAATGTGCATAAAGTTTAACAGTATAAAAAGCTCTGCAAATGTTTTATAAATGCAGGTGTTTAAAAAAAGAACTGTCACTTTTGAGACATTAGTATATTTATCAAGCTGATTATTTTATATTTGTGATCACAGGACTGATTACCTGTCACTAAAAAACATGTGTATGCCTGCTGATTTACCTTTAACTGCTGGGTGTAAACTGTTCAATATAGAGTACTCTAGTCTTCATACGAAGTAGTGCAAAACGTGTGTTAACCAAATTAAAGAAGTCCAGAATGTTTATGGTCTAGATCAGGGCTCACAAACTGGCGGCCTGTGGGAGCCATGCAACTGTCAGCCTTGCAATGCTTTATGGGACTTGTAGTTTTGCAACAGCTGGAGGGCCGTCAGTTTGAGACCCCTGGTCTAGATATACTGGGAATTATTAAAACAGAATTGTAATCTAACACTAGCTTAACCGCTTCCCGACCACCCACTGCATATATACGTCAGCAGAATGGCACGGCCAGGCAAAATCACGTACGGGTACGTGGCCCTTTAATTGCCTGGCCGTGGGTCGCGGTCGAGCTCTGTGACCCCTGCCGCGGGACCAGCAGACCCGATCGCCGCTGGTGTCCCGCGATCGGGTCACAGAGCTGAAGAACGGGGAGAGGTCTGTGTAAACAAACCTCTCCCCGCGCTTCCTACTCTGCCTGTCATTGATCGGCTGTTCCGTCATCGGGAAAGCCGATCAACGATGTCAGACGTCAGCCCCACCCCTAATGTAAAAAAACACACACATATCACAGCCCATAACCCCTCCCCTCCCCCTAGTGGTTAACTCTTTCACTGCATGTGTCATTTATACAGGAATCAATGCATTTAAATGGCATTGATTGCTGTATAAATGACAATGGTCCCAAAAATGTCCGATGTGTCCGCCATAATGTCGCAGTCACAATAAAAATGGCTGATCGCCGCCATTACTAGTAAAAAAAAAAATATTAATAAAAATGCTATAAAACTATCCCTCTATTTTGCAAACGCTATAATTTTTGCGCAAACCAATCAATAATCAATAATCGCTAATTGCGATTTTTTTTAATCAAAAATATGTAGAAGAATACATATCGGCCTAAACTGAGGAAAAAAAATTTTTTTATATATTTTTGGGGGATATTTATTGTAGCAAAAAGCAAAAAATATTGCATTTTTTTCAAAATTGTCGCTCTATTTTTGTTTATAGCGCAAAAAATAAAAACCACAGGGGCGATCAAATACCACCAAAAGAAAGCTCTAATTGTGGGAAAAAAAGGAAGCCAATTTTGTTTGGGAGTCACGTCGCACAACCGCGCAATTGTCAGTTAAAGCGACACAGTGCCGAATCGCAAAAAGGGGCCTGGTCCTTTGGCTGCCAATTGGTCCGGGGCTGAAGTGGTTAAACCCTCATTAGGGTACGTAAAGTTGACTTGACTACCAAGCTGATCTTTTGGATGTAAATTGTTTGGTTGGTCCAATGGTTTAATTTATGCCACTTACAGACACAAAGCAAGTATGCAGATAAAGAGCTTTGAATTCACTCGCTCTCGTTTTTACAACTGCTAGGAACAGTCAGGCAACTAACATCTTCAGACGGTGGTCAGCAATGGCAGTCTATTTTTGGAGGTATCAAAACTGTACGGAGATTCATATGCGGATTGCAATTGCTGACCTCAATATGAAAATGCTAGTAGTTTTTTTTTTTTTAAGTAAAAACACCAAGAACATGCAAGAACCAAGTTTAGGGAGTCCAAACTCAAGCTTTGAATACCTTTTTTAGTAAAAGCACTGGAAGTCAATAGATTATCATGGATGCTAGGAAACGACTGCGTTTCCCCGAAAATAAGCCCGGGTCTTATATTATTTTTGGCAACAAAAGACACAGTAGGGCTTATTTTTGAGGTAGGTCTAATCATGCCATGTGCTCTCTCTCTCCCTCCCTGCCTGTCAGGAATCCCCTGTGCAAAAGTGCTTGTAGAATATTGAAATCCACTCGGTTACTGTATCACACAATGCAAATAGTGTAGTGCCACATATCTTTTTATAGCACCGCTGGGCGCTTCTGTGACCCGCTGGAGCTCTGCAGAGGGAGGGGGCCCAAGACCCCCCGCTGACCGCTTGAAGAAGGGGGAGATCAGCTGAGCGCTGCTTGCCGCTTCCATGACCCGCCAGAGCTCTGCAGAGGGAGGGGGGCCCGAGATCCCCCACTGACTGCTTGGAGAGGGGGAGATCAGCTCGCCACTTTCTTAGCCCGCCGGAGCTCTGCACAGGAAGGGGGCTAAGATCCCCTGCTGACAGCTTGGAGAGGGGGACCAGTTGAGTGCAGCTCACCATTTCCTTAGGCCGCCGCTTCCTTAGGCTGCCAGACCTCTCCTCCCTGCTCCGAGCACTGCAGAGGGGGGGGGGGGGGGGGAATCCCCAGCTGACAGCTGGGAGGAGAGGAGCAGGAGATCAGCTGATCGCCGCTATTCTGAAGTTACTGTACTCGGCACAATTGGATCACACAGTCTACACTATACACTACTGCAACGGAGTGGATTCCAGCACTCTACCAGAACTTTAAACTAGGGCTTATTTTCATGGTAGGGCTTATATTGCAGCCCTTCCCGAAAATCACAGTAGGCCTTATTTTCAGGGAAACACGTTAATAATTTAGGAGAGGTCTGCAATTGCAGCCTACTAATATGTTTATGCAAGTTTCCTCCAAAGATTTGTTGTTGGTATGGCTATAAGAGTTGAAATGCTAAACTTTCATGTTGAAAACCGTTGCTCTGAACTCTCATCAGTGCTGGTAACATGACCAAAAGTCTAGGTCTTTGGTCTTATGATCTTTGCTGAATAGAAGAATCAGTCAATCTGCAATGATTTTTGCCTTCATCAGTGATCAAGTTGCCAAATGCCTAAGTATAAGCAGCACTAGGGGGGAGGGGGCATGAAGTAGTATATTGTCAAGAAATATATTTAAGCCCTTCTATCTCTCTTTATTTATCCATCTGGGATAGATTAACATAATAAAGGTTTATGTTGGAGTACAAACACCATTTAATCTCAACTGTGGTTTTCATTCCTTAAAGGGGAGCATCAGTTCCCTTGACCATGGCTCTGCCCTTCTCCTCTGGCAGTGCTAAACTTGATTGTCCAGCATGCGGCAGATATGCTGAAGGGCTCTACCTGGCCTTCGGGACCTGGCCTGTGCCACATCTGTGCATAAACCAAGTTATGCCGATGCAAGCACAGAAAAAGAGGTGCGGGCCTCCTTGACTGTGCCACGCCTTGTGTGCATGCACAGATGTGCTGAAATCCTCTGCCAAGTCCTAAAGCCTGAAAAAGCCCTTCAGCAGATTTGTGCATGCATGCACAACATTGTGCTTGCCTAGAATGTACAAAAAACAAAAAAAACAAAGTGGTAGAAGGAGGGGAATGGAGCTACATGCACACAGTATTTTGGGGCGAAGGTCTGCTTTAATTAACAGAAGTTATATAATGTGCACTGTAATGCTCATCTTTAATGTAAAAGAATTCACAGTAGATTATTTTATTATATGAATATCTTATTAATATATTCACACTATTATGTTATATGCTATTTGATCAAGTAATGCAAATGTACCAAGCTAGAAAGGTCAGCAGAGAGGTGCCAGCAATAAGTTTTTTGCTGAATAAAAAAATGTTTTGGGATAAACCAAGCATAGGTTGCACATCTTTGTACCCCTTGCAATGAAAATGTTTATTTTAAACTTTCATTCAAACTATTAAAATGAAAACTATAACAAGAGAAATATGGAGTCTGCCATTACTAGTTTCTTGGCTGTCATGCTGATACTCTGTCTTCAATCTTTTCAGTCACTATACTAGGATATTTGTTCAGGGTCAGTGATTGAAAAGGATCTTTGACTTTTCCATACCTTTCCTGTTTTTTCTGACCAGCGCATGAACTGGTGAAGTTTTTGTGTTTTTATATCCTGATCTGCACATGAAGTTAGTGGGTTAACGTACTAGCATTTTCAGAAGGTCAACAACTACAGCCACCATTATTCTTTCTTGACAGATTTACTTTACAGAGACACTGCCTCCAAAACTAATCTGTGATTTATATATTAAACAGGACCAAGCTGACTGCACATTGCCTGTCTCTTTATCAGAAATGTTGCTAAAAGAAGCAACACTTAAGATGACATATCCACTCATCAGCTGTTGGTAAATATATCATCATGTATTCATAGTAACATAGGAACACATGCTGCTGTAGTCTAAAGCTGGCCACATGCAGGGGTGTTTTACTATTCATCTGAAAATAATGAGGCCTTTCACACATCCCTTTTACTGAGAACAATCATTTTCTGCTTAGAGGATTTCATAAAACAGAACATATATCCCGATTTTTTTGATTTTTTGCCTGTACAAAAGTGGCAAAATTGTAGGAGGGCAGTGCCCCACCAATTGATTTGATTTTTTTCCCCTGCAAAATATGTAAAACGAAATTGATTAAAGGGTAAATCCACCCAAAGCTAATATGTCAGCTTTTCATGGAAGTTGGAGAAAGTGCCCCTAAACTTGACCCGTTTTAAACAACAGCCTAAACTTTACCTGGCTTTTTAAATTTTGCATATACTTGCCTACAACTGCTCTAGGCTTGGCTGAGCTGCGATTAATAGTAGAACAGGGCCACTGCTAATGAGTGCCATGGTGATTTCAATAAGGGCCAGTTCACACCAGATCTAGTCAGTTCCAGTCAGTTTCTGCACCAGAAACTGACTAGAACTGATTGTACTGGTGAGAGCCATTGGAATACATGGAAAACACTGTGCATGCATTTTTAGGGCCTGTTCATACCACAAAAATGAACTCTGGATACGTTCCGGATCAGTTTTTGCTTACAGTTCACACCACACGCAGTTCCAGTGTGTTTTTGATACAATTTGCTAGGTTCCAGTACAGTTCTGTGCAGAAAAAATGTAGCACACTCTACTTTTTTTTCTGCACCAGAATCTGACCGGAAAATTACTGCACTGGTGTGAACTAGAGCCATTGGAATACATGGAAAACACTGAATGCATTTTTAGTGCAGAAAAAAGCGCACAGAACTGCATCTGGTGTGAACTAGTACTAAGTATAAAGAGTGCTTGGGTAGAGTTATTGTTTGTTCCACAGTGATTACCTGATCGCCACTAGCTCTGTGTGTTCTGCAACCTAAAGATGACCTGCACCTTAAGTGCTGGTAGATGAATATATAAAAACTTAACAACCTGAGGTTAGAGAAGTGTAGGTTTATATAATGGTGATGTGCAGTGATAGTTTAAGGTTTGTTTTATACTACCTTACTGTTGTTTCTCTTGGGGTGTTTTTTTTCTACCTTAGTGTTATTTCTCCTGAGGATCCCAATGAAAAGGACTCTTGAGCTGCACTTAAGTATTCAAGAATGGATACCTCCTGCAACAATTAGGAGGGGTCCTGCTACACACCATTTTATCATAATTTGTGAAGGAGACGGCGCTATATAGGAAGCATCGTATCTGCTTCTTCTAGCAACAGCTCCGTTCTTCGCGCTAATGCTCGGAGATTGCGGGTCGGGAACCCGCAAACTGGGCTTACCGACCGCCATCTCAGAGCAAGACAGCAGGTCACATCAGAGGGTGCCACGGGTCAGCGGTTGGGCACCTCTGCTCTAAACCTTGTGTAATTTGTATTCATTCCACCAATCTAAAAGACTAATGCCAATGCCTTGCTTAGCACTTTTAGATACTTGATAATGTCTACAAGGTACTGCAGGAAAAAGCATTTTTGTTTCACAGGTACTGCTTTCTGATCAGCAATTTACCCAAATATGCAAACTCTGCAGAGCCAACAGCTGTTCATTTTTTCTGTACATATTCTTTTATGTTTTCCGACCTAGATTGATAGGTTTCACAAAAAAAAATGCTGATGCAAACTTGTAAACAAATGTTTAACTGTGTTTTTTTTTTTTAAATATAAATTTCAGTTCCTGCTGATAGATTGATATTTTGCAGCACAGAAAGGATGCTGAAATATACAGTATGTTTAATGAAAAATGATTAGGTGTGTAAAACATAGTATAAAACATAGCTAAAAATGTTGTAAAGTAATGACTGGGCGACAGTTTAAAAAGTACGGTATTTAACAAAATCTGCATATTTGCCAATATTTCAAAATAATAAATGTTAGCCCCACCCAATATTGTCTACTGAGACAAAGGACCCCATTAAATGCTTATATGAACAAATAAACTGAAGTGGCTATTAAAACACTATATTTTTACTTTAAATATTTAGCTTCAATATGCATGTCTGGAATTGGCTAACATTAGAGAGTTTCTTTATATTGGTGATGAGCTGCAAAAGTCAGAAACAACTATAGGCTAAAAATAAAATCAAAGTAAAAGGAAATTAGGAAACCAGGTAAACATGTTGGCGTTTGTGTTAACTATTTAAACATCACTAAAAGCTGGAGATTGGCTTTAAACATTTTATTTGAATGCACATTATACCAATTAGTGCAAATGTTAACTTAAAGCTATATTAAACAGTCCTATTGTGATGAATTAAAGATGGAAACTCTGATGAAGTTCAGATTTGGTAATCACCCATTCAACATGGATCATATCACTAAATTCCCAAGTTTTTAGTTACAGGACTGGCACAGAAGGAAGCCAGATACTTATTACAGCATGAAATATCTTTAGTTAGCAGTAAGCATTTGAATATATCTCTGGTATTGATAAACAGTCATCTGCTACTATACCTTCCATCTCTATCCCAGTCATAGACTTCTATTTTAATTGTTCTGTCAACAAAAATAAATGAAAATGCATTACACAACGTGAAATGAATACAGTATTTAGACAATGATGATGAGTGTTATGATCACAATGTGATCTTAAGAAGAGATAGCGAACATACAAGCAATTTATAGTATGAATTTACTAATACAAATATATTTTATACTATCGTTAAGACACTAAATGATTCTGAATAACGCTAATTTACAAGGATGATTTTCTAGTTCTAGTGTCTTGTTTTATCAAAACACAGCTAACATATAAAAAAAAAAAAAAAAACTGCAATGGATATAACCAAACAAGCTACCATTGAACTGCCTCCTACATTTATTTGAATCAGTAATGTCTGGATAGAAACAAATTAAACAAAAAATGAATTCTGATTTACCGTAAATTCCTTATATTGGAGTACAGTACGGGGCACAGGGCTTATAGTCCTAGAACATGGGTTATATGCACGCTAAATATAGGCGATTGGACACTGGCAAACACGTTGCCAGAGCTTTAGTGCATGCTTATACAACCCCACAAACTCCACGAGACTCCGGTTTTATTGATCGTGCCCCTAGGGGATGGACCTCTTCTTTTTTTTTCTTTTCATTCATTTCTTTTTTCTTCAGACATTTCTATCAAGTTCTGACTGTTTATCGCTTATCTAGCAGTTTCCAGGTTGGTAACTCTCACTGTTCACCTTGGGGTCTGTACCCAGACTTTACTGTGTGGGGCCAGCTTGCAATGTTTGCTTTGGGCACTGGATCCTGCTTTAGGCTCTTACCTTGGCATGTTGCATGCATTACGTGCAGGCTACCTTCAGGTAATTGATCATTTGAAAACATTTTGCTAGGGTTGCTCCTAGTGCATGCTCATACTGTATAACCTCACCCATTCTGTGAAACTTCAGTTTTTTAGCAAACAATAAAATGTGACCACAGGAAACAGAGAAGAAGGTCCTTTGACCTGTCCTCCAAGATGAGGAGTTTACAGGTAAGTAAAAATCCCCATTATCCTAATTGTACAGTGTAAGACCTAGACCATGAGACGTCCCCAAGCAATAAACTGAGGGTTGGGCAAAAACACAGTAAACAGAACTGCCAACAGCCCCACAAAAAAGGATAAAAACGTAAACACTCAGATGACACATTGGGACCGAAGCTCGAGGCCTGAACAACACCTGGTAAAACTTGGATGACACAGGAACGGAGGACCAGGTAGCAGCTATGGAAATCTGAGATACAAATGCCTGATGCTAAAAAACCCAAGACACACCAAAAGGGATGTTATCCTCTCTTGGATATCTTGGTTGTCAAATGGGATCAACTTTGAAGCAGAAGGAAAAAACTATGACTTTTGAACTTGTATGCACCAAAGTAATATGGGATTGTATAGCTCACAGTGTGTGAACGATTTTGACACAATTGCACGGCAGGTGTTATTTCACCCAGTGTTTTTCTGTCATTTTTATTTGAAAGAGTTTTGTATTTTTGTTTGCCGAACACTGGAAGCACCTTTTTGTGTGGTTGCACTTTTAAATTTTGTGTATATATATATATATATATATATATATATATATATATATATATATATATATATATATATATATGTGTGTGAATTGATGACACTATTGTATTGATGTTACTTGCAAAATATATGCACAAGAGCTCTTGCACACATAGAAATAATTACACACCACTGGACATCAGTTATAAATTTAAATCAATTTTTGTTTAATTCAAATACAAGGAACCACAATTGTACATGCCAATCATCTGCAGCCAGGGCATTGAATGCACCGAAGCTGCAAGTATACAGACAGTCCCTGGGTTACAAACAAGTTATGTAGGTTTATTCTTAAGTTGAATTTCTATGCATGTTTGAACAGGTAAATTTTTTTAAGTGTAGCTCCAGCAAAAAAAAAATGTTTACGTTTTGGATAGCATAGGGAAGGGTTACCACCCCTGTAATGTTTGTTTTTCTGTCTGTGTCCCTGTTCCGAAGATTTCTCCTCATTTTCTGTCCCAATGACAATTGGATTTCGAAAATGTTGTGTTGTCCTGGAAACAAGGATTGGTGATAAAGCTCCAGTGGAGACACCTTTTTCCCTTGATATCTCTTACAGGAGTGAATTTCCTTTCCTAAGGGTAGATTTCCTCTCACTTCCTGTTGTCTCCCTCTGTTTGTAAGTATGAGTCATATGTAAGTCGGATGTTTATACCTCAGGGGACTGCCTGTACAAGAGACATGTATATATGTGCCTAGGCAGGGTGGAAAATGCTCCAGCCACAGATGATTTGCTCATCATTGATCGGCATTATCTTTATTGAGTTGGGCAATTCAGACTTGCAAAAAAATCGGCAAAGCCTGATCTTTACAAAACACGGCAGAGACTATAAATATAATGTGCAAACATGAGTGCCACATATAATCATACAGAAGCAAGGTGTTTTTAAAACATGTTTTAAATATTAAAATTTTATTAAAATGCTAAAAACATTATCACACTAAATTTGGATTATTTCTTGACTTCACATGTTTATCTTAAAAATATTAAGACTACATATTTTGTTTGATACATGCCAAACGAAAATTGGCTGGGATGCTGAGACCGCAGTTTCCCTGGACAGGTAAGTGTCCATATATTAAAAGTCATCAGCTACAGTATTTGAAGCTGCTGACTTTTAATTTTTTTGCCCCAGACGGAACTCCTCTTTAAACAGATAGTTTAGAGGAGGGGGAAATCTGCCATTTCCAGTTAGTGCTGGGCTTTTGTCTATAAAGCACTGCAAGCTCTACAAACATAATAACATAAAAACACATTTTATTAAATATTTATTTGTAAAATAAAGATTGTAAACTGCTATTTTATATCCAAAATAGCAATTAAAAAAAACTTTTAAAAAGGTAAGAATTTTAATGAGTAAACTCTCATAAAGTGTAAACATGCATTCGGAACCTTTGCCCTTTGCTTATATTTATTAAATGATCCGACACTGTTCTTAATCGAATGCCCTTCACAATAATAAAACTGAAAATATTACAATACAGTCTAAGGATGTTACAAATTGGTGAAAGATCAGAATGCGACACTGTCTTACCTGTCAAAATCCCCATTGCACAAAGCTCTGACTGGAATTTTAAAAGCCTGCCAGACTGGGTTTAATGTGTTCTTCACTACCTCTGTCTTGTGGCAAATTGTAAAGCTGAAAAAAATAATCATTGGAATTAAACGTCAAGTGTCAAATGTTAACAATAGCCCTCTTAGTATAAAAAAAAATGTGTCTAGTTAAAACCGTTCAACTTTTATATATGGCAGTATACCTTGAAAATACATGAACTGATTGATATGTTGTCTTTACAGTTATCTAAAATACTGTACATATTCCACATGATCTGGAGATTTTATTTTAGGTAATTTTCAAGATATGTTTTATGTGAGAATTTATGGGTAGAACCAAAGCCTATATCAACCTGGGACCAAAACGAACAACTAAAAATAATAATTATAAATAATAAAACAAATAATAAATTAGATTGTTTGCTAGCTGCATGTAATTGATGTTACTTTTTATAAGCCTACAGGTAGGTGTATAATACACACCAATTTTTGTCCATTTGTAGGGTATCAGGAATGACCGAACACATCTGCTGGTTTGGTTTGCATCTGTCAAACTATTGCCATTCAAAATGTTTGAGTAGCATTTCACCTGCTAGTCCTAGTGCAGCTACAAGCACAGAGGTTTCATTTGATCTGCCATTGCCTGCAGCTGAGAAATATTTGAAGAAGTAGGAATGGATCTTCAGACTGACACTGTTTCAAAGAAATGCAAAACAGGTCAAATGCTGCCTCTGAACGGTCACTCACACTATATAATTAAATGAAAATCTGCAGACTTTTTTTATTTTATTGATCAACATAAGCTTCAAACACAAGTTAAATACAGAACAACAAAGCTCATCTATACGAGCCTTAAGTCCATTGCACGGGAACCGGAGCAGTGGAATCTCTAAGAATCCTTTTATTTACTATAAATATCCTCTAGGACAGTAAATAAAGTGTAGCGCTAAACCTCCAAATAAATGGCCCTGCTAAACTAGTGCCAAAAAACAACATATATATATATATATATATATATATATATATATATATATAAATAAATAAATATATATGAAATTAATCTATCAACTGTGTATCTGAATATGAACAAATAACAGTATAACTAATGAACTAAACAAATTATCACACATGTGTTAATATACAAGTGTCCAATCATAAAAACGTCCAAAAATATGAAAAAAGGAACGAAAAAATGTTGACAGAAATTTCTGTGGAGTGGGAGGACTCCACTGCCGCCATTCTTTTACCAAGCAATTGGAAAACACTTCTGAAATGTAAGTGTTACCATTTTTTAATAAATTTACTGGTTTTACGGGATTACGCTATGTGGTTCTATTTCTTTACCCTCCTTCACTTATCGATTGGAAATTGATGTCATTTACTCCGGTACGGAGACGGATCTTCCTAAACTTTGGGGACGCCATTCCAGATGTCACAGCCTGATTGACTGCTGATACCATAAAGCGTTTGTGACTCATAGAACGTACGTTCGTTTGAGTCTGAACCATCTGGTAAGCCTATATCCTCACAGGTGGTGGTGCTGTCACAGTGGTGGTTATACATTACATCTTTGGATTTGGTGGTCAAATGATCGTTCAACCTTGATTTAAAACACTTGGGACTTTTTTTGCACTTTAAGAAATTTCTGTCAACATTTTTTCGTTCCTTTTTTCATATTTTTGGACGTTATTATGATTGGACACTTTTATATTAACACTAGTTTAGCAGGGCCATTTATTTAGAGGTTTAGTGCTACACTTTATGTACTTTCTTTATTTGCAAACAAAAATTATCTCTTTGTTGTGGTAGCTGCTACTATAAACTTTTGGCAGCACACCGTTTTTTATTTTATCCTTGTATCCTCTAGGACAGGCATCATTAAATGGCAGATCAATGTCACGTCCAGACCACAGTAGTCCTGCCATTTAGGAGCCGTTCTGCCCAGCAACCATCCCTGCTGCTGCTTCTCAAAGAGGCAACAGCGGGAGGCAGGACAGCTCTGGAAGGAGGGTGGTGGCTGTCAGAGTTAACAAGCAGGTGATTGGTTGCTAGGATGCAGGGCGGTCCTAGCAACTAATCACCAGCTTGCAGCTCCCGCCCTCTGTCCAGACCTGCTGCACCTCCCAATCTCCACCCTGTCTGTGTTATGACAGTATTTGGGGGGGTGGGGGCTGAAGACAGTAATGGGGAGGTTGAGGACAGTAATGGGGGGCTGAGAACAGTAATATTGGGTCTGAGGACAATAATGGGGGACAGAGGACAGTAATAAGTGGTAAAGAGGACAGTAATGAAAAGAAAGGACTATGATGTGAAGCTGGAACTGAGGATGTAAGAATGGAATTGTGATATAAGGCATGATTCAGATCTGTGCATGCACGTTTGCCCGCACACATCACGGGTAGGGCAGTCCATTTATTTAATTGGTCTGCCATACCTGCCAGAAAAGCAGGGATAGAAGTCTCAACCTTTTAAAAAAAAATGTGGTTTGGCGTGCATATAAATGTGCCTATGTGTGAGGGTGCCGTCCCCGCGCATCTGTTAACGTACAGCGCATTTCTCTGTGGGTCGGGAACACATGCGATTTTTGTGGGTTCACACTGGGGAACGCAGTGGCTCACGCAGGAGTTCGGTGCGTCTCCATTCACCGTTTCAAGTCAGATTTCAGCCTGAATTTTTGGCTGAATTCAGACATAAAACAGACCAAAAGATGCACAGGACTCCCAAAGAGTGTTAAAAAATAATCTAGTGGTCTTCTATCTTCCCTAGGATTATCATCTCCTAGAGCAGGAGTATTGAATTAAAATTCACAGAGGTCCAGTCAGTAAAATATTCTTCCAGCAAAGGTCTGAGGCTGGGTTCACACTATTTGCGAATTGGATGTGGGGTTACCCCACATCCAATTCGCATAGCAGGAGCTTGTGACCGTCTCCATAGAGAGCCGGTCACAAGCTCCTGCTATGCGAATTGGATGCTGGGAAATCCGCATCCAATTCGCAATAGTGTGAACCCAACCCAGAATTTTATCCTTTTTCTGAAAACATCTATTCTATCATTAAAAAACATTGGACAGTATTGAAAAATAATCATCCAGGAGTTGCAGAATTTACATATCCTCCATTTACATTTTAACAGGATGTGGTAAGATCTAATTGTACGCCAATTGTAAGGTCTGTGGATATATTCTTGGGACCTTGCAATACTGGCTCCTTTCCATGCCTTAATTGCATCCAGTGTTATCATATAGTCAAGGGGACATTTTTACGCATCCACATTTGGGATTCAGGGTTAAAATTAGCGGATATTATACATGTTAGACAGGCTTTGCTGTGAATATATTAAAGTACTTGTGTGGGTATTACTATGTAAGAGAGATGACCCAAAAGTAAAGATTAATTTGCGAGGCATAAATATTCAATTAGAGATGAACTGGTACAGTTACAAAGCATTTTGAGGAGTGTTCTCGTTCAGTGTCACAGTTAAAAATTATGATAATTGGTCACATTTCAATAAATAGTAGAGAGGGTGATCGTGAACTATTTTTGAACAAGAGGGAAGTACATTGGATTGAACAGTTAGATATTGTGCAACCTCGAGGGCTTAATTCAGATTTTGATTTGCATTTATTTTTATAGGTATTTTTATTTTCATTTTATGTTTCTTTATGATCATTTATGATTAGTAGGTGTTGATGTGTTTGTTTATCACTGTTTTTTGTATAATCTAGAGATTTATGGTTTTGGATAAGAATCTATATGCGAGTCTATACGCATATATATATCAGAAGATCGACAGGCCTCTTTCTATGCGAGTAGGAACTCGATCGTGCAGGGAGCTCTATCTATGCATGTGTGTTCAATGTGCTGATTAATGATCAAATGCTGAGTATCTGGTTCTCTTTTATTCATAAATGCTGGGATTGCATGATTTCATTAGGCAGTTTTTCTAGCTTGACGAAGGGCGTGCTGTCTGAAAGCTTGCATGGTGATGGAACACTGAATGTGATTCTATATTCATTACGAATATTATTCACTAAATAAAAGAATTGGAGGGCTGCAGCCTTTTTTTTTATGTATATTGTATATATAATATATTAAAGGTGAATATTAAAAACCCCCTCACTGTACAAAAACTGTGTCATGTTAAAACTATGCATTTTTTAAATAAGGCAGTATACCTTGGAAATACATGAACAGATTAATGTACTGCCTTTGCAATTACAATACATATTCCACATGATCTGGAAGAGTGTATTTAAGGCCATTTTCAAGAAGAGCACTTTATGTGAGTTTGTGTGGGTAGAACAAGAACCTATAAAATCCCAGGACAGAAACAACAACTATAAAACATGTTTGTAAGGTGCAATGTACATCTACATTCCATTTAGTATTTTTAATCTTCTATACTGTTGTAAAGAGATCCCTGCTAGATTTTTATTGTTGCATGTGATGCCCGCAGGGGAATTTCCACGTACTCCAACCTTGTGACACCAGGACATACTATGATGGAGAACGGCTATCTGAAGCAGTAAAAACATAATCATTCAATGTTTCTTTCCTTATTGACAGCTATCCTTTCACTTCATGTCTCTGTGACTCCCTGTCAACAGAAAAGGAAGGGGAAATTTACAAAGATAAAATAAAGGCAAACAATTTAAGTATCCTCCACTAACTAAAAGGGTCTTAGTTCGTGTTAATCTTCAAAGGTGTAGTCTGTGGGGCATTCCCCTGAACCTTGACTGCACTCTCTAGTAAGTCACTGACACTGAATAAGTGAGTAGGACTGGGGACAAGACTTATGAGACCTTACGTGATGCATGCTTATTTCAACTCAGTGATTCATTTATTAGTAAAGTGTGGTTCCAATTATTAACATTGTTGCAGCTCTTCAGACGGGTCTAAATTACACAAAAATTATGGTTCTTGTACAAAGCATTGCAAATATTTTTTTATAAATGAAACTTTCTTATATTGTAACAAAGAATAAAACAAAAAGTTAGAATTGTAATAGTAAGCTAGGGGAGAAGGTGAAGGTGTTAATTAGGGCTAATTGGGGTAAACTAAGGGCTAATAAGTGTTTTGAAACACTATGTCAGAGGGTCTGTTTTCTGGCAGAAGCAGCCAAAATAGCTGGTGTACTTCAAGTAAAAACTTTAATAAGAAAATTCCTGATAGATCACTTAAGGCTGGCCCCTTTTGCAGGTATAGCTAAACAGTAAAAATAAGTGCCTGTTTGGTTTAAAATCTCACCCTGCTGTGCACATGCTCAGTTGCTCTCTACTCTCAGCACAGCTTTAAAATTTACTGTTGCTGAAGGAGGAAGAAAACAACAAGAATGACACAGTCTGTGCAGAGGGAACAAAGATTAGAAAAAGAGAAAGGAAAAGCAGGTGACAGGACAAATCCTGCTGAAAGGGAAACACAAAAATGTTAAACTTACAAGGATAGTCGCTTATCACCTTGATTTTCTCTCCTTTATCCCTCACGGCAGCCTGTAAAACCTCAGCACTATAAAGGGATGTACACACGGGCCAAATATTGGGCGGCATCGGTCTGTTCAAAAGAGGCCATCTGAAATCCAGCCTATGTGTATGGCAGCTGGAAGGGGCATGACCAAAAAAGGTTTGTTTATCGGTCAGCCACTGGCTGAGAGCGCTGACCGGTGTGTCCTTGTGGGGGGGGGCTTCCCCCTGTCAGAACACAATAGCTCAGCAGGCGAGATTGCCGTACTAATATCAGGTTGTTAGTACAGCAGATCCTCCTGAGCTCTTTTGGGATTTTTTTTTGTTCAGCCTGCTGCGTTGAACGAAAAAAAAAAAACAGTGTATACCAGGCTTAAAGCTTCTGTCAAAAGAAAACGATAGTTTCCAAAGATAGGAAGCCAAAAAAGGGGGCTCATTGAAAGGTTGCAAGGTAAAAAATAAACAGAAATGCCTCCGGAACGGATCACTGGTGATCCCTATATAACTAATGAAAACTTAAAGAGCAAAAATGAGGCTTGTTGTGTATATGTGGACAAAGCGTTAATTGAGCTGCTAACTATTCAACCCCTATACATATAGAAGAAAACGATAGTTTCCAAAGATAGGAAGCCAAAAAAGGGGGCTCATTGAAAGGTTGCAAGGCTTCTCTCCCCATATGCAAACTGACTGGAAGTGCCTGTAAGCACAGCGTAAAAGACAGAAAACGAACAGCACCTGGAGGTGTCAGCAGAAAAGGAAAGTGTCAGGTTTTTTTTTTTTTTTTTCCCCTTTTACTTGTGCACCATTCATATTGTGAGCAGCAACTTCCTGCATTCAATCTCCTTTTTCTGCATGTAATGATACAGATTGATTTAGCCTGGTAGGATACCGGGTAAATGCATAGAAATATTCTTCATTAATTTGAGCATCGGCGGCTGTAACAAAGACAGCAGTTATTTATGCATTAATTTACCCTATTTTTATATACTCAAATAATTGTTCATTTATTGGCATCAGCTCTACATTGAGCAATAGGTAATTGATACCTCTCACCAGCAATCATTCAAGTGCCTCATTAAATAAACTCAGGATAATCACCAAAAATGTTTCAGGATCTATAGGAGAAACTTGACACATTTATATCCATTATTTTAACCCTCTATCCAAACAACAATTGGAGGTCTAAAAGCTTATTTTAAATCACTGCACTACACAGGTTTTTATTAATCACGGTGTATACACTATATATTCTAAGTGTTGTACAGGTTTTTTTGAATTTCGTTTTAAGGTTGATACAAGCGCACTCATCACACATTTGTGTACTTTTAACAAGGCTTCTGTCAGCCTTCCTCTCTATCGGAGCCAAGATATACAATCAAGGATGGAAATGTGCATATTTTAATTGAAGAAAGTGACATATAGTTTTAAGACCAAGGAGAGGGGGAGAGTTTCCAATAAGGAAGTGACTGCTCTGGGCTTCAACGATTTGGTGTCATCCAGCAAGAAGAAATAAAAGCAATGCTGGAGGCAGTTTACAGCACACACTAATTTTGGTAGCATAATTATTAATGTGGAATGTATGTTCTTTTGTTAAAGAACATGAATTTATTTTTAAACTCTTATGGGTAAATTTCAGCTTTAAGCAGCAACTTCCAGCTGTCATTTTGAGAGGTGAGAACTGCTAGCAAATACAGAGAGAGTTGCAGCAGCATGACAGAAGGATTGGGTGTACTAAACACACCCTGTGTACGTTGCTTTAATAAAAAATTTGAGGGCATTTGTATCATGCCCAATGTCAACAACTGGTTAAATAACATTTCTGGTTTTATTAGTTATTCGTAAATGCTGCCATTGCCCGCAGAACACATCATTTTTCAGGACCCTTTGACAGGATTCTAAATTAAGATGCAGTGAAGCTTGAAAACTAGCAGCAAATATTAAATAACTTACCTGCCATCCTCATTGCTTCTGTAAAATACTAGAAAGGGGTCAGATTTTCCAAAAAAGTCTTTCTTGTCAAGTTTATTGGCACAAAACTGCATTAACACAGCATCCTAAAATAAAAAAAAACAAATATATTATTTCAAGTGAAAACACAATTAGGCATGCATACACCAGCTTACTTAATTTGTTCTGAACTGTAGTGCTGAACCTAATAAAATAAGTCAACTAATTGATATCACCCATAATTAGATTTTTGATTATAAGGTGATAAGGCTAGTTAGAAAGTTTAAAGCTGCGTGTCCAAGATGGCGACCTGATAGGACGTGAGGGAAGAGAGCTCCGCTCCTGTTGGGCATATTATCCGGCATTACGGGTTACCTGAGCACCCATACGAACCAATACACCCCTGGCCAGGACCGGGTATGCGGAGAGGGAGCTCCGGTTCACAAAAGAAAAGGCAGCTGGCCCCAGGCACCCCGCTGCAGACACGAGGCGCACGAGGGAAGGCCCAATCTAACATGGCGTCCCAGACAGAACGGGCGGACGCCCCGCCGCTGGGAGACGATCAATTCCAGGCACTGATGCAGGCCATATCGGGCTGCCAGAACACGCTGACCACGAAGATCGAGCAGATTCAGCTCGACATGGGCCTGATTAGAAGAGACCTAGACAAACATAGAGAGAGACTCACTGAAACGGAGCGACGGGTGAGTGCAGTAGAAGACACCGCCCAGGATCACAATGCCTCACTCCACACGTTGCAAGTCAGGGTCAAGGCCCTGGAAACGAGAGCAGAAGACCAGGAGAACAGGAATCGGAGGAACAACCTCCGCCTGGTTGGCCTCCCAGAGGGTGCAGAGGGCCGTGACACTGAGGCCTTCACCGAGCAGCTGCTGCGTACCCTCCTACCACAAGCGGCTTTCTCCTCACACTTCGTGGTCGAGCGGGCGCACAGGATGCCCTCGATCCGGGGACCACCAGGAGCTCCGCCACGCACATTTATTTTCCGCTTACTGAATTTTAGGGATCGGGACCTTGTCCTTAGAGAGGCACGGAAGGCTGGGGAACTCCGGCTGGACAACGCCAAACTGATGCTGTTCCCCGACTATTCAGTGGAGACACAAAGGCAGCGGCGGACATTCGACCAAGTCAAAGCCCAGATGCGAGCTAAAGGTCTGAAGTATAACATGATGTTTCCAGCCAAGCTCAGGGTGGTGGATGGTGAGTCCGTTAAATTTTTCGTTTCCCCAAGCGAAGCCTCCAGATGGCTTGACTCCCTCCCCCGACAGAGATGACGGTGCTGCTCACTAACCTGCCTCATAGAGGCCCCCCCTGTAATGGCGGCCCGGCCTGCTCTCTATGGCAGCTCACTCCCTCTACCTGTGCTCTTCTCACGCGACTTGATCTGAACATCCCCCAGCTTTGACTGAATATGGACAGATTGAGCTACACACACTCAAGCACAGCTCAGAGGGACACCCGCAGCTATGTTAAAGAATCCCTCTTACTCTGCTGTTCTGGACACCATGGAAAGGTCCGACACCCCCGAAGAGGAAGATCGCTGACCAGTCTGCTCTGCTTTCACCTTTCTTTCCACCCCCTCTTTTTTGTTGTTATTTTTTGTTCCTGGTTTCTCGTTTCAAGACCGCAGTAAGGGGCCAGCCTGTTGCTCCCCCTCATAATGCCTGAACGGTTTGCAACTAAGAATGATGCCCTTAGATCACTCTAAGAGACTACTACCGGGTGGCGGGAAGGCTAACTGTTGACTCTGCTGTTATCCTCAGGTACAATCCTCCCCCTTCTCCCTTCTTTTACTTTTTTCATTCCCATTTCTTTTTTGATTTTTTATTTTGAAGTCTCCCCCCTCCTTCCCCTTTTTTATGGAAGGCGGAGAGACCAATGCCCCCAGGTAGCGGAGGCTCCGGAGACATTGTACATGGACTCCGTCCGTGGTGCGCTGATTGGACGCACCGCCCCCAGAGGAGATTACTCCTACGCAAGGTTAATGTTTGGTTTGGGTACTCAAGCATCCCACAGTTTCTGTTCTTCTATTTGTGGGATGCGGGGTGGGGTGGGTGGGGAGTTATGTTGGTTTAGAGTTTGGGTTATGTGTTTCAACATTATCATTGAAAATGTCCTCTATTGCAGACGTTATCCTTGCGGCGGGTGTATGATTTGTGTTGTTATGGTGGGGGATCCACAGTCGGTGGGCGGACCTCGGGATGGGAGTGGGCCTGACCTCAGAGATGGGCCCCCCCCTCCTGGATCCGGCCTACCGAAGGTCCCGGTTGAGCCCCTTTGCATTTTTAGACTATGGCTCCGTTGAAAATCCTATCCTGGAATGTCAGGGGGCTGAACCAGAAGATTAAGCGCTCCCTGGTCTTCGACTACATTAAAAAATATGCTCCACACATATGTATTCTACAGGAAACTCACCTGGTGGGAGGTAGGATAATGGGCCTAAAAAGGCCCTGGGTGGGCCATCATTACCATGCCACGCACTCCACCTATGCACGGGGGGTTAGTGTTCTCGTCCATAGGAACTTGAACTATGTACCACTTGACATTATTATAGACCCAGAGGGAAGGTTCGTACTGATACATGCCAGGGTTGACATGATTGAGATGGTACTGGTGGGTATATATATGCCACCCCCGGCCAGTCTCTCCCTGCTCCACAGACTTACCGCAATGATCGCTCAATTCCACACTGACAATGTAATCATCACGGGAGACTTCAATATCCCCCCTAACCCGTCCCTTGACAAAATGACAGCTGACCCTGCCTCGGACTCGGCTCTCTCCCGCTGGGCCCGGGTGGTGGGAATGGAGGATGTCTGGAGATGGAAGCACCCAACTTCCCGCAGCTACTCCTGTCATTCCTCAACCCATAACACCCTCTCCCGCATCGACCTCCTCTATGCCAGTACCGCACTGCTTCCCTCAATTCTGGGCATTGAACTACTCCCCAGAGGTATCTCGGACCACTCCCCCTTGCTGTGCACCCTTCAGACCGCCACCCCGCTGGCAGATAGAATATGGCGCCTCTCCAGGTATTGGATTGAACATCCTACCCTGGAAATTGAAATGGGAAAAGAAGTACGGGGTTATTGGAGGTCCAATGTCAATACGGCCTCTGGGGGGGCAATCTGGGATGCATTCAAGGCGTATATGAGGGGGTGTTACCTGTCATCTATTGCCCGGGAACGGAGGAATGGACGTATAATGATTGAGGAGGCAGAGAATAGAGCCCGGGATCTTGAAACCAGATTTGCCCTTACGGCAAACCCGATCACGGCCCAAGACATGAAGGTGGCTTACAGGGAGGTGGCCCTGCTGCGGGTAGCCAAGGCAAACAAACGCCAACTTGCGCAAACGCAGCGCATTTTTGAACAAGGTGATAAAACAGGTAAAATGCTAGCTTGGCTGTCAAAGGAACAGGCCCCGATATCCACTATCCCCTGCATCTGTAGACCAGACGATACCCTGGTGACGGATCCGGCTGGTATAAACGCCTGCTTTGCGGACTTTTATGCCAACCTCTATTCCTCCAGGGCACAATATACACACGCAGACTTATTAAGCTTCCTAGAAGACGTGGAGCTCCCTAAGTTGTCGGCGGAGGCCAGAGAGAGTCTGGACTCCCCTATCTCCTTGGAGGAGGTCCGCATGGCGCTGAACTCAATGCAGACAGGAAAGACGCCCGGGGAGGACGGGATTCCACCTGAATTTTACAAACAATATATAGAAGAAGTGGCTGAGAGAATGCATGGCATGTTCACGAACTCCCTGCGGGAGGGTGAACTGCCACCATCAATGGCTCAGGCCATCATCGTAGTGATCCCCAAGCCGGGGAAGGATCCTCAGAGATGCCCCTCCTACCGGCCCATCTCCCTCCTCAATTCTGACGCCAAGGTTTTAACTAAAATATTAGCTAGGCGATTGAATGATGTCATTCTCACTCTGGTCCATGAAGATCAATCTGGCTTCATGCCTGGAAAGGGGACGGACATAAACATACGCAGGTTGTATGCTGTGATGGCCTCTGGAGACGAGGACGGGGACAAAGAGATGGTCGCCTCCCTAGATGCGGAGAAGGCCTTTGATTCCGTGGAATGGGGCTATCTCTGGGAGGTCCTCCACAAATTTGGGTTTGGACCTGTCTTCGTCTCCTGGGTCAGGACAATTTACAAGGCCCCCACTGCTAGGATACGTACAGGCACGGTCATTTCTCCGTCATTCGAACTACAGAGGGGGACTAGGCAGGGCTGCCCTCTCTCTCCGGGCCTCTTCGCATTGGCGATTGAACCCATGGCGTCTCTCCTTCGAACCTCCCCCGAGATCCAGGGGATTGTAAGGGGCTCACTGCAGCAAAGAGTATCATTGTATGCGGATGACACACTGCTGTACCTTAAAGACGATGGGGTGTCACTCCCGGCAGCTCTTTCCCTAATAAACAAATTTGGACACTACTCTGGGATATGCATAAATTGGGGGAAATCTGTCCTATTTCCCCTTCACCCGGGAGGGGCCGCCTCGCCGACCGACGGACAGCTGAGCAGGGTCACACAATTTACATACCTTAGGGTGGTAATACATCGGGACCTAGGCTCTTTTATTAACCTCAACCTTAAGCCGGTAGTTGCCCACCTGACCCAAAAATGCGGGGTGTGGAAGTCCCTGCCCCTAACACCGGTGGGACGGGTAAATCTGGTAAAGATGTCGGTCCTCCCTAAGTTTACATACCTCTTTCGTCAGACCCCTGTTCATATACCTCAAAGTTTCTTCAAGAAACTTGACACTATTATCACCTCCTTCATCTGGAACGGGAAAACACCCAGAATAGCTAAAACAACGCTCCAACTACCCCTAGCACTGGGAGGGCTCGCTCTGCCATGCTTCCTCAAGTATTACTGGGCTGCAGTCCTGGTGACGCTCAAGTGGTGGCTATCCGAGACTCCAACCAACCCCGCGTCCTCCTTGGAGGCGGCGCTGGTGGGATCCCCTGAGCAGCTAAGGAACTTGATATATAGGGGCCCCCGCTCCAACCCGGCCATAACGGTGCCGATGCGTACAACACTGAAGGTGTGGGACATAGTCAATAAGAGATTAGCGAACCCAGAGAGTAGATCCCCCGCCACCCCCCTCTGGGGGAACCCTTGCCTGCCCCATTTCCACACCATCCCGGACCCCGCAGTCTGGGCTGGTCGGGGAGTCTCCACAATAGGGGACATCACCTCACGGGGGCAATTGTTGCCCTTCGATGATTTGAAGGCGCAATACGACCTCCCGAACTATATGTTCTTCAGGTTCCTTCAATTGAGACATGCCTTCCAGGCACAATTCCCCACCCCACTGAACCTGGAGAGGTCACCACTCGAGGAAACGCTGCGCTCAAAGGAAGAAAGACGCACACTTTCAACCCTGTACAACACTCTGGCTACGCAAGACACGTCTAAAGTGTCCAACCTTTTCAATCAGTGGCAGGCTGACATTGGGGAGCTCTCTGCGGAGGACTGGGAGGAGGGGATCCAACAGTATCTGCCCTTGACCATCTCAGCTAGGGACAGGTTTACTCAGATTAAGTTTCTCCACCGAGTGTATTACTCACCGGCGAGGTTGGCTAAAATATATCCTGACAGATCATCCACTTGCCATAGATGTGACTCCCCAGACGCAGATTTCTTTCATGTAACTTGGTCATGCCCCCGGCTGGTTGACTACTGGAGGGAGGTATGGGCAGACATTAACAGCGTAGGAAAGCTGGCGGTTCCTTTCAGCCCGATACCTTTACTTTTGGGTATATGTGACTTTCTGGAGATTACTTGGGGGAAAAAACTGTTTGTATTCTATACTACCATGTATGCACGTAAGGCCATCCTACTCCAATGGAACCAAACCCTTCCGCCCACCAAACAACTGTGGCAATCATTGATAAACACGGCTCTGCCGCTCTACAAAATGACGTACCTTGGTAGGAATTGCCCTAAGAAATTTGGGAAGATCTGGGGAGACTGGGTGGAGGCGAAACACTTGACCATTGATTGATCCCTGTAATATAAAGTGGCCCTATGCCCCACTGGAGTGGAGACTGTGGATCCCTCGCCTACCGCGTAAATGTTTGATATCATTCTTAACTGACTGTGCACTCGCTGTCGATTAAATGTACCCTTACTGATTCTGCTCTGCCAATTGGATGATTGTCTGTAAGTCTTTTTTTTATTCTCTTCTCTGACACCTGATAATGTTTGTTTGTATTTGAAACATAAAATAAAAAGTTTTTGTTAAAAAAAAAAAGAAAGTTTAAAGCTCACTGGTCAAAATCCAGTTCACAGTTGGGAAAATTGTTTAACTGCTGTTTGATCATCAGTGATTGGATATTTAAAACAACCCTACCATTTCCAGTGTCAATTAAAATTTTTGCCAAGTATGAATTATTCACTAGTGCATAATCAATGTAACAAATAAATAAAATAAAAAATAAAACTTTAACCAAGCTTTCACCAGAAACCAAGTTATTCCTATATTTGTTGCTGCCATCTTGCACACTGCACAGCATAGAGCATGTTAAACCATGCTGTCACATCCTGCAAGTCAAATACCACTCAGCCTTTCCTGTTACAGCCATGTGTCAGTTCTCTTTGCATGCATCAGCAGTGAGAGGGAGCAGTTAGGAATGGAAATGACAGCATAGCTGTTGACATTGGACAATCGTTTGGACTAAATTTGTAGTAATTATTATTAATTACAAGTTTAGTCTGAGTTTGAGGGAAAAATGAGCATTTAAAGCCTCTGATGGAGCAGCATATGAAGATGACTTTGTTTAAGACTCGAGAAATGGAAATGTTAACCTTGATTATAGGGTGTTTCCATTAGCGCAGTCATCCTGTTTGTTGAGTTCTGCATAACATAAACTCATATTTGTAATATGGTCAATGTGAAATAAATCTAGATGAAGAAGTCTTCTGTTAAGACAGCCAGTTGTAAACTCTCACAGGTATGATGAAAATTACAAGCGCTGTGCAGTTCCCTTGTGTCTTTTCATATGTTCCACTGAAAATTTTCCAGTTTGAATGAGGAAAACATTTAAATCTGTCCTTTGCCTACAACTGATCAAAATTTCCATTCTTAAGTTTGCACCTTCTATAATTGAAAGTATGGAACCTCTTCATCTCCAGACCATAAACTACTAAAATGTATCCAAGCAATATTTAAAAAAAAAAAAGCATACTATTTTTAATAGGGCAATTTCACTTACAGTAGTAAAATTAATTTTCTTATTTTCAGAATTGGCTGACTGATCAGACTTCTTAATAAATACGGTAGGTGCAATAAAATACTTTCACATGTTAGTTTTAAACCTTTTTGAATTGAAAAATACATTTATCTTCTGTTTTGAACTATTTGGGGTCTATTTATAGAAGATTTGTTGTGCATTTTGCATAGCTAATATTTGCTAGACATTTGTCCATCTGTATTTTTTCACATTCAAAGAACCCTCACTTTAAGTGTAATGTGGCAGATGGGCACATTTTGTTTTGCATATAAATGTCATGGATGAATTTTGTTTATTATTGTAATTTCTCTATTACATTTTATGGGACTGACAATGGGTGAAACTTGCTTGAATTGAATGGGAACCAAGATGTGGTGCACAGCTCCCACTATGACCAAGCGATTGGTCCTGTTGTGCTGAGTTAACAGGGTTTTTTTTTTTATATCTAACTTGTTTTTTTTTTAACACTTGATAGTGGTTGGAGTATGTTAGGTGTGTATTACAATGTAGAAGGAGCATCTACCAGATTTGTGCTGCACTACTTGAGGTTTGCATTACTTGAATAAAGTGCTTATGGACTTTCTTATTAAACTTAGTGGTCACATCAGTTCAGTGAGTTTGGTCCCATTGGAGACTACCATTCTTTTAGCTGGTGGAGTAGGTATAGACCATTGAGCATGTATTGAAGCATATTTAGTTGTACTGCATGTATTGGCACCATAAAAGTTTGTATGTATGTAATGGACCATATGGATTGTAGTGGAATATATTTCTGGCACTTTATGCTATTTATGGGATTGTTTGTTTTTTGACTACTTTATTTGTTATGTATTATTTTACAGCACTGTGTTTATAAATTAATGTATTCTTTGTCATCTGTCAGGGTCGTTCTATGGCAGCTTGGAATTGAGGGTATTTATATTGCACATAATTTAGTTATATACAGTGTATATACTGTAATAAGTCTATACACTTCTGTTAAGATGTCAGGTTTCTGTGAACTTTTTCCATCTTTAATGTGACCTATAAACTGTACAACTGAAATCTTTGAGGTGGGGGGAGTAAAACTAAAAAAATAAAATAATGTGGTTGCACACCCTCCTATAACTGGGGATGTAGCAGTGTTCAGAATTAAGCAATCACATTCAAACTCATGTTAAATAGAAAGTCAGCACACACCTGCAATCATTTAAAGTGCCTCTGATTAATCCCAAATAAAGTTAAGCTACTAGCTATTCTAGTAGGTCTTTCCTGATATTTTCTTAGTCACATCCTACAGCAAAAGCCATGGTCCGCAGAGAGCTTCCAAAGCATCAGAGGGATCTCATTGTTAAAAGGTATCAGTCAGGAGAAGGGTACAAAAGAATTTCCAAGGCATTAGATATACCATGGAACACAGTGAAGACAGTCATCAAGTGGAGAAAATATGGCACAACAGTGACATCTCCAAGAACGGGACGTCCCTCCAAAATTTATGAAAAGACGAGAAGAAAACTGGTCAGAGAGGCTGCGAAGAGGCCTATAGCAACATTAAAGGAGCTGCAGGAATATCTGGCAAGTACTGGTAAATGTGACAACAATCTCCCGTATTCTTTATATGTCTGGGCTATGGTGTAGAGTGGCAAGATGGAAGCCTTTTCTTATGAAGAAAAACATCGAAGCCAGGCTAAATTTTTCAAAAACATATCTGAAGTCTACCAAAAGCAAGTGGTAAACTGTGTTATGATCTGAAACAAGGATGAATTTTTTTGCCACAATTCCAAAAGATATGTTTGGCGGAAAAAAAACACTGCGCATCACCAAAAGAACACCATACCCACCGTGAAGCATGGTGGTGGCAGCATAATGCTTTGGGGCTTTTTTCTTCAGCTGGAACAGGGGCCTTAGTCAAGGTAGAGGGAATTATGAACAGTTCCAAATACCAGTCAATACTGGCATAAAACCTTCAGGCTTCTGCTAGAAAGCTGAACATGAAGAGGAACTTCATCTTTTAGCATGGCAACGACCCAAAGCATACATCCAAATCAACAAAGGAATTACTTCACTAGAAGAAGATTAAAGTTTTGCAATGGCCCAGCCAGAGCCAAGACCTGAATCCGATTGAAAATCTGTGGAGTGATCTGAAGAGGGCTGTGCACAGGAGATGCCCTCATAATCGGACAGATTTGGAAAGTTTTTGCAAAGCAGAGTGAGCAAATATTGCCAAGTCAAGATGTGCCATGCTAATAGACATACCCAAAAAGGCTGAGTGCTGTAATAAAATCAAAAGAGGCTTCAACAAAGTATTAGTTTAAGGGTGTGCACACTTATGCAACCATGTTATTTTTTTTTTTTTACTTCCCTCCACCTTGAAAATTTCAGTTTGTTGTTCAACTGAGTTGTGCAGTTTATAGGTCACATTAAGTGATAGGTGGAAAAGTTCTGAAATGGTTTATCTTTGTCTAATTTTTTTACATCACAGAACAGAAACCTGACATTTTAACAGGGGCGTGTAGACCTTTTATATCTACTGTAGCACTGCATTCATATGGTTTGTATGGGCTCTGAAAACTAATGCTAGAATATATAGATGGACAAATGCCCAGCAAACAGCCATTGTCTAAATGGCATAACAAATATTAGCCTTAGAACAAAATCCCCACTAATTAATTTTATATAAAATAGAACATTTTGGGTCTTTTACCTTGGGACTTAAGCTAAAAAAAGCCTCTCAAATGGAAAAATTATAAAAAAAATTATAAAGAAAAAAGACAAAAAAAAAAAAAAATTGTCTCTCAAGTTATTGTCTCTCATACATTACACTGTACAGCTGCTCTGACACATCTCTCTGGAGCTGAAGCCTAATAAAGCAAACTGAATTTCCCTCCAACCCAGTCATTTATCAGTAGTTCATCTTTCTATTCACATGCTTAAAAAAAAAAAGAATCTTTCTAAACATACCTTAAAAATATAGTAAATGGCACATATAACACACCAAAAATAATTTGTTGCAAATGTTTCCTTTTTTTGGTAAATCCACTAATATAGCTATATTTGATCTATTTTTACTGCAGTAATTCATATGGCTTTATGTGTTATTAAAGTAATACTAAAGGCAAAACTTTTTTTTTTTTTGATAGCATGGAGAGGGATTATAACATCTGTCTTTATTGCTGTCTGTGTCCCTGTTAGGGAGATTCACTCTCTCTCTATTTGTCCAGTTTACCATTTTTCATTGAGAATGAAGGAGAAGGAATATCCCACATTTTGGATTGTTGCCACAACAGGAATAGACAGAAGATATAAATGGGGGGACTAGTCCTTTTGACTGAGATGACAACCAGGGATTGCCTCTCTTTGGAGAGATTTCCTCTTACTTCCAGTTTTGGCTATGGAACAGAACGTGAAAGTGAAATTTCCCCAATGAGACAAAGCTTGCACAAAGAAAAACTGACAGGGGTAACTGTCTCCCTTATATTATCCAAAAAAAAAAAAAGTTTTGCCTTTAGTTCTACTTTAAAACCGCTACCTCAAAGGTCATCTGTAGCCTTTTTTTAAAGGATAGAGTGAAAACAGGTTAAAGTGTTACTAAACCCACAACAGTAAAATCACTATGTATATGCAGTACAGCATGCTAGTTATACTCACTGTGGAACCTAAGGGGTTAATCATCTGCATTGCGTAAAAAAGGCTGTTTGATCCTGTATGCACAGATCCACCCCTTCTTGCATTGTCACCAAAACATCTCTGGATAAGACATAGCTAGTGGTATCACTCTGCACATGCTCAGTTTGGTGTGTATTGCTAGAATTTTTTTAATTTTTCTTGGGAGAGTGCATGTGATCAGTACAGGGCCAATCAGCAATGTCCAGACAGAGGGTATGGGGTCCTACATACTCATAGGGAAGCTCAGGGCAGTATGAAAACTCCTCCTACAAGCTTTAACCAGACATTTATAGAAGTTACAAGACTGCTATATACTGCTGATGAGAAAAGGTATTTATCAGTTTATAATTACTAAAATAATAATTTACTAAAATAATTGCATTTCCATGATTTGTGTACTGTGGGAGACCAGATAGATATAGTGAATGCAGGTTCTGGGTTTAGTAACCCTTTAAGTGGTCTGTCAGATTTTTTTATTTTAGCTGTTTGTGTTCTCACTAGGGAGGTTTACTCTCTCCATTTGTCCTGCTGACCATTGCCTCTGAGACCAAAAGTGTCATCGGAGCCACAGTTGTCACAGGGAAAAGGAGAGGAGAGGAAATCTGAAGACACCTGTTCTAGTGACTATGTTGGATACATTTTCCAATCTGTTGTACCTTGAGTTCGAGAAATGATGGCAAGTCTCTTTAATTGGACAGAGACAGCAGCAATGATGCCACTGCTCCTCTCCTTTCAATGAGTCTGTTGTGATCACTCAAGTGTGCAGGACAGTGTTCCGGGTCTAAATGCAGCCCTACCATTGACCAAGGAGGGCTGTTGGGTGTTCATTACTTCTGCAGGCTCTACATAGGCACATGAACTTTTGGCTGTTCTTGAGTGCGATTTATTCTTTTTTAATAAAATTATTATGTTAATACACAGTAGGTGCATCCTGTTCATTGTTAAACGTGTGCAGCTATCACTGGGGGAATTTTTTTTCAAAGGAACACACCTGTTATTAACCTAACTGCAACATTGTTTCCTTACTATACTAGGTTACACCATCTTACAATGTCTCCCGCTTTCACTACACTGGAGAGCGCAGATTCCCAATATCATTGTTATTTACTACAATTAACCTTTGCTACCACAGTCCTGTTAGAGTTGCAACACATTCATGTACACTTTACTAACATGTACACAAATCTGTCACAAATTGCAACATTTGTGTTGTGAAGAAAAGACAGATCTATAATTAGTGCCTACAATGCGCCTTATGAATTCACAGAGGTTTTTTTTTTTTTTTTTTTTTTTGCTATGGAGGATTCCTCATTTCTTTTGCCTTATAAGACTGCACCCATAGAACATTTCTGCATATCATGGTAGATGGATAGGGCATTTTTTTTTTAAATGTGGCTAAATAAAAACAGTTATATACGAAAATTTATTTTAATTGATTTAAATCAGAGATGATCACAAAAGGAATGACAGGTTACTGCCCTTTCAGAGTTTTTAGCTTTATTAAAACTCAGTTCTACTGTAAACAAAACTGCCAATTTCTCACACATGCTTACAAGCCTATAAGGAAGAGAGCAATATAAAAAGTGTAATAACACAATAAACATTGTTCTTTATTTTGTATGCCTGCTTTAAATAGATTTAACTTGAAATACTTCACATCATAGCTATTTGTGCTACATTAAAAAAAAAAAAAAACAGACAGACCCTTACTAAATAAGACATACAGCAATGTGCAAAGACAAGCTACATATATGAATTAAACTGAATTTTTTTGTCTGGTTGCTCAAATTTAATAAAAAAAAACCTCCAGCTTCATCTGTTTTTGTGCGATTTGCCTCTGGTGCTTGGTGGAAAAAATTCTCCCTTTTCCCTCCCTACTGTGTACCTATGAATTTTCATTAAAAGGGCATTTCAGCATGCACATTCCCTTTTTTTAAAGACCCGTTGAATGTCTACTACTGGCTACACACTAGTAGAATCTTGTTCAAAATTTCGAACAGTATTCGCCAACTTCTGGAATCAGAGAATTTTTGTACAAATGTTCGTAGTTGAAAATCTACTAGTGTATGGCCATCTTTAGACTACATTTGACAAAGGTCGCTGGGCATGTAATTACCATGTCTTGTGTGGCTCACTCAACTTCCATAATCAGTTTCACCTGAATAAGAATAAGCTACTGCGGAGCCCACCCCTTATGCATAGTAAATCCTAACTAGGACTCAGAAACTGCAGATAACCATGAATTGTAAGTTGCTGTGTTGCTTTCTATGTGTAAAAATATGTTTTTCTTGTGCTGCAGTGAGTAGACCAACATGCTCTGTTCTTATTGTATTAGGTGGTAATGTATGCAGTATTATCCACTTTTACGGGAGCAGTAGGGAATGTGAAAGAGGCGCACAGTCCTGTGCGTTTGCAGTGTAATCTGGACTGAAAACACATGTAACATATAACATGTGGCTTACCATCTTTTACTATTCACATGTAGGTAAAGCTGTGTGTATTAGCTAGATAGGCATGATGTCTGCTAAGTGTCAATCGCCGTTCAGTGGGCATTACTGCAAGTTTACTTTGTGTACAGCAATTATATACAAGCATTAGGAACATGTAAATTAAATATAAGTTACTTACTCTGCAATTGTTCAGCTCTTCGGCAGTGACAATGATGGTTCCACAGTTCTTTCCTGGAATACCTCTATTTAAAATGAATAATAAAAAAAAAAAAAAAAAACACATTAATGAATGCATCCCTCCAACAAAATCTTAGTTTTATGAATATTCACAAACCATTTACAAAGTCCTGAAGTTGATCTTTAAGCTGGCCATACATGGACTGAGATTCAGCCAGTTCAGCAGGGACCGGGCAAATCTCAATCTGTATATGACCACTATGGTTGAACAGGAGTCAATCTACCAAGCGACTTCTGTTCAACCATCCTGATGGACAAAAGCCGCTCAATCAGCACTGCAGTCAATAGGCTGCAGCTTTGATATGAGCATTCTGACAGTGGGGGAGTCACCCTGATGTCAGAATACAATATTTCCCCATCCACCTTGAATATGTGGCTGGGAAAATATGTTCAGCCTTAGTTTTAACGGCTCCCTGTCCAGCCACTGCATATAAAAAAAGGGCCAGGGGGGAAAGCACCTTTGTATTTTCTACTGATCAGATGCACTGGTATGGCCCCTTTAAATGGTATCCTCAGCAAAAAGTGTTCTACCCCTCTGCTCTCTTCCAGCATATAGTATTACAGAAAAACTCCATAGTGCTTTACCTCATAAACACATTCTTTATTCAAAACCCTTTAAAACATCACTTACAATATAAAGTGCTCTCAAACGAACCCACAATTAGAACATATATAAAAATGCTGGTATTCCACATTTCAAAATCAGTACCACACGTCTTGTATGGGCATATCAAATGTGCTGACATCATCCAAGCCTCCACCCCTATGTGTTTTGTCACCAGGACACAGGACTTCATCATAAGGGGGAAGCTGATTGGATGATGTCATCTCCTCCTTTTTTAGCCCTTTTATTATAGACAGGGTGTGTATATTCTCAATCTCTATATATACTTAATCTTCTCTCTCTCTAGGTGGAAACAAAATTTGAGCTGAGCACCATAAGATCACATATTCACATGTGTGTGTAAAAAAGAAGATGCAATAGAGACTGTATTTGATGGACAATGGTTTATTTCTTTTGGTTTATGATTTAAATATTTGATTGTTAATAGCGCTACACCTGATTTAAGTTTTTTTTAGTCAATAAAGGGTATCACTTACATAGGTGCATAGTTACATAGTTGGTCTGGTTAAAAAAAAAGACACAAGTCCATCTAGTTCAACCAATACAAGGGGAAAAAATAATAATAATGATAACATAATCCTGTATACACAATCCTATACCCACAGTTGATCCAGAGAAAGGCAAAAAAAAAAAAAAAAAAAAACAGCAAAGCATGATCCATGAAAAATGTCCTTCCTGATCCCAACAGGCACCTGAATATTCCCTGGATCAACTTTATAACTTCCAGTTATATTCAGGCCTTTTTCAAAGCATTTTACTTAGCTGGCCAGAACATATTCACAGCTCTTAGACCACTTTCACACTGAGGTGTTTTTCATGCGCTACAGCGCTAAAAATAGCGCCTGTATAGCGCCCGAAAAAAACGGCTCCTTTAACTCCAGTGTGAAAGCCGGAGGGCTTTCACACTGGAGCGGTGTGCTAGCAGGATGGTAAAAAAAAAGTCCTGCTAGCAGCATCTTTGGAGCGGTGTATTCACTGCTCCTACCAATTGAAATCATTGGGGCAGCACGGCTACACCGCCGGCAAGGCACCGCTGCAGCGACGCTTTGCCAGCAGTTTTAACCCTTTTTCGGCCTGCTAGTGGCCAAATGGCGCCGCTAAAATGATGGTACTTTACTGCCGACGCCCGCACCACCCCAGTGTGAAAGGGGCTTTACTGTTAAGAAGCATTTTTGTGTTTGGAGATTACATCTCTTTTCCTCTAGATGTAAAGAGTGCCCCTTTTTTTTCTCTGAGATGACCTTAAAATGAATAACACCAAGTTCACTATATGGACCACGTACAGTATGTATTTGTACATGTTGATCATATCCCCCCTAATCTCCTCTTGTCAAGAAAGAATAAATCCAGTTTCTCTAATCTTTCCTCAAATAACTCCTCCATGTCTCTTATCAGATTGGTTTCCCTTTTCCAGTTCCCTGATATGCTTTTTGTAAACTGGTGCCCAAAACTGAACTGCATATTCCAGATGAGGTCTTACTAATGATTTATACAGGGGTAAAATGATATCTCTCTCTCTGGAGTCTATACCTCTCTTAATACAAGAAAAGATCTTGCTCACTTTAGAAACTGCAGCCTGGCATTGCATGCTATTATTAAGCTTATGATCTACCAGAACACCCATATCCTTCTCCACCATTGATTACCCCAGTTGTACTCCTATTAGTATGTAATATGTATGTATATTCTCTTAGCCTCCAAGTGCATAAGTTTACATTTATCAACATTAAACCTCATCTGCCACACAGTTGTCCAATTAACCACTTGCCTACTGGGCACTTTCACCCCCTTCCTGCCAAGGTCAATTTTCATCGTTCAGCTCTGTCGTACTTTGAATGACAATTGCACAATCATGCAACAATGTACCCATATATAATTTTTTTCACACAAATTGAGCTTCCCTTTGGTAACATTTAATCACCACTGAGTTTTTTTATTTTTTGCTAAATAAATTAAAAAATAAAACTAAAATGTAGAAAAAAAGTCATAGTTTGTTTTAAAAGTTTGCAAATAGGTGATTCTTCTCCTTCACCGATGTGTCATTGAACACAGCTGATCACATGGTAAAGGGCTGCTGTGATTTGTCCGAAGGACTCAGCGAGCACAGACGTGCAGCACGATCACGAGAGGACGTCCATGGATTCCGTCCTAGCAAAGTATGTCCAGGCTGTAGCCGTCTTTTGGCTATAGAATGGGTGGGAGAGGGTTAAACAGTGCATTGATGTCAGTTTGTAAGTTGGAGACATCATCTAAGCATGTTATTCCACAGCATAGTTTGGTGTCATCTGCAAAGACTGAAATTGTACTTTTAATCCCAGACCCATTTTTATTCATAAATATATTCAAAGGTAAGGGTCCCAACACTGAACCTTGGGGTACACCTCTGATAACCTTAGACCATTCAGAGTAAGAATCATTAACCACTACTCTCTGAATATGGTCTTTCAGACAGTTTTCTATCTATTTACAAATTAATCTTTCCAAGCCTGTAGACTTTACCTTACACATTAACCGTGTGTGGGGAACTGTGTCAAACGCTTTTGCAAAATCCAAGTATACCACATCCACAGCCACTCCTCTGTCCAAGGTGTTGCTCACCTCCTCATAAAAAGAAATCAGATTTGTTTGACAACTTCTGTCTTTCATGAATCCATGCTGTCTGTTGCTTAAAATATTTTTTTCCAGCAAGAACTCATCTATGTAGTCTTTTGTTAAACTCTCCAATATCTTCCCGACTATAGAAGTCTACAGGTCTATAGTTACTTGGTAAAGACTTTGATCCCTTTTTTTATATATAGACACCACCAGTGTCAATTTTGGCAGAAAATTTAGATTTAGTTTTAGTCCTATTTTAGTCTTCTGCAAGAGTTTTAGATTTAGTTGTAGTCTTTAGCCTCATACACACGATCGGACCGTGGACCAACTTTCCCGTGGATTTTTGTCCAAAGGGCGTTGGCCCCAAGTTGGTATTGCATACACACGGCAGGACTTTTTTAGCCAACTTTCACCAAATCACTTGGTTTTTCTGCTCTTTACCGCCACCTTTGGTCAACTTCTGTATTGTTGTCTGATCTTTTGCATTGGTTCTGCATTGGTTTGTACAAAAGTCCGTTGGTTTTGTGTACACGCGGTCGGACTTTGGTCCATCGGACTTTTGTTGGCAGAAAGTTGGTCCGTTCGCACAGCCAACAAAAGTCTGATGAAACCTGGAAAAAGTTGGTCCGATGGAGCGTACACACGGTCGGATGTTGGTCCAAAACAGCTAATTTGCATGTTGGTTGTCAAAAAGTCCGATCGTGTGTATGGGCCTTTAGACTAAAATGCCATTTTAGTTTTAGTCCCATTTTAGTCATAGTATTTTAGTCGACTAAAATCTCCAGTACATTTTAGTCAACTAAAATCGAATGTGCAAAGTACACAGCCTCTACCCTCTGCAGAATACACAGCCCCCACCCTCTGCACAATACACAGCCCCCCACAGTACACAGCACACAGCCCCCACAGTACACAGCCCCCCACAGTAAACAGCACCCCCACCCTCTGCACAATACACAGCCCCCTACAGTACATAGTCCCCCAACCTCTGCACAATACACAGCCCCCCACAATACACAGCCCCCCTGCATTGCCAGGAGACCCCCAGTCTCCTGGGACAGCACTGCCAGTCTACTCTAAAGTTAAGAATAAATCACTGCCAGCCCTTTCGCATACACAGCTCCTCTTGTGTCACTCTCATTTTGTCACTCTATTGAGCCACCTCAATAGCTTCCTTCTTGCATAGACCCGGTCACATGACTGCTCTCCTCTGATGTTTCATGTATGGTCATGTGACCGCTCTTCTCCTCCAATCTAAAACAACACTCGGAGGAGGAGGGGGAGTGGGAGCGGGAAAAGAGCGACCAACGAGAACAAAGCTATTGAGGTATTTAGAAGCTTCAGCTTACAATGAGAGTGACACAGGAAGAGAAGTGGTGTAGAAGGTGCTGGCAGTGCTGTCCCAGGGCCAGGAGAGGCGGGGTGGCCAGCTTGATCATCCCCAATGTGTGGCAGCCAGGGTAGCGACCACCCGATCCTTGCCCCCTGTTTGTAAAAAAAAAAAAAAAATATTGGCGTATAAATACAGTAGTTCATGAGGGTAAATGTCCCTCTTTGGCATTAACGTCATTAACGTTGATTTTCATCATAGTTGACGAAAATGTGCTGTACTTTTAGTTTAGTTTTCATCACTGTAAACAAGCCACTGACGAAAATTATGACAAAAACCTTTTCGTTGACTAAATTAACACTGGGCACCACATTGGCCTTATGCTAATCCAGTGGTACTGATCCTGTTATTGAAGTCCCTAAAAATTTGAGACAATGGCTTTGAAATGACAGGTCTCAATTCTTTTAGGATCCGTGGATGTATGCCATCTGGTCCAGGTGCTTATTTTACCTTTTCTAGACCATATCAATTTTGAACCATTGTGGATCATTTGGGGCTGTGAATACCATTCCAATTATGAACATGAGCTCCCCCATGCTCCTTTGTATACACAAAGCTGAAGAAGGTATTTAATACATTTGCCTTCTCTTTGTCCCCAGTCACCCACTCCAGATTATTTTGTAAAGGGCCTACATGCTCAGACCTGACCTTTTTTTACTATTAATATAGTTGAAGAGTTTTTGTGGTTTGTCCTACTATCTTTTGCAATCTGTCCTTCGATTTGAATTTTTGCGGCCTTGATATTCTTTTTACATATTCTGTTATGTTCTTTGTAACATTTAAATGAAGATAGTGTTCCTTCATTTTTATGTTTTTAAAGTTCCTTTCTTACTATTAATAGCTTTTTTTTACTTTGGCCGTGAGCCACATAGGTTTTATTTTTAACCTTTTAAACTTTTACTAAATCCATTTTTCCTGGGGTTCTGCTTTAAAATCCAAACTTTCCATTTGGCAATTAAGCAAGCTCACTCATGCAGCATTTAGTAACTCTAATATTTAGAGACTTGTGATCTCAGATTGAAAGCTAATTCAATCCCTATAAAATCTTTAAAATGCAAAACTATATTTTTCCAGCATTAAAACAGTATCACAGATTATAAATAGAGACATATAATAAGGTGTAATTTGGCATCAGTGTTGAAAGTAAAATATAGTTTCATATTTTTGTTATTCACACTATCTTAACTGGTACCAGTAAAAAATGACAATAGTAGCTGTTGACTGCAGTGAGATCTATTTTGAGGCAGCACTTGTCATTTGGAAATGTAGACAACAGGAAAAAAAGTGCCTTTCTATGGCAAAACAGTAAATGACAGATACAGCACTAAGCAGTGACCTGGAACAGATTTTCTTGAAAGATGGACTACCATAGAATGTACTCCTAAATGTTTTGATGAAAAGAACGCGTCACATACACAATCACACTACTTTTACAAAGGAATAAATATACCTAGTACATATACCTTCCTAAAGTGCTTATTGCAATTATTTTATCTTTACAGGCACTGCATTGTGCTTATATTGTTCCTTACATTTGACCTTGATTTGGTGAAAAAAAAAAGATAACTTTCCAGTAAACATATTTCCTTTTGCGTGCAAGAAACCTGCAAAACCTAAAAATGAATTCTTATTAGTGTAAACTGGAATAGACCATTTCAATTTCTTCTATATCCATAATGAATCATACTGTCAGGGACCTGCTGTGGCAAGACAGAGGTGTGTGCGTGCACGCGTACGCACATGCGAAAATGGGTGCCAGTCCAACAAGCCAGTCAGCGGCGTGTGTGCCAATTGGCCTTTAAAAGGACAGCAGCTGCACAAGTGCAGCGCTGTTTGATCTGCAGCTTGTGTGTCCTGAAAACCTGTACCTGCCTTCTGATCATCTGTATTGACTCGGCTCTGTTGACTTACCTGATATGTCCAACCCTGACTTCAGCTTGCCTTGACCCTGCTTAAAGGACTTCCTTGCTTAATATCCTGTTGCCAACCTCTGCCTGTTCATCTGACTCTGCCTGACTACCTGTGTTTGACCCATCTTGTCTCACCCTGCTCCAGCCTGCTGCTACTCCTGTACCTGCCAGCTCACCAGGTCGCTGACCTACACCTGCTTCTGCTGAGACCAGCATCCCGGACCTATCTTGTGGCTCATCATCCATCCATCTGTGCCTACCATCACAGTACTCACAGGCACTCCTACCTCACTGTGCTCTCGAGGCCACTGTTCCCACTCCAGTGACTCCTGAGCCAGGGCTGTAAGAGAGGTCTCCTCCTACAAGTCAGACTCTACTACAAGATACGTAACACATACAGAAGTATGGAAACTGTTAAGTACTGTTCAGCCAAGGTACTGCAAAAATTGGGTTTGTACTTCACAGCTTCCTCTACAGGAGCTATGTAAAATAAAACAATTATTCAAATGATTCAAGTTACCAGAGTTATCTTCCTCCTTTAGGGTCTGACAGGGAGTGCTATAGCACCCAGTTATATTGTTATCCTCCTTAGTGCCATACTGGGATCCACAGATTATGTATAACCAAGCAACTATCCTTGTACTGTGTGTTCTGTTGTCCTTTAAAAGTTCAAACAGATATAGAGAAAAGCATTTTTAGGTGTTTTGGGAACTATGGTGGCACCAACATATACTGTATATAGTAAGCATGACCAAGTAGGTCACCTTGGGTCAGAGCGAAGTGCATTGGAGGCATGGCCTGGCTGCCATTTATATCACTTCATGCACATGGGTCTGCTTCGTGCATCTTATGTACTTTCCCTTTGACATTGCCATGACCAAGCAGGCTCTGGATGTGAATGGCTCTATAGAATTTAATTAAAGTCATTTTCTGTTTGGATTAACATTTTCAGCTTGTTTATCAATTATAAAGCTACACGGAAGGCAAATGCATAGACTGACAATAACCAAATGGAACACAAATATGTCCTCAGTACCATTAAAGCCATATTTTTACCTAACTGCATATACTCCCTGTTTATCTGCAAGATAAATCTCTAAAACAACAACAACAAAAAAGAAGCACAACATCTAATTATTGTTTTTTTATATAAAAAAAATAGATTTTAGAACTGATGATAATTGTAAATATAATTAGCAGAGTGCTCATGACTTAGTTGATCATACCCAGTTTGACAAGTAACAGTTTAAAAGTGAACAGATGCTTTGCTCCCCCAAAACCACATATACGAATCCAGGGCTCAAAATTTCAAGTCCTGAGCTACTAGCCAGGCCTTAAGTGTTACTCGCCACTATTTGCCCAACCCAATCCCTACCATGCACCGCCCCATAATTCCGCCCCTATACACGCCCTCATAAATGATCTTATGAAATTACACTTAAATGTTCCATGCAGAATTAAGTTGCAAAAATAAATATTACAACTTTAACAGTGCCCACCATTGCAGCCTCGCCTGTGCCCACCATTGCAGCCTCGCCTGTGCCCACCATTGCAGCCTCGCCTGTGCCCACCATTGCAGCCTCGCCTCACCTGTGCCCACCATTGCAGCCTCGCCTCACCTGTGCCCACCATTGCAGCCTCGCCTCACCTGTGCCCACCATTGCAGCCTCCCCTCACCTGTGCCCACCATTGCAGCCTCCCCTCACCTGTGCCCACCATTGCAGTCTCTCCTCACCTGTGCCCACCATTGCAGCCTCCCCTCACCTCACCTGTGCCCACCACTGCAACCTCACCTCACCTGTGCCCACCACTGCAGTCTCACCTCACCTGTGCAGAGGATCATCATGGGGAAGAGGAAAGCCACTGGATCACGATAGCCTGCTGTTACATTGTAATTGCCTGCACAGCTAGGCTGCCAGGGAGGGGGGGGGTGTACCGCCGGCATGCGGGATTAAACAGGAGCCGTTCTACCATCGATCGGTCCGGGGGGAGAGAGCACAGATCACAGAGCGATAGCCTGCCGTTTACATTGGAATTGCCTCTGCTCATGATTACGCACAGCAACGCCCCCTCCTGACCCCGCGCCTGTGATAGACAGAACGCCAGTACAATTCTGGGATGCGTTCTGTCTATCACAGTGTCTATAACAGGCGTGGGGTCAGGAGGGGACGGGGCTGTGTGTAATCATGAGCGGAGGCAATTCCAATGTAAACTAACAGAAGGCTATCGCTCTGTGATCTGTGCTCTCTTCTCCCGGACCGATCAATGGTAGAACGGTTCCTGTTTAACCCCGCATGCCGGCGGTACTCGCCCCCCACTCGCCCCCCACTCCCTGGCAGCCCAGCTCCTCGCCAGAAACAATCTTCCACTCGCAAAATGCGAGTAGGCGAGTGGAAAATTTGAGCCCTGTACTAATCTCACCGCTACACTCGGGCTGTTTAGAAAAATACCCAGTACTTCAGAGTATGCGATGCATGTAACTCTTTCCTCTTTCATCCACTATGCAATGTTTGGTGGCTGGGAAAACAATTGTCAGAGCTCTGTGCCATCACAAAGGAAAAAACTGAGAAAGTGAATCCTTAGCTCCATGCTATCTTTAAACAGAGTGACGTGGAGCTTACGCTGGAATTCTTCTCTTCAAGGGAAGTTAAGTAAAATTAGGTGGAGGGCTGGCATTGGGCAAAACACAGGCAAATAAATTGCTTCTGTAAAAGTTATAATATAAAGTATCTTTTGAGTTACAAGACATACATGCTGTAAATAATTTGTTGAGCAGGCATGTAGTTTATGTCTATTCAAATTGAGAGATAATGTGGGAATAAGAAAATAAAGGGGATTGAATCTGCTCAGAATCAAATGTGGTATCACAAAACTACTTCATCTTCTGCTTCTAATTCTTCTATATTGCAGTAGGCAAGAGGGGCCCATCCCTCCAGAATCCATCCATGGTGTGGAGCACAACAACATATTAGTTGACCTTCAATCAAACAGTGTACGACTGTGGACAACACAACAGAAAATAGGAATTTTCTTTTGAAATTGGAGATTCCCTTTAAACTGCCTAATAGGACTGACAGAATAGATTTTCTGCAATAGATCATGTATAATATATCATTATATTCTAATTAGTAGATTTCTCTCACTTTTCATTCAAGGAAAATATTCTGTTCTTTTATACTTGCAAGAACTGCAAATTAAATCAAAAGATTAGATTCACCCATGAAGAACCCTTCATTGATTTAACTAGTGATTCCTCAAATTATGCCAATTTTTAGATGTCCATTTAGTTTTTACTATATTCGTTCAGATTAAAACTGCAGTGTATATTTAGCTATTATATAATTTAATAAAAGAAGCTAGCATTAAAATGTTTTTATAGATATACGTATGTAAATTAGACACTGCCAAAACTGCAAATTAAAATATTTTCTTTAAAAACAAGAAAACATGGAAAAATGATGCAGGTGTTGTCGGTTTTGGGCAAGAGTAAGGCTTTTAAACAAGGGTTATCTATAAGGAAACATGAAAACGACAAAATCAAGAGATGCAAAAAAATCAATATCTCATTTAGAAAATTGCTCACTTTCCAATCTGAAAAGGCTTGTTTATCTGTTATGCTAAGCTGTGGTGAAAAATAGCAAATTCAATAAATGCTACAAAATTTTGAATCAACGCTTTCTTTTTTATAAGTGCATAAAAAAAAAAAGGGTATTATATAAGTCCTCTCTGAACATTGTTAATGATGGTTGTTGAATCAAATATTTCCAACATTTTAAATAATCAGGAGGAGCGCATTAAAAGGATCCAAGAAAAAAAATGCATTGAACAAACTGGTCCATCCACAGGACACATGGGGGCATAGGAAAAATTGGTCTGGCCTAAGGGGCATAACAAATTTTTTTTTACGTTTTTTTCTTTACATACTGTGCAATACAATGTTATCATACAACATATGTGGTGGTGATCAGGGACAGTGACTGGTGACAGCATGTAAAAAAAAAAAAAAAAAAGAAAGACATTTTTATTTTTATTACATTTTTTTTTTAAACAATTTTTTTTTTCAACACACTGGGACCAGAGCAATACAGTGTTACCATTCTAGTGATCTGATTTTTTTTTCACTCGTATAATCAACCAAGTTTACTGAATGAAACAAATTAATTCAGTGTGTTTTGTTGTGATTAGCTGTGCACACAATTGTACACAATGAATGGCATGAAAGGAGGCCATCCATTGTTTACAATTGTCATGTGATCTGCTGTGATTGGTCACAGCAATCAAATGGTACACTGATCAGTGGACACAGCCAGTGGAAGATCAGGCCGGAGCGTGGCCCATTCCAGGAAGACGTTATATGACATCCACATAGAATGCCAAATCTCCCACCCAGCCATCATTTGACAAAAGGCTGGGCAGGAAGTGGCTAAACAACACCTATTGTGTAATTTCTTTATGAGTAATATGAGTAAGCACTAGTTGTGGTGCGAAACGCGTCAGCTCTGTACCCCCCTTTTTTGCCGTGTATGGATTGCAGTGTTTTTTGCTTTTAAATAAACTTTTTGGATTTTATTTTCTCGGTGTGCGGCTGTCCGGAGTTTTTCCTTTTTTGATTTCCAATCATTGTGTAATTTCTTTATGACATAAAGTGAGAACCTACCAGCTGGTAAAAATTAGAATTTTTAAGTTACAAAATCACTGTGAAAAGATAGTCCTTCTAGCAGAAAGTGAGGGTTAAGAGATGGGGATGTGTGCCCAGTAGTGTTGGGCGAACGATTCAGCCCAAGCATGAGTTTGGGCGAAACATTGGCTGTTAGCCCTGTTCGGGTGTTCACCTCGCCGAACGCCCCGCAATGCACTGCACGCTGCACAGTGCATTCTGCGCCCTGTTTTTGGCAAATCTTTGCCCAATCAGAGCGCAGTAAAAGCTGGTTGTTAAGGAGCGGGGCCGGGAAGTCGGTTGCAGCGTCCTCAACAACAAATCAACAGTCATCAGCTGTCAATGTGTTTCGCCACTGACAGCTGAATAAAAAAAAAACATTTGCTGAAATAAAAAAATCATTTGCTGAAAAAAAAAAAAAAAAAAAACAGAAGGGTCAGGTATGGATTTTAAGGGAAACCCCATGCCAAAATAAAAAAAAAAAAAAAAAAAACAGCATGGGGTCCCCCCCTGTCCAGACCAGACCCTGAGAGTCTGGTGTGGATTTTAAGGGGAACCCCATGCCAAAATGTAAAAAAAAAACAGCATGGGGTCCCCCCCCCAGTCCAGACTCGAAGGATCTGGTATGGATTTTAAGAGAAACCCCACGCCAAACAAAAAAAAAAAACAGCGTGGAGTCCCCCCAACATGGGTCTCTTCCCCACAACCCTGGGCTGTGGTTGTGGGAGTATTATCAGAATCTGGAAGCCTCCTTTAAGAAGGGGGCCCCCATATCTCAGCCACCCCATGTTAATGATTATGGGGTACATAATACCCCTATGCATTCACCAAAAAAAGTGTCAAAATGTAATGAAAACACAGAGACAGTTTTTGACAATTCCTTTATTAAAAAATAAAAAAACAATGTCCCTCAATGTAGAACCATTGTCAATCATGACGACGCTGCATTGCGGAACCCGAAAAAGAACAAAAAAAATAGATTCGCCCACCGAGGAGGCAAACTGCCGAATGGCTGGCTTGCCATTTGACAGCTCTCATACAGATAAGGGCAGGGCCACCTGGCACCACCCCTCCTTGTGATGCCACTGATCAGTCCCCAGGTGATGTTTTAATTACTTGACACTTTTTTGGTGAATAGGAAGGGGTACTATGTACCCCACACTCATTCACATGTGGGGGGTGGGACCTGGGGGGCCCCTTCTTAGAGGGGGCTTCCAGATTCTGATAAGTGAACCCACAGGCACTATATTTAAAGGCATTTTTCATTTTTATTGTTGCACTTTAAGCATCATTAAAATTACTGCTCCTTTAAAAACTTATATTTTAAAAGAATTCTTGCATTTATACATGTCCTACAGAGCAGTTCCCAGACCGTTATACTTCTTTTATGGCCAATTACTTGCATATAAGACTTTAAAATGGGCACTTTTTATTTTTTCTGTTCGGCTCCCATAGACTTTAATGGGGTTCGCCGTTAAGGTCAGAACTCTTCCCTTGTTCGGGAGTTCTTCTGCGAACTGAACAGGGGGGTGTTCGCTCCATCTCTAGTGCCCAGAATACCAAGGGCTTTTGTCTATTATAAGCTTTTGAAGGGTCCTGTTTATTATGTGCGATTTAGCTCCTGACCCCTAAGGTGCTTTGAGCATCTTGTGCTGGGTTAAACACTGTATACAAACTCTTAAGTTTTCAGTGCAATTCTAAAAAAAAACATGACTGGTACCAACCCTCCCCAGTATCCTGCACATAAGCACACAACTAGTACTAGTACCAGCACAGCCCAGTAACTTGTACAGAAGAATTATTGGTACTGGCAGAGCCCAGTATCCTGTAAAGAGCACTAGTGTTACCAGTTAAGCCTAATACCTTGCAAAGGAGCACTACTCGTATTGGCACAGCCTAGCACTCTACAACGGAGCACTACAAATAAGTAGGGTAAGGAGGTGGCAGCTAGGCTGAAATAGCTTGTCCAGGGGCATGTGAAGGAGGCAGCACATATTTACAGAAATATTACAACCCAACCTGTGAATTACAATTCCCCCCAAGATGACATATTCCTCATGAAAGTGGCAGACCTGGATCATTCCGATACACCTGAACTGACCCCTGAGGAGGCGAGTGATTCTCAAAATATAGTGAGTGCAATAACCCCTTCAGATATCTATAAACAACTGCAAGGTGTGAAATAGAGAAGTTGAGATGTTAGTTTGAGGTTTTAATTGCAATAGTAGAATGTGCCTTCTCTATTTTCTGGATAAAAAAAATCTGTCAGATGCAATTGGAAAGTAAATAACTTTTTATAAAAACAATTTAAAAAAATGTGGGAACGAATTTGGATTCAGGAAGGACGAATACGTGACAGTGAGAATGTGGTTTATCCTATTAAAGCAAGCTATGCATCATCTTAAGGAAAAGGTGAATGCTAATACCAATAAAATGGATGGCAATGAAAAAAGATTGGGTCAGAATAACATTAAAATTGCTGGAGTTATGGAAAAGGTTGAAGGAGATAATATATTGAATACATTGAGAGATGGCTTCTCTCTAGGTTTGGGAAATAATTGTGTTGTTCCGACCTGCCTCCCCCTTTATCTGGGTGAATGCCAAGATCAATCATGGCCAGAATAATTAATTATCAGGATAACTATACCTTTCTGCAGTGAACACTCTGCCTTGAGGATATTACAAATAAATAAATACAATTTTTTTTATAAACTATTTAGACCATAAGAGGACCAGGTAAACATTCAATCATGAGTCCTATGACAAAGTCATTCTGCATAACAGAGAAAATGGAACATATCATAGGACAAAGAGCAAAGTATTGTAGACTAATGCAGTGCCAAAGAAATTCCAATAGGCTATATAATAAGATGAGGTGAAGTCTTCCCTGTCCTGGTCCATATTTTAAAATTTAAAGGAAGGGAGGAAAGCATAGATTGAAGGAACATTGTGAGGGGATGGGGGCAGACAGAGAAAAAAAAAGGGGGGGGGGGTGAATTCTCAGTCTACTAAGTGAGGCTTTATGCTCCTGTCCCATATCCAAGTCTGGGAGTCCAAAGCTAGAGAATTTATATACAGAATCCAGGGTGTCAATCTTCACATTTTCTATAGGAGTGCAAAAATGTTCCAGAAAATTTAACAGCATTTGCAAAAGCTAAAAGTGTTGTATGCCATTTTAACCTGCTTGACTAGGGAATCCCTATTTTGATATACCAGCTGATGCAACTTCATTGATTGATGAGAATGAGAAATTTTTATGAAATCATTGTCTGGAACAATTATTTCCTTATAGTGCAGCGGTGTATGACATTTACATATTTATATTAAAAATTTTTTTTTTTAAACTTAATAATCCACTTTTATATATTCAAAAGAATGATTGATATCCCAGTGAAATCAGTCCATGTGTGTATAACATCTATTATTGAAAAAATGGTTCATTTATCACAGTGTATAAAACGATCCACCGCTGTGCTTATCCGTCCTAACTGAGATCAATACTTGTGAATCTTTCACCAGCCAAATTGGCTGCTCTCCTCACAGATAAGTAAAAAAGTCATATAATGGTCACTCCTTTCCTCTCCTCCACGATCTCTCTCCTCCACGCCACAACAGCTGATCCTCCTAAGCTCTCCAAGCAGTGTGCTCACGCTGACAGCTTCACAGATTAAATCAAGGCAGTTTCTCCTTTCCTCACCGCTCACGGCTCAGCTCAGCTCCTCTCTCAAATCGATCATTAACATGCAATCACCGCTTACAGCTCAGCTCCTCTCTCAAATCGATCATTCACATGTAATAACAAACAAACTCCATAATGCTCTCTGCTTGTTACTTTATTAAAAAAAAGCCCCAAAATTAGGCACACTTACAGGATCCAAGGATAAAAACAGCATAAGAATGTACGTCCTCTCGTTCACCACTACCATGGACTCAAGGTGACTGTGTGACGTCACAGGCTCGGCTCCTCCCCTATTTACACGTGTCACCCTCTGATTGGGCTTCATCAGTAGATGGGGGGCCGACTCCCCTAATCAATTATATATGCTAATGTTGCCATAGCAACCCTTCAGGCGTCATTATGGCTGTCAGCTGTGTCTACAGACACTCCCACTTCCCCTGGACCACGGAACATAGATTCAATGGATCTAGGAAGGGTGTCACCATGTGAGGGTGCACCTTTTTGACAAAATACACAACGTCCTCACACAGGATCAAAGCTGACCTCCACAGTGATCACCCGGCACAATCTAAACAGTAATAAAATTAATTTTATTACATGCCTCCATTTATTTATTCATACTCCTAGCATAATTAATCTATAGTATATCCTACAATCAAATGACATATCCCATTAACCAATATTACTTAAAAAAAGGCTAATATTTTTATTTAAAATTTACGAGCGTTATGTAGCGCCATAACCCCTGCGGGGTGGCTATGTATTTTCTGGGCTTACCAATTACCTCCTCCTTGTAGCTCGTCATTCGTTGTCTAGGTTTTCCCAGGGTTAATACCCAGTAATTTCAGAAGCTGACACTCAAATGTCCTTTTGAGGATTTTTATTTGCAAAAAGTAACGTTCAAATATAACACAGTCTCTTGGTTGGGAATAGAGGGCATGGGTGATAAAGCTCAGGCACTTCAGAACTGCTGACATCAAATGAATGTATCTTTAGATAGCCCAGAGAGTAGCCACTTGCAACTGGGCACTTCACTGTTGGATAAACCCCTGTCTGTGGATATAGCTGCCAACAAGTGATTCAAAGATTTGCAAAGTCTCTGCAACAGACTATGTTGTAACTTCAGGTGAACAATGTAAAGTCTCTGCCACAGACTATGTTGTAACCGAAGGATGGGTTTAGGAACTTTTCCTATGGTACCTGAATCTTCCAGCCATTTCGGCGATACCGTAGGAAATGCGGATTCACTAGTGTCAGTACAACCTCAGCTCCCAGGCTCTTACCGAGCAGCCAGCTTCTTGACCCTCCTCCGAAGAGTCCTCCCCTGGTCGCTTGTACGAGTTGCCATGCCTCTCCAATGCCGAGAGCACACCGGGACACTTCAGAATCCTCTTTCAGTTACTGGGCCTCGAACTAGCTAGTTCCGAGGCTCTGGAACGGACGGATCCCTACCCCAGACCATGAGGGCCTCTGGGGCTGGTCAGGGTGACCATGCTTACGGGGCAGCAGACACTCCTGGGTCCAGGACCCCTCACGGGGTAGGTCCGGACGGGAACCAGGAATCAAAAAGAGCAAGACGAACCCTGAACACGTGACTTCAGCATCTTAAGTACCCCTCTCCAGCATGCACAGCAGGGCCAGACGCGCCTGCTGATTGGCTCAGAGAAAGATGGGTACCTAACACGTCCAAACAGACTGCGTTCTCAGCCTGTCACAGGTGCTCACTTCACCTATGACCAGGCAGAACTCCAGTACAGCCCAGTCAAACTGACGCCAAAGTAAAAGACCTAAACAATTAACCCCCAGAACTCAGTTACAGTTCTGGAAAAACTAAATTTACACATATAGCGCACACTTTAGAAAAGTGTCGGCGCTACAGTTATATTAAAAAATCCTTTTAAAAAATTACTGATTTTTCATCCTATCTTTTAAAATTACTCTGCATATGCACCTGCTTTAACCATTAAAAATGAAACAGTTTAGGTCAAAATCTACGTTGACCGCCCTATGTATTTATACATGATTCACTGCTTTGCAAAGAGTTTATAAATGGTAATATTTATATTCCCATACCAGGTGATGAAACTTTCTAATATTTATTCAGATAGGCATAATGAGTTTTTTTGTACTATAGTAGGAGACTTTAAAAACCTTATAATGTCTGAGATGTATAGACATCATCCTCAGGGTGGCAGTCTACTAATCTCTCTTCTTTTGGCAAGTTAATGCAAGAGTAATGCCCCGTACACACGATCAGAAATTCCGCCAGCAAAAGTCTGATGTGAGATTTTGGTCAGAAACTCCAACCGTGTGTATGCTCCATCAGACTTTTGCCAGCAGAATTTTGCCTGGTAATGGTAATGGCTAGCAAAAAACAACTACCCAGAACCGGAAGTTACAAAATCCTTGGAGCTTCCAGGATCAAATGTCCCATTCACAATTACTTACCTTCAGTGTGATGCGCCCCTTATGCTTCTGTCTCTTGGTTCAGTAGTAATCTTTCTTCTGGCCCCCCCACCTGCCCCAACATAATCTTCTAATGCAGTGGGGTTTTTTAGAACTGAGGAGCTGTCACGGGCACTCATGAAGAGTGTCTGACTATGCCTGCCCTTTCTGCCGAACTTCTCCATTAACAGAAGACATACAACAGCTTCTATAAATTAAACATGATCTATGAATGGAGGGAGCTGACCTTTAAATCATCCGCCTTTCCTCCATTCATAAATTGATTTTTATTTATAAAAGCTGTAGTACAGGTTCTATGAATGGGGGAGCTGGGCTGAAAAGGTGGGCATAGTCAGGCACTCTTGATGAGTGCCAGTGTTAGCTCCTCAATACTATTAATGCCCGCCACACTGGAGATTACAACTGCGGGGGTGGAGAGCATCAGGGGAAAAATACTACTACTGAATTAGCAGACAAAAGCACGAAGGACACATTACACTGAATGTAAGTAATGTCTCTTATATGCTTAATTTTTATTTAGGTATACTTAGGCTTTAAATAACTTATATGATATTTTAGCAACTGGGTTCATATATACTTTATTAATGTATAATGGGTTTATTCAATAAAGGGGTACAAATAGCAATATGGATTTGTCAAGTGTAGTAATCCACCACTACCGGATCAGTAAAACATTTACATGTGGTTGCACAATGGCCCATTTAAACTACAGTACTTTGGACAAACTCCACTTTATACAAAATCTATGCAATGAAAAAGCTAAAACAGGGATGGCGTCCTCAATACTCCCTTTCATTTGTGACAAGTACTTTCAAATGCTTAAGCTTTTACTGAAGAAACTGCTTTTAGACAGCATACTTCATGGCAAAACATAATAACGTCTGTGATTCTACTGGAAAGTAGCAGCAGATTTGTTTAAGAGCTAATTAGGTTTCCAACACATGGAGTTTGGGGATGATGCCAGGAATAGCAGGTTAAACACACACAGATTCATTTCTATGACACGTTACAGTAAGGCAAATACAATAAACTGTCAAGTAAAATAAGAAGTGTTGCTAACAGGATTGATGTCATTAGATTTTTAAAACAGTTCTTCACCCTGAAAGTGAACAGAGGAACCACTAAGAATCCAAACACACAGAATGCTCCAGAGAAATACCTACCCAAAAAACAACTGGTCTGTATTAGCGTTATTCAATGACCTGTACTGCAAAATAAAGTTATAACAGCCACAGAGCTTCCGAATTCTGTAGTGTGCCTCCCTCAGAATTACCTCTTCACTATGATAAATTCAGCTTCTAAGTTCTTGGTGTTTTGTATTAGGTATTGGTTTGACGAGGGGCGTGACCGGACATGAGGCGCGGTGTGATGTGAGAGGAATGTGAGTGCGTGTGTGTGCTCACTCCCACCCTCCGTCCCATGGAATAACGCTGTTAATGCCGAGTCTGCCTTCTCATAGCGGCACATCGTATACTGCATGCAGCCGGAGACTCCCGAGGTCAGCCTAAATTACCCGGTACAGAACTACAGCGGGTCTACGCGGAAACAGCCGAAGGTGACGTCACACGCTATCTCCTGCCTCGCCGTCTGCGCTGGGAGAGAGGAAGAGCGGCGGGAGATTTAAACCCACAAGTCGGGTTTTCTGAACGGTTCACACGGCGGAGAAAAAAAAAGAGAAAACAGAACACCGGAGGAGGGGGGGGGACCCCAAGAAGACTCTCTGACGGCCCTGGAAAAACACCCTTAAACGGCAAGGAGAGGTGAGAAGACATTTCTTAGTCTACCCCCCCACCCCCCCTCACTGCAATCTGTGGCTTGGTGTTTTCTCTCCTGTGTGACTGAGGAAAAGAGAAAGAAAACTGAAACTGTAATGTGCACAGCGGCTTCGCTTTTTTTTCTTGGTTGCAATCGAGGAATGTTAGAGACACAAACTGCGCTATAAGGTGCGGTGCTTATGCACTCGGCTTTTGTAGGACACAATTTTGAGGATTGCTTCCCTTCTTTTCCTTGTGTGCGGCCGTGTGGTGTAAACTGTGAGATATAATACCCAACTGTGCCAGTTCCCACTGAATCCCAATTGGAGGACTACCCTACCCCTCTTTTTTGCAAACAAAGACATTTGCGCTGGGCATACGTGTTTTTTTTTCTTCCCCAGCTGTTATTGGCAGATCCCCCTTTTTTTTTTTTTGGTACCTATGTGTGCTGTATCTGCATTGTACCCGGAGCCTGCCTTCAAACAGAGGAACGCTGCTAAAAATACACACGTGCATAAAAGGGCATAAAAATATATTAAAGGACTGCTGCTAAATCGCAATACGAGGACTGCTTTCTCATTAAAAACACAGGCTGCGCTGAGAAGCTTACAAGTGGCTGGTTCCCTTCTTTTGTGTTTTCTCCCCCCTTTTTTTTTTTTTTTTTGGCGCTCTTCTCATAGTAACGCTCATAGCAACGCCAGCAGTAATTTCCTGCATATGTGTGCAGCCCTTTCTTTATACCATAAACTGGGGCCTTTCACCCATAAAAAAAAAAAAAACAACACAGGCTGCGGCGGGCACCGTGTGATACTCAAAGCATTCGTGTTACCCTCAATCTGTAATTTATAACCAGTGGAATGTTAACTTCCTTTTTTTTCCCCCTTCGCAAATATAAGCTCTGATCTGCTCTGTGTGGTGCGCACATATACATATTCTCCCTTAATCATAACCGGAAGCCCGCACGGGCTCGCTCATAGGTTGTGACTCACACATAAGACTGTCCCTTCTGTCCTGCTTTGCGGCCCTTCCTTTTTCTTTGGTGTCTTAAGGGCCATAAGAGGACTGTTTTTTGTAAATCTATTTTAGAATCGCTATCTGACGGGGTCGGACTCCAGAGAGGCCTGGGGGTGGCAACATGTCAGCAAGGAGGAGAATGGAGGAACAGGCCACCCAGGAGAATGTAGGGACACAATCATTAAGATCAGCTAAGGATAAGGATAAGGGGCCCCAGCCCTTAATAACAAATGGGGCATCAGCAGCTGCAGCAAAGTTGGAAAAGTATGCCCACACCCCAGTTCATAGTCCAATTAAAGGGGGACAGCAAATCCAGGCGAAAGTATCAAATGATAGAAGGAGCCAAGGGCAAACAAATAACCAGACAGTTGCTATGGGGGCCACTACAGGAGGAGTAAAGAGCACAGCCAACAAAAATGCAGGACCACCTGGAAAATCAGATTTGGCTTTAGCTCAGGCACCACTGGCTGAAGGAGAGCCGACATTAAAGGACGTATTGGCGGCAGTTAACACATGCAAACAGTCCCTAGGGGAACTATGCGATCAAATGAAAAATATTAAAGAGGAATTGTCCTTGATGCGCCACGAGCTGGAGAAGACTGCCGATAGAATCACAGCAGCAGAAGGGAGAATTAGCCAAATCGAGGATGACATGTACCCAATAAGCCAAGAGGTTAAAATTCTAAAAGAACAGGCGGATAAATTCGCAGGAAAACTGGACGAAATGGAGAACAGACTCCGAAGGGACAATGTGAGGCTGGTAGGCCTCCCGGAAAAAAGCGAAGGCCCGGATCCAATTGTATTTATGGAAAATTGGCTTATTGAAATATTCGGAAGAGAGACTTTTTCACAACAGTTTTCAGTTGAGAGGGCACATAGAGTCCCGTTTAGACCCCCACCCCAAGGAGGGCATCCCAGATCTATACTAATGAAATTCTTAAATTTCAAGGACAAAGTAACACTTCTCCGCAGGGCTAGAGAGATGGGGAGTATTTTTTACAAGGGAGCCAAAATCTCATTGTACCCTGATTTCTCGCCTGACTTACAGAGGCGTAGAGCAGACTTCATAGAAACTAAACGCAGACTTCAGAAATTTGATGTTACCTATGCCTTATTGTACCCAGCTCGGCTACGTGTGGTAGCAATGGGAGAGACGTTTTTTTTTGATTCCCCAGCAAACGTGACAACATGGTTGGAGGACAGAAAGGATCAATTAATGAGTAAAACGGGGGGATGATGGGTTAAGGGTAGAGGAACAAATATAGAGGGATGAGAAGGGAGGTGTCGCAGGGGAAATATATGCACATGGATTGGAGGGTGGAAGGAGTCATATAGCACAACAGTGAGGAATGAAAGGGTGGGGGGTGGGTTGGAACACACTTGTTGGTGTGTGTAAGGATGGGGGAGGGGGGGGAGGAGGGTGGAGGGTGGGAGGGGATCGGTATATAAGTGTAGGGGGGGGGGGGGGGGGGGGGAGTATGTAGGTAAGGGATGTGTGGTAACGGTCACAAAAGAAGTCCTTAGGGATAACCTAGAATGGTATAAGGGGGGAGGGGGGGTGAAGATTCAACGAATTAAAACACGGGAAAAACATTTAATCTACACGGAAGTAAGCGGTAAGCTAAAAATATTGACAGATAAACACTTAGAAAAAAGATTAGCACTTTTTCACTTAGAGGAGAATATTAAGACAGGTGAAAGATTTTTTTGTTCACACGGGGTATACCCTCTGGATAAAGGTTTGGTTACCTTTCCCTTTCTTCTCATCTCTCCTTTGTTCTTTTACTTTACTTTTTTATACTCCAGTATTTTTCCCTTGTTTTTTTCTTTTTTTTTTTTTTTTTCTCTCTTTTTTTCTCCCCTTTTTTTTCTCTCTCTCTTCCGGGTCCTATGTAGCGGTAGGATGGGTGAGCATCATAGTATAAGTATAAGATGGGATCAAATGGCTTCTGCACTTGAACTCTCTCCCCCTTACAGCTTCCTCCCCTTTAACAAGGGCAGGGGGGTAGAGCGCCTAGGGGATTGTATTCTCTTTTCGTGTATATATCCTTTTCCCTTTTTCTCTCCTATGTTAAAGCATGCAGACTAGGATACTGAGTATTGGCTCCTGGAATGTACGGGGGTTGGGTACACCGGCAAAGAGAGCAGCAGTGGTAGAGACCCTGGAGAGGAGTGGGGTAGGTCTGATCTGCCTACAGGAGACGCACCTAACTCAAGACTCCAAGTTATTAAATCAAAGCAAGAAATATCAATGCCAATTCCACTCAGTCCACACCTCTTATTCAAGAGGAGTGGCTGTGATGGTAAGGAAAGAGTTGGGGTTTTCCTGTCGGCAGATCAGCATAGATAGAGATGGAAGGTATATTTTTTTGCACTGTGTAATTGAAAATCGAGAATATGTTCTAGCAAATATTTACATTCCTCCTCCGTTCAAGCTTGATGTAATGTATAGGCTATTGGAATTCTTAACAGATAAAGCTGGAGTACCGGTTATAGCAGTAGGGGACTTTAACGAGGTTATCAATAGAAAACTAGACAGGTTCCCATTGGGTGTACCGGGCCAGAAGGTAGAAGAGAGTCGATTACATCGGTTCTTACAGGAAGTAGGGCTCTTTGACATGTGGAGGGTGCGGAACCCAGACGTGTTGCAATTCTCATGTTACTCAAGTTCCTATTCCACGCTCTCAAGGATAGACCTAGCCTTGGGAAACGAAGAAGCATGCCAAACTATAAGGGATATAGAATATCACCCTAGAGGAATATCTGACCACTCACTATTGGTTGTCTCAATAAATTTAGAAGGGAAAAGATCTCCTGTAGTATGGAAAATGAACCCAGTTTGGTTCGAAATAATAGGGGATCCAAATGAGGTGCTATTAAAATTGGAAGAATTTATAAAATTTAATAATGAGACGGTGACAAGAGGAATAATGTGGGATGCACTGAAGGCGTATTTAAGAGGTATCCTTATTCAATCAGTATCAAAAATTAAAAAGATCACAAGGGAATGGAAGAGTAGGATTAAGAGAGAGCTGATGAAAGCAGAGGGAGACTACGTCAATAACCCAACCCCGGATACACAAAGTGTATGGCTAATTAAACAACAGGAATACAAAGATACAGTTATCAAGAAATCAGAGAATAAGAGGTTGTTCCAGAAACAGGTAGCTTATGGAGAGGGTGAGAAAGTTGGGAAAATGTTAGCACATTTAGGTGTCCTTTTATTAAAGTGCGGTAAAATACCGCTATTCATTTCTCAGGCATTCTCAGGGGAGATCGCTCTCCCCTGAGTGCCTGTTTATGATTGTCTGTAGATCGCTTCTCATGTTGAGTTGAGAAGCGATCTACAAACGCCGGGAACTCCTCAGAAATTCTCCTCACACTGTAATCTCGCGAGATGTAGCGGGATTACAGTCTGAGGCGATTTAAAATACAAAAGTTAAACACTAATTAACACATTATTCCCCTACATATTAATAAAATAATAAAGTTAAATTCCCCCTACACAATATACATTAACCTAATTATTATAAAACATTGTTTTTTATCAATATTTAAATGTCACACATGTGCCTATTTAAATGTGAATGGTGTATAGTAAATTAATGTAATCCACATATGTAATGCAGCTATACACCATTCATATAAATGTAAAATACATTTATAATCATTAAAAAATAATTTTAATAAAGTATACAAGTATAAATATGTATTAATAAATTAAAATAAAATATATTTCATAATTGATAAATCCCTGTATAAGACCCCTTTCACACTGGGGCGGGAGTGGCGTCGGCGGTAAAGCAGCGCTTTATTTAGCGCTGCTTTACTGTCGTTTTAGCGGCGGTTTTCGGCTGCTAGCAGTGCAGTTTTAACCCCCGCTAACGGCAGAAAAAGGGGTAAAAACCGCCCGCAAAGCGCTGCTGCAGCGGCGCTTTGCCGGTGGTATTGCTGCGCTGTCCCATTGATTTCAATTTGAATTATGAATACACTGCTCCTTCACCGCTCCAAAGATGCTGCTAGCAGGACTTTTTTGACCGTCCTGCTAGCGCACCGCTCCAGTGTGAAAGCAGAGTGAAAGGGGCCGGATTTTTTCAGGCGCTATTTTTAGCACTGTAGCGCCTGGAAAAGGCCCAGTGTGAAAGGGGCCTTAATGAGGCGCTTTGCAGGCACTAAGGCCCCTTTCACACTGGGGCGGGAGCCGCCGTGACGGTAAAGCAGCGCTATATTTACCGTCGTTTTGCCCGCAAGATTCAGCCGCTCGTGGTGCGGTTTTACCCCCCACAAACGGCCAAAACAGGGTTAAAATCTTTTTTTGCCGTCCTGCTAGCGCACCGCTCCAGTGTGAAAGCCCGCCAGCTTTCACACTGGAGTGAATGGGGCCGGTTTTTTCAGGCGGTGTACAGGCGCTATTTTTAGCGCTGTACCGCCTGAAAACTGCCCCAGTGTGAAAGGGGCCTAAAGTTCTAAAAATAGCGCCTGCAAAGCGCCTTCAAACAGCCGCGGGCTTTCACACTGGAGCGCTTGCAGGATGCTGAAAAATGTCCAAAAATGTGCAAGCCGCATCTTTGGAGCGCTGTAGGAGCTGTGTATTTACCGCTCCTAAAGCGCCTCTTCCCATTGAAAACAATGGGGCAGCGCTCCAAACCCCCCCTGCAAAGCGCCGCTGCAGTGGTGCTTTGCGGGGCGGTTTTAACCCTATTTCAGTCATTAGCGGGGGTAAAACTGCCCCGCTAGCGTTCGAAAAGCGCCGCTATAATGACGGCAAAGTGCCGCTAAATATAGCGCCGCTTTACCGCCAGCACGCCAGTGTGAAAGTAGCCTAATGGAACATGCCATGGGTAAAACCATATTTCAGGGTTTACAAAATTTTATTTACTAATAAATTAAAAATGATATAAAAATGACATTAATAATAGCATTTAAATGCAGGTAGAATAATATATATATATATATATATATATATATATATATATCTATATATATATATATATATATATATATATATATATATATATATATATATATATATATATATATATATATATATATATATATATATATATATATCATAGCATATAGCATATATATATATATGTGTGTGTGTGTGTGTGTTTATTTCAATGTGTATGTGTATATCTATCTATTTATATATATATATATATATTTTATATATATATATATATATATATATATATATATATATATATATATATATATAGATAGATAGATAGATAGATAGATAGATATAGAAATATCTATATCTATATATCTATATATATATATATATATACACACATATATATACACTTTAGATTGCTAACCTGCTGGTTTTGGGGTGTGTAATGGTGGGGAAGATGTTCTCTCACTGTATGGCTGCTCCTGAGTGAAAGAAGGAAATCAAAAGACTTCCTGCTTTCCCCAGAATACTGAGGCAGCTTCCCGCTTCTCTCTCTGATTCTCCACCTGTGAGATGGTGAATCAGAAAGTGAGAATCCTGTCACAGATCGCCAGTGAGGTGCTGAGATCGCACCTTCATACACTGGCCGTTTCTGTGACAGTCAGTTACAGGTTCTCACTGTGCTGAGATAATCAGTGGAGAACATGTTCTCATCTGATTACCTCAGTTTCATACACTGGTAAAGACCTGAGATCAGCTGTGAGACTTGGGATCGCAGCTGATCTCAGTTTCATAAAAGGACACCTTAGTGAGAACCAATTCCCCTCCCTCCAGCGTCCCTGTGATCAAGACTGAGAAAGGTGAAATTTCATCCAAAAAGTCAGTAATCACAGAAACTTTCAGACTATATTATGATAAACTGTACAGATCGCGTGGGACGGTGGAGGAAGGGGAAATGGACATATTTTTTAGAAACGTCGATATCCCGGTTCTCACAGATGAAGAAAGAGAGATAATGGAGGCACCACTAACGTTGGAGGAAATCCAAATGGCGGTGAAAGAAATGGCCAATCAGAAATCACCAGGACCAGACGGCCTTCCAGTAGAAACCTATAAACAATATGGGAAAGTACTAATGCCAGAGCTTCTTAAGGTATTTAACTGGGCGAAGGAGGAAGGGAAGTTGCCAACGTCTATGACGGAGGCAACAATAATAGTTTTGCATAAGGAGGGGAAGGATCCGTTAGAGACGAAGTCCTACAGACCTATTTCCCTGCTCTGTGCGGATGCTAAAATACTAGCGAAAGTAATGGCAATCAGACTAAATAAAATCATCTCTAGACTTATACATCCGGACCAAACGGGATTTATCCCCTGCAGATCCACCAGCATAAATATTAGGAGGCTGTATCTTAATATGCAGATACCAATAGAGAACACAGGGACAAGGGTGGTTATGGCTCTAGACGTGGTCAAAGCTTTTGACAGTCTAGAATGGGGATACTTATGGCGAGTTTTAAGGGAATTTGGATTTGGCCCCTCATTTATTGAATGGATTAAAACCCTGTATACTGATCCCAGCGCTAAAATTAGGGACAATAACGATTTTTCCGACAAAATCCAATTAGAGAGGGGGACAAGACAGGGGTGCCCATTGTCCCCCTTGCTTTTTGCTCTCGCAATGGAACCGCTGGCCAGCGTAATTAGATCAAATACGAACATGCAGGGGTTCCGAAGAGGGGGGGGAGAAGAGAGAATCGCATTATATGCGGATGATGTCCTCCTCTTCCTGGGGGATGCGGAGCAATCCCCCAGGCAGGTGATGAACATCCTCATAGATTTCGGGAAAATTTCAGGGCTGACTATAAACTGGGAAAAATCTGCACTAATGCCTATAGACCCCTTAGGGAACCAGAGGATACCGGATAGTCTACAGCTAGAAGTGGTCGAACAAATTAAATATTTAGGTATAAACATAAAGAAGAATCCCAATAACTACATCAACGATAACATAGTACCATTATTAGCTAAATTTAAATCCAAAATCGCAATCTGGAGACGTCTCCCTCTATCGGTGGCGGGGAGATGTAATCTGATTAAGATGCTGTGGCAGCCACAGCTGTTATATCTGTTGCATAACTGCCCGACATGGATAGATAAAAAATGGTTCAGGAAAATCGACATGTTGTTTAGAGAACTTATATGGAAAGGAGGCCAGCCTAGGATAGGATTACAAACACTGCAACTAGGAACAAGAAAGGGCGGGATGGCAGTGCCGCACCCACGAAGCTACTTCCTAGCCGCCCAACTGCAACATATAGGAGGGGTTGGAGGAGGTAATAAGGATCTAATGATTGCAGGAACTCCGCACAGATCAATAATATAAGCTCTAGAGGCAAACTCATTTTGTCATAGAACCCCCACGGTGAGGCTTGGGTTAAAAGTTTCGAAGGCATTAAAAACAGTAAAAGGGCTGGAGGGCATGACAAAACACACCCCCCTCTGGAATAATAAGAACTTGCAGGAAGTGGAGAAGATAGGGAAGTTTAAAGAGTGGGAGATAAAGGGGATAGTTAAGTTAGCTCAATTATATGAAGGAAAGACACTAAAGACATTCATAGCACTAAGAACAGACTATGACATACCGAAACATTCATTTTACAAATATCTACAAATTAGACACGCTTTAAATAGGCAATTTGCGAAACAAGGACCAAACTGGGTTAATTCTCCGGTATATCAAAGAATAGGCTCCCAAGACAAGACTAAAGGATTCATAGCAGAAATTTACTCATACATATGCGAAGGCAGCGTAGAAAGCCCAGAACGACTCAAGAGCAGGAGGAAGTGGGAAAAGGAATTCGGAACTTTGTCAGATGAACAATGGTTGAGAATACTTGAGAAGGGACACATGGTGTCGGTCTCGCCCGCACAAAGGGTCTCATACCTGATGCTATTACACAGGACATATTACACTCCTAAGAGACTCTTTGATTTCGGGTGGAGAAAGGACGCCAGGTGCCCTAGGTGTCAAGACACTGGGGACCTAGCACATATGATATGGAAATGTCCGAAATTGTTCCGTTACTGGGCAGAAATCCTAGACACACTGAATACAGTGTACGATGCGAGGTTAGAAATGAACCCCAGACTGTGTATATTGGGTCTGGATGAGGGAATAGTAGGAGGCCCTTGCGTAACCAAAGTAGTGATGAGATGTCTATTCCAGGCGAGAAAGCTAATAGCGCAAAGATGGCAGGCTGAAAAACCCCCAACGGCAGGAGAATGGGTGAGATTAATTACAGAAACAATATGGAGGGAAAGAACGGTATACACAAGGAGAGGTAACACGAAAGAATTTGTAAAAATGTGGAAAACATGGATGGATAAGCAGGGATGCCCAATATAACGGATAAGGGGGAGGGAGACTAAATGGGGTAGAACACCATATCGGCAAACAGAGGGGATAGGGAGAGTATAAAGGTAAGGGGAATGGAAAAGGAAAAGAAGGGAATATATTAGAAGCAATAAAAGAAAGCCGGGAGGTACAAAAGAACTACAGGCTAAAGGTAATGTTTTAGCAAACTGTGAGAAAAGGAGCTTATGGAAATATAATGTGTGTATGTATTCTGTTCTTTTTATGTATGAAGAAAATTAATAAAGATTATATAATTTAAAAAAAAAAAGTTCTTGGTGTTTCTTATCGTCAGGTCTTATATTACACATACAGTGCCTTGAAAAAGTATTCATACCCCTTGAAATTTTCCAAATTTTGTCATGTTACAACCAAAAAGGTAAATGGATTTTATGTGATAGACAAACACAATTGTGAAGTGGAAGGAAAATGATAAATAGTTTTCTAATTTTTTTACAAATAAATATCTGAAAAGTGTGGTGTGCATTTGTATTCAGCCACCTTTACTCTGATACCCCTAACTAAAATCTAGTGGAACCAAATGCCTTCAGAAGTCACCTAATTAGTAAATGGAGTTCACCTGTGTGTAATGTAATCTAAGTATAAATACAGCTGTTCTGTGAAGCCCTCAGAGGTTAGAGAACCTTCGTGAACAAACAGCATCACAAAGGCCAGGGAACACACCAGACAGGCCAGGGATAAAGTTGTGGAGAAGTTTAAAGCAGGTTATAAAAAAAATATCCCAAGCTTTGAACGTCTCACGGAACACTATTTAATCCATCATCCAAAAATGGAAAGAGTATGGCACAACTGTAAACCTACCAAGAGACATGGCTGTCCACCTAAGCTGACAGTCTGGGCAAGAAAAGCATTAATCAGAGAAGCAGCCAAGAGGGCAGTGGTAACTCTGGAGGAGCTGCAGAGATCCTCAGCTCAGGTGGGAGAATCTGTCCACGGGACAACTATTAGTCCTGCACTCCACAAATCTGACCTTTATGGAAGAGTGGCAAGGAGAAAGCCATTGTTGAAAGAAAGCCATAAGAAGTCCCATTTGCAGTTTGTGAGAAGCCATGAGGGGGACACAGCAAACATGTAGAAAAAGGTTCTCTGGTCAGATGAGACCAAAATTGAACTTTTTGGCCTGAAAGCAAAATGCTATGTGTCAGAAAACAAACACTGCACATAACTCTGAACACACCATCCCCACTGTGAATCATGATGGTAGCAGCATCATGTTGTGGGGATGCTATTCTTCACCAGGGGCAGAGAAGCTGGTCAGAGTTGATGGGAATATGGATGGAGCCAAATACAGGGCAATCTTAGAAGTAAACTTGTTTAAGTCTGCAAAAAGACTTAAAACTGGGGCGGAGGTTTGAGAATCTGTGGCAAGACTTGAAAATTGCTGTTCACAGACGCTCTCCATCCAATCTGACAGAGCTTGAGCTATTTTGCATAGAAGAATGGGCAAAAATGTCACTCTCTCAATGTGCAAAGCTGGTAGAGAGACATACCCAAAAAGACTTGCAGCTGTAATTGCAGCGAAAGATGGTTCTACAAAGTATTGACGGGGGGGGGGGGGGCTGAATACAAATGCACACCACACTTTTAACATATTTATTTGTAAAAAAAATTGAAAACCATTTGTTGCTCTATCACATAAAATCCCAATAAAATACATTTACGTTTTGGGTTGTAATATGACAAAATGTGTAAAAATTTCAAGGGGTATGAATACTTCATCAAGGCACTGTAGCATCAGCAATTGTTTTTAGTGAATGCCCAGACAAGAAACCACAGCAGAAGCTGATTTTAGCAAAGACATTTAGGTCCACGCAAAGATTTTAAAATTAAAATAAGGAGATCTGGTGGGCAGCTCCACTTTTGCCATAGTTTTATTATATTATCCTGGATGTGAAGCCTTTCACTTATACTTAATATGAAGATATTTAGTGCTTCTTAATGGTGCTACCACCTGTTTCTACCAAGCACCATGAAAACAATAACATTCCTGTAATGCAGGGCTTGATGATTGGGCACCAAAAGTGCATCATTTCTGAATATCAACTTTCCAAAAGGGATTACTGTAGTGATATTTAGTAATATTTGCTACTAAAGCATTTTGCGAACCTACTACAGGTACATTTCAATATCTTAAAAAAAAAAAAAAATGAAAACTGCATTTGCTTTTCCACTGCCGCCAAGATATTTCTATCTAGCTAAACCATATTTTTTAGTAAAAAAAAAACACAATCGAGCATTTGAATAAAAATCAATAGCCAAAAGCCTAATATCACAGGGAACTATTTTATGAAAGAAAAAAAAAATTGTTTTATACATACGTTACAGGCTTCTCGAGATGACTTCCTTGAGAGCCAACTATTTCCCCCAAAGTGCAAAACATCTGACCAAGAAAGTCCTGGAGAAAATTAAGGAGATCAACATCAGTGGGATACACAATTTACACTTCACACACTACCTAGGCCATTTCAGTAAATTCCAATATTCTTTAAATAGTTGAGGCTAGAATATTTCATTCTGCAGAAAGAGTATGTCACATGACTTAAATATGTACATATTCAGTTCTTGTTTGGTAAATTGATATTTAAATGAATTTGCTGGGATACAAGTACAGAGTTTACTTTGTAGGGCATTAGTATAGTGTTTTATAGCCAACTAAGCTGTATTTTCCTTCAAGTTGATACTACATTTAATTTTCTAGGTCATATTCAATGTATCATCAGAGCCACTCATAACAATACATAATATGATGGGCTTTTTTTCTACTAATGCATTTTAAATTTTTACTAATGCCATTTAAGAGAAGGAAGGTTCTGGTAGCCCACATAACTAAGTGAAAATATATTTTAAATACAGTATGTGCTGATCCTTTTAGTAATACACACTACTAAACTTATTTTTACTCAAATCTCTAATTCCATGAACCAAACATTTGGAAAAAAAGTCTGGATATTCCAAACCCATATTAAAGTAATAGTAAAGGTTCCTTTTTTTAAATATATGTATGGGCAGGGAGGTTATACAGAAGTCAATCTACCAATCAACTTCTTTACAACCGCCCTGTTGGATTTTCTCCACTCGATCAGCCCTGCCGGCTACAGCTGGAAGCATTAATCAGTATATTCTGAGGCCTATTGAACAAAAAAACAGGCTCATTTATGATCAGCTTTAGTAAGCCTTTTTGTAATAAAAATAAATAACACAAACAACTAATCCCCGTAGTACATTTATTCAAACTCCCCTAAATCCTACAAATCGTATTAAATAAACCCTTCCGGTGTTTTAAGATAAACAACAAACATAAAAGTAATCTCATTGATCTGTCCTGTGGCCCAATAAGATAACATTTTAGGACTGTGGCATTTTTTAGTGACTGTGGTTTTTTTAATTAGGTAAATCAGTTGCCAAGATGGTAAACTTGAGTTGAAATTTTAATTAACATATTAATCATAAAGCATGATAATATACTGAAGGTAAACACATAAAATTAATCCTAAACATTTTTCAAATAAAATATCATTTTCAGCAGTCAAAGAAAAACAAGAGGGCGCCAACCAGTTGTAAACCTATATCACGGCAGTCACCCCTTTAAGTGCAGACATATATATAAAATATATAACTAAATAGATATAAATGCTTGCCTTGTGTGAACAGCAAATGAACAGTAAACAATCAAATATTCAAGATACTCAAATACAGTGCAATTCTTTACTTCTCCAGCAGATGCTGCCTTATTTCACTGTTACTCTTGGCCAGCCACATTTCTTTGGTTAGCCCTTCTTACTGCTGTGCCTCCCTGATCCACTTTATTGGCCCGTTGACTGACTCATGTTCTATTGCATTCTGTTTATCCTAACCATGGCACCCTGCGGTGCACCATATGTTTTTTAGTGCTCTGTTGGCAGTTTTATATGGGTTGATGTAGGGCTCCTAAGGACACCCCCTTAACGTTTTATTTTGGTTTTGGGAAAAAGCCCACTTGTTGTGTCTATGTCAGCTGGGTGGGGAGTTTAAAGATCTAAGGTTTTTGTACTTTTATACTGCTACTGTGTCCCTAAACTGTGTACCTGCTTTACCATACTGTCTAAACTTTTGCATGTATACTCATATTTGGTATGCACATAGCTCTCTGACCATCACATATTTTATGTTTAGACTGTCATAACTCTTAACATATTATTATGGAATGTCTGAGGCCTCAATTCCTTGGTATTTGGTCCAATTAAAAGGTTCAAGTCTCAGATTATACTTCTGCAGGGGACACACCTTACTGGTAATGTCCCTGAAACGTCCATCTATATTCCACATATTTCATGTAACCTATTCTATATACTCTAGAGGAGTTTTGATTCTGATCACTAGAGCTGTTACAGTACAGATTGAGGCAGTGGTCTCTGACCCTGAGGGATCTTATTGTTATTTTAAAACATCTTGACACCTATTATACACTGGTGAATGTTTATATGCTGCTTCGGTTTGACCTAAACCATCTATTGTCCTGCACTACCAAATTGGGACCATTCTCATCGCTTTCCATAGACCCTGATAGAATGAGGGGTTATAATACTGTCACCACCTCTTTAAGGGACTGGGCGGAGAGCTATGGCTGGGTGGAGGTGTGGAAACACCCTGAACAGCAGGAGTTCTCCTGTCACTCTGAGTCCCACAAGACCCTTTTCTGCTTAGATATGTGTTTCACACAACCTGAATCTCTGACCAAAGTGCCTAAAGTCTGTTACTTACCTAAAGCTATCTCTGACCACGCTCTCTTGGAGATGCAACTTCAAGTAACACCCGTCAGGTCTGCACACTTGGTGTATGAGCCCCTTCTGGTTAGTTGACCCCATGGTGTCATACAAGTGTAAAGATGATATGGAGTCATACTGTCAGGAAAATGGTCTGGACTTCCCAGTGGGGGTTAGCTGGGATGCTTTTAAAGATGTTATGCAGGGGCTCTTATATCACAGGTGTACGAGAACTTAAGAGGGCCAATGATTCAAGCTTACCCCCCTTGTCTCAAATGGTCTCTGATCTTGAGGCATAATATGTTTCTGATCCGTCCAACTCTAATAATCAAAAGACCCAAAAGAAATGACTGTACTCCTTTCAACATATCTTTGAACAGGGGGATAGAAATGGCAGACTGTTGGCTTTTTTGGCCAAGCCGTTCCATGGACCTTTTACCATTCTCAGAATTTTAGATGGAACTGGGTGCCTGCAGGAGTCCACTGATCGCATCATGGAGTTTTATAATGATCTGCATAGCTCTCGAGCAAACTATATCACAGAGGGTCTACAGGGATATCTACATACCATAAAACTTTTCTGTCTCTTTCGAGGACAAAGAATATTTAGATGGCCCAATAACTCTTGATGAGCTTGAATGCATGTTGAGGCAATTTTCCCAAGCATAAAATGCCAGGCCCGGATGGTACACCTATTGAGTGGTACCTGGAACATAAGGATTATGTGCTTCTCCACTTATTGTCTCTATATAAGTATATTTTGGAGGTAAAATCCCTGCCACCACTATGGAAGAAGCCCTTATCGTCCTAATGCCCAAACCGAATAAGTACCTGCACTACTGTAAGTCCTTTCACACGATTTATCTGATCTATACAGATCTCAAGATTCTCTCCAAACCCTTAAGCCATGTACACACGATCGGACTTTCCGACAGTAAATGTTCGCTGAAAGGCTGTTGGCGGTAAATCCGACCGCGTGTAAGCTCGATCGGAGAATTGTTGTTGGACTTTCCGCCAACAAAAGGTTTTCATATTTTCCACGGACAAACGTGTGTTGTCGTATTTTCCGAGCGTGTGTACACAAGTCTGTCAGACAAAAGTCCAAAGTACAGACACGCATACTCGGAAGCAAGGACAAGAGAGAAGCGGTCGGTCTGGTAAACTAGAATTGGTAATGGAGAATTAACATTCGTGACGTGGGAAATTATGAAATCTCGAAATGCAGCGCACAATTCCCTTCTTCTTTAATAACAAAGCTGCTTTGCTGGTGATTCTGATGGAGTTATTGCTAACACATTTTCAAAGGCTTTTTTTTTCTAGTGATAAAGAATAATATTATTATTATTGCTTTCTTTATTTTTTTTTACCACAACACCATTATCCCGTAGTTTTTTATTACTGTTGGTGTCCCTTGTCAATTTTACATTGTATTTTTTTAAATGTAACTGCCTACTCCCAAACTGTCATTTGAAGTAAAACACATAGCCAAGTATTATTCTCCACAATTGTGCATTAACTACCTCCCGCCTGGCCTATAGCAGAATAACGGCCGGGCGGTGGTTCAGTTATCCTGACTGGGCGTCATATGATGTCCAGCAGGATAACAGCCGCCACGCGCCCGTGGGGGTGGGCATCACGGCGATCGGTGGTGCGGTGTGTCAGTCTGACACACCGCTACACCAATCTCGGTAAAGAGCCTACAACGGAGGCTCTTGACCACGTGATCAGCCGTGTCCAATCACGGCTGATCACTATGTAAACAGGTAGAGCCGTTGATCAGCTTTTTCTCACTCGCATCTGACAGATGCGAGTAGAGGAGAGCCGACTGGCTGCTCTACTGACAGGGGGGGTTTGTGCTGATTGTTTATCAGTGCAGCCCTCCCCTGGATCCCACCCAGCACCACCATCATGCCGCCCAGGACCACCAGGATGGCCATCTACACTGGGCCACCAGGTATGCCTCCCAGACCACCAGGGAAATGCAAATCTGTGCCAAGGCAGCTACCAATCAATGCCAAGGCAGCTGCCAATCAGTGCCCACTCACAATGCCTACCACTGCCAGTGCCACCAGGGATGCCTATCAGTGCCACGTTTCAGTGCCCATCAGTGCCACGTATCAGTGCCACGTATCAATGCCCATCAGTGCCACCCATAAGTACCCATCTTTGCAGCCTTTCAGTGCCCAGTGTCACCTATCAGTGCCCACCAGTGCCGCCCAGTGCCCGTTCATTGGTGCCACCTCATCGGTGCCCATCAGTGAAGGAGAAAACTTACTTATTTACAAAATTTTATAACAGAAACAAAAGCAAACTTTTCTGTCTTTTTTTATTTGTTTAGCAAAAAATAAAAACCGCAGAGGTGATCAAATACCACCAAAAGAAAGCTCTATTTATGGGAACAAAATAATAAATACTGTTTGGGTACAATGTAACATGACCGCGCAATTGTCATTTAAACAGCGACAGCGCAGAAAGCTGAAAATTGGCTTGGGCAGGAAGGGGGGTAAGTGCCTGGTATTGAAGTGGTTAAAAAAAGAAAACAAATAAAACTAGACATGTTATCTGCCAATAGAACTTAACCAAAAAGTGCATTCTATGCATCCAAAAATATAGAAAATATACCAATTGAAATAATTATTCAACCAAAAAAATAACATCAAAGCAATAATTTCAAGGTTAATAATAAATACGTTATCTCCTCAGATTCCGCAACATGGCTGGTTGACGAACGGCCGTTCAGAAACTAACTGAAAAGCGCGAACTGAAAAGTGCGAAATGAAAAGTGCGAATCAACACTCACCAAACTTCTACTAACATGAAATTAGCAGAAGAAGCCCAAAGGGTGGCGCTAAAGACCTGAAAAACAACATAGTACGTCACTACGTTCGTATTTGTTGGCCAACAATTGTGTGGCCGTGTGTATGCAAGACAAGTTTAGGCCAACGCCCTACAGACAAAAGTCCACGGTTTTGTTGGTCAACAATCCGATCCTGTGTACGAGGCTTTAGCATCCGATTGAATTTAATTGTGACTAAGCTAATTAAATCTGACCAAACTGGTTTCATACCAAGTAGATTTACTTATATAAATTACGGACATTATTTACCATCTTGCAGGATCTCAATTCATCTGATATCGCCAGAGTGTTCTTAGCACTGGACACTCAAAATGCGTTTGACTCAATTGAATGGCCCTACCTGTTCCAATTCTTGCAGAAATCTGGTTTTGGTGAAACCTTTATCTCCTGGATTAGAATTCTATATACTAGCCCACAGGCTTGTATAAGGGTATATGGCTGCATATCTGCTCTCTATACTAAGGAACACCAGGTAGGGGTGTCCTCTGTTGCCCCTACTATTTTCCCTAATAATTGCACCACTAGCAGAACTCCTCAGGGTTTCCCCACTCCTTAAAGGTATTATAAACGGTACTTTAGAAGAGCGAGTATCTTTGTACGCAAACGACATGTTACTGTATCTTTCTGAATCTGCCCATGGTGTTCCAGCTGTTTTGGATATTGTTAAACAGTTTGGGTATTATTCTGGGTTTAAAGTCAATTAAACAAAATCCTGCATATTTTCGATGGATGTAGAACTACCCCTAAGCCTACCCCCAATCCTGCCCATTACAGGTTACACAGAAGAATTATGCTTGACATTTCTGACCTCCGATTAGGGTTTTGATAACATATTCTCACACAATATATTATTTCCATAGTATAACAAAGAATGATATCTTAAAACAGGAGCGTGGATTACTTTTAAAGGCATGCTTTTATTTCCCAAAGACAGAATCAATTTTCTTGCAATAAATATAAATATATATATATATTAGAAAAAAGGTATGCTTCTCAGAGTTTCTAGTACGGTATACTGTGGTATTCAATGTACTGCTACACAAATGAAGGTCATACAAATGTATTTAACTGTATTTGCCAATGAATGGCTCAAGGCCATTTGTAAATACATTAACACATATAACAAAATAGAAACAATACACTAATGCGGCGTACACGCGGTCGGAATTTCCGATGGAAGCTTGTCAACGGATTTTCCGATCGTGTGTATGCCCATCGGTCTTTTTCTGTCGGAATTTCCAACGGACTTTGAATTGAGAACCTGTTCTCAATTTTTCCAACGGAAAACCTTTCTATCGGATTTTCCGATCGTGTGTATGCAATTCCGACACGTAAAATTCCGACGCATGCTCGGAAACAATTTGACGCATGCTCGGAAGCATTAAACTTCCCTTCTATAGTGCTGTCGAACGTGTTTTATGCCGCTGTGTTACAGACCGTCGGAATTTGGTGTGACCGTGTGTAGGCAAGACAGTTTGAGCGAAATTCTGTCGGAATTCCGACGGGAAAACCATCAGAGCTTTTTCCGACGAGAATTCCGACCGTGTGTACGCGGCATTATAGTGTGTCTAATATTGTAGTTAATAGACACATAATAGTATTTAAAATACATTTCCAGTAAAAAAATTCAAAATAAATTACAATTAAAAGCAATACGAGTAATGCTGGCTATAAAAAAAATAGTGGGTACCATTCATGGATACATAAGACCAAAAATTATTTCATAATCCTAGACTGATTTCACCAATAAAATATCTGTACTTATACAGCCAATCATTAGTGCAGTACCAACAGAAACATTACAACCATACAATGGGAAACACATTTTAGGTAATAAATCGTGATTGTTTACACCAGACAACCTTTTCTGGTACAACATGGTTGTTATTTTATTTAAAATATGTTCAAACAGGTCAAAGACACAGAAAAAATAATCTACTGGCAATATTCCAAGGCTGAAGTGATTGGAGGAGACAACGCCGAGATGAAGCTTTTGTGGTGTCACACGACGGGGAAAGGTTAACTCTATCTAACCAAAGGGGTTTTCATACTTGATTTTTCTCTAATTCAATGCTACAACTGGATACTTCTACCCAGCCAGAAAAGAGATATATCTAATGACAGCATAGTCCATGTTACTGAGGATTATGGTGAAATGATGCCCATGCCTGTCCCCTCCATTTCTTCTGAGCAAAGAGCAAGGTTAAATGTCAGCTGTAGTTGAAACTTATAACAAACTACTTGTACCACAATGTGAACTTATAAAAGTAATAAAACAGAAACGTGTATAAAAGAAACAAACCAAATGAAATAAAACCAGATTTAAATGTCATCCTAAAAAAAAAAAAAAAAAAAATTCTGCTATTCATTAATTTAAAAGCACAGCATATGATGTCAGGAATCATGCTAACGTCTTATAATAATTATAGGATCCTATTTTATACTTCTAGATTTGTATCTGAAATTATTATAATTACACATTAATAATTAAGAACATTCACTACTGTATAATTGGCTTCCATTGTTTCTTGCTAGATACATGTTCTTCTTGGGATAATGCTTACTGCATTGAGCATGAGCACTGCTCTTTGAATATGACAATAGAGATATCTATCTTACTAAACTTGTTGGCAGTTGGATAATATGGCAGATGTTAGTTATCCAAAATACTTTCTCTGCATTTTTCGTAAGTAAGAATCTGTAACCCATGGTGATAATAACAGCAGAAAGACACACGAAAATCATTATTTTTAATCAACACTTGTTAATCAAAAGAATCAATCAACCCTGAGCCTAGGTTCAGACTAGTGCGATCTCAGACATCGCATGTGATTAGCACGCGGACCCACAGGTGCCGATCACATGCGATGTCTGTGCAATGCGAGTTCAGCCATACAGTTGTATGGCTAAACTCGCATTAGATTAGCAGAAAAAAAGTGCAGGGACTTTTTTCCCCCGCACAGAAATCTAATTGCATGGGTGTTCTCACCTATGTAATCCGATTCCTGTGCGAGTTCACAATTCGCACTGTGATCTTAGAACCGATCTGAGGGTGTTATTAACAATGTATTGACACCTGCAGTGGTTTGCAGAGGGCAGCGTAAACTGCCTGCGGGAGGGATGTGATGCGGGAACCGGCGCTGTAATCGCGCTGGTTCCTGCATCGCACAAGTGTGAACCTAGGCTCAAAAAGCCTGGAATCTTGCATCTTTCACTTTGAAATACAACAGAATCCCTCACTAGATCCCAGGACACCACATCCCATCAATTTGGTACTAAATGCATATTCGCAAATGAAGGATTAGTGTCAAGTGACAGTCCTATCGGAACCATATTTGTGCTACTTAGCGTACACACGGTTGGAATTCTCATCGGAAAAAGCTCTGATGGTTTTCCCATCGGAATTTCGCTCAAACTGTCTTGCCTACACACGGTCACACCAAATTCCGACAGTCAATAACACTGCGGCATACAACGCGTTCAACAGCACTATAAAAGGGAGGTTTAATGCTTCTGAGCATGCGTCGAATTGTTTCCGAGCATGTGTCGGAATTTTGTGTGTCGGAATTGCATACACACGATCGGAAAATCCGATAGAAAGGTTTTCCGTCAGAAAAATTAAGAACAGGTTCTCAATCCAAAGTCCGTCGTAAATTCCGACAGAAAAAGAACGATGGGCATACACACGGCCGGAAAATCCAATGAAAAGCTCCCATCGGACTGTTTCCATCGTAAATTCCGACCGTGTGTACGCGGCATTAGTGTCCTCTCCTGGGTGTTTTCAAACAACTTCCCCCCACCCTGTTGCTATCAGTTAACAAATGGGTGATTGGTTTCTAAGACATGAAAAGCTCCTGACTTTCATCCAGACCTGCTGCACCTCCCACCCTTTGCCCTGCTGTGTAAAGTGTAACATGGAAGAGGGAGTTTGCTGTAAATGGTGCTGAGGGCACTGATATGAAGGGAGGGATGTGATGTTAAAGGGAATCCTATTGGGAGGATGGGGGGTTGTGATGTGAAGGGGAATCTGATGTAAGTGGGGGGGGGGACATGATGTAGAGGGGGTACAATGATGTGAAGAGAGGACTGTAATGTAAGGGGGAGGTGACTGATGCAAAAAGAAGATTGTGATGCAAAAAAAAGACTGATGTAAGCAGGAGTGTCAAGGGACTGTGATATGAAGGGATCTGTGTTGTAAAGGAGGGACACTGATGTAAAGGAGGGCATGATGAAAATGGGGACACTGATTTTACATCAGTGTTCCCATTTTCATCATGCCCTCCTTTACATCAGTGTCCCCCCTTTACAACACAGATCCCTTCACTATCACAGGGCATGATGAAAATGGGGACACTGATGTAAAGAGGGGACTGTGATGGAAACCATGTAAGGGGTGGGGGTCTGTGATCTATAGGGGAGTCTAATGTGAAGGAGTGACTGAAGACAATGATGTAAAAGGGTTCTGTGATGTAAATGAGGGGGGGGGCTTTGATGTGAAGGGACTATGATTTAAAAGGGGGGCTGTGCTATGAAGGGGGGATGTGATGTAAGGGAAGGGTTAGGAGGACTATAATGGCTTAAATGGAGGGGACTCTTATGTGAAGAGGGACTGAAGGCACAGATGTAAAAAGGGGGGACCGTGAAGAGAAGGGGTCTTTAATGTAAAGAGGGGTTGCTGATGTAAAGGGGGATATGATGTGAAGGGGACTGTGAGATAAAGAGAGGGACAGAGGACACTGATGTAAGGGGGGACTGTGATGTAAATTATGTAAAGGGTGGACCTGTGGTGTGAAGGGGGGCTGGGATGTAAAGGGAAGGACTGAGGACACTGATGTAAGGGGGGACTGTGATGTAAATTATGTAAAGGGTGGACCTGTGGTGTGAAGGGGGGCTGGGATGTCAAGGGAAGGACTGAGGACACTGATGCAAAGGGCGGTACTATGATGTAAATAAGGGAAGGGGCTGTAATGTAAATTATGTAAGGGGAGCTGTGCTGTGAAGTGCGTCTGTAATGTGAAGGGGGACTAATGCCCCATACACACGGTCGGAAATTCCGACCACAAAATCCGTCTGATTTTTTCTGACGGATTTTGTCCGACACTGGTGTTGCATACACACGGTCGGACAAAGTTGTCGGAAAATCCAAACATTCTGAACGTGGTGATGTTCGTTGCGTACGACGGAACTACGTAGAGGCTAGTAGCCAATAGCTTTGGTCTTTTAATTTGATCTGAGCATGCGTGGCACTTTGTCCGTCGGAATTCGCTACACACGATCGGAAAAAGTCCGATCGAACTTTGTTGTCGGAAAATTTAAGAGCAGGATCTCAAATTTTTGTCCGATGGAGCCCACACACGGTCAGATTTTCCGACAACATGGTCCGATAGGACATTTTCCGTCGGAAATTCCGACCGTGTGTACGGGGCAATAGAGTCTTTTTTCAACCTAACTATGTAGTCCATCTAGTTCAACCAATAAATCCGAAAAGAATCAAACAAAAATCATACAATTCCATATACACAATCCTATACCCACAGTTGATCCAGAGGAAGGCAATAAACCCCAGCAAAGCATGATCCAATTTGCTACAGCAGCGGAACATTCCTTCCTAAACCACCGACAGGCAATCAGATATTCCCTGGATCAAATTTACCTATGCATAACAAAAATCCTTGCGCAGGTCTTCCTTCACCTTCTTAGGCCTGATTCACACCTATGCATTTTTTGTGCTTTTTGCATTTTGCAGATTTTCACTACAGAATGTGTTCCATAGGAAACCATGTTAAATGGACTTTAGTGCAAATCTGCAAAATGCAAAAAGCACTAAAAATGCATAGGTGTGAATCAGGTCTTACTCAATATACAACTAGGAATAAAGAGAAAATCTCTCCTGCTGGTGCTGCACTATAAGCAAGTGGTGACTTAACAAAGGAGGCCACGCCTCAGAAATGCATTGTTGTGGTAACTGTGATGCTCCCCACTCCTCTCCACTCCTCCTCTGCTTCCCGGTGTCATGGCAACTAAGCATAGCGGGGGCTGGACCGGGCGCATGCGCACTCACATCGGCGAGCAGAGGACCAGAATTTTCAGCCACAGATGACAGGAGGCTCGATTGAGAGTTCACACAAGCCCTGGATCTTACAGCGGCCATGAAGTGGAGGTGCAAAGGGTTGAGACATGCTGGTTTTATCTGGAAATATGTACGTGCAAATCTTGGTGACACATTTTTTTATCATATTAATAAACTATCACACTACTGTGAGCTCTCTTCTTTTTGTTTTGTCAACTTTACCTATAAATGTTAGTACCCAGTGATATTATGTACATTTAGGAAAGAATCCAGGCCTTTTTTAAAGTATTCTACTAAGCTGGCCAGAATCACCTCTGGAGGGAGGCTATTCCACATTTTCACAGCTCTTACTGTAAAGAAACCTTTCCGTATTTGGAGATGAAATCTCTTTTCCTCTAGTTGTAAAGAGTGCCCCCTTGTCCTCTGTGATGACCTTAAAGTGAATAACTCAACATCAAGTTCACTATATGGACCCCTTATGTATTTGTACACGTTGACAATATCCCCCCCTTAATCTCCTCTTCTCAAGGGAGAATAAACTCAGTTCCTCTAATCTTTGCTCTCCATGCCCTTCTCTGAACTTTCTCCAGTTCCCCGATATCCTTTTGAGAACTGGTGCCCAATACTGAACTGCATATTCCAGATGAGATCTTACTAATAATTTGTACAAGGGCAAAATGATATCTCTCTCTGGAATCTATACCTCTCCTAATACGAAAAAGCACTTGCTTTGGAAACCGCAGCTTGGCATTGCATGCGATTTCATTTGATCAAGTGTGTCCGGTTTTATGTTAGATGGATTTATGTGACTGAGTACAGATCCCTAGTGACTAGTGATAGAGGAAAAAGGCCTAATGGTTCCTAAATCTTCATTATGTGTTCTGTTCAAATGTACACACAGCATCCCTCCACCAAAGATGGATCCCCTATTTGGCAAACACATAATATAGTGAGGTAAAACAGGAATAGCCAAACACTGGTATACACTGAGAAAAACAAGCATATTATGTTAATGCATCTAAAATAAATATGGTGTTTCTTATAAAAGCAAGATTTTTTTGGAGTTAACATTTAAAAATATGTTTTTTTTAAAAATAAAACCTATTAGGCTAGGACTATGAAGAAGACGACTATTCATACATAGGAGCTTGATCTACAGGAGATGAGAGCAAACGGTCTTCAATCTAACTGTGCAATATGGCTTTTCCAAACTTGACATTTATTACCATATACAGAACAGTATGAGCACTGAAAGGATTGTTATTCTCAGTGTTAATAACATTTTTGAATTATCTGTCGGTCACTACCTCAAAGATCACCATATTTTTAGTACTTTCTTTTCGTCAGTGAACACTACTATAAGCCTGAAGGTAAGCTTACACAGAATAAAAATGGTTGAGGCCACTAACTCTTTCTGAATGCCAATGCATTTATCAATTCCCCTTGGCAAACCAAACATGTCACCATAATTGCCTTCTTTGTCACAAGGCATACCAGGGCTCACCTCTATGAATTTTAGGTGTATCAGTTGCTAGATATTAAAATAATTGCTTTTGCATTGTAGCCAAGTATAGTAATTTTTTATGTTGAAAAATTTAATTTTCACATGCTGCAAGATATAAAAAACAAACCTAAGAAAACAAAAAGGCAAAGATGATTTGTAATATTGTTAGTTTATTTGGAAACTTTCACTTAGAGCAGTGGTCAAACTTTTTGAAATGTAGATCTTATGTGTGGCTCTTGATATCACTAAGGGGCCCCTCACAATATTCAGTGAGAGTAATGCAATAAAAAGCTGTCAGAGACTGAGGACTCACAGAAGGTGATGGTTAAAAACTATGGGCATGCTACAACAGATGGTCTGAGACTATGTACTATGTACTCCGTTCTGGTCACCAGTCCTCAGAAGGGATGTGCTGGAACTGTCCAAAGAAGGGCAACAAAACTAATAAGGGGGCTGGAGGACCTCAATTATGAGGAACGACTGCAAGCACTAAATGTATTCCCGTTGGAGAAACAACGCTTGATAGGAGATATGATAGCTATTTACAAATACCTCAATGGCAATCCCAGCATAGGAAACTAACTATTCAGTCTCAAGGAGTGTAAGAGGACACGGGGCCACACAATAAGATTAGAGGAGAAGCGGTTTAACCTTAAACTGTGCAGGGGGTTCTTCACTGTCAGGGCAATTAGGTTGTGGAACTCTCTTCCACAATTGGTGGTGGCAGCGGGGAATATGGATATTTTTAAGAGACTCACAACATACAGGGATATGGCAAATAATTATAGACACTGACACACGTACACCTACACACGTTGAACTGGATGGAATATTGTCTTGATTCGACCCTACCTACTATGTAATTATGGGAATGGTACAAGATAGTTGGGCACATGAGACAGTCATAGATGAGGGAAAGGCTAAATTAGTTTGTCAGAGATCACTGCTATTACCATTCCTTTACAAATGAATGGACCACATTTGTATTTCCTACAGCATCCTTAAAATGACTGGCGCATGAGTAAGTGGGAGCAGGCCCTGGGTGTAGATATACCCCTAAACGCGTGGCAGCTCATATGGTCGCAGGCCTCTAAAAGGTCCATCTGTACACTCTATAAAGAGAATCAATATAAGATTCTATTTCATTGGTATCAGGCCCCTGACCTGCTCTACTCCATATACCCCTCGGCTGACCCCCGATGTTGGCGATGCTGTAAGGATAGGTGGATGCTATTTCATGTCCATTGGACTTGCCCTCTACTCACCCCCTATTGGCAGATTGTGCACTCCCTGCTTCAATCCATCTTTGGTACTGGGGTGCCCTTCGACCCGAAAACTTTCCTTCTGGGATTCCCACCTATCTCCTTCTCTAAACTGTCAAAAAAGCTCTTGGCACACGTGCTAACTGCAGTGCGGAGTTTGGTGGCCCTGAGGTGGAAAAAGAGGGAACCTCCCTCACTATTCGAGCTGCACTCCAGGATTAGAGATGTTAAAAGAATGGAGTACCTGACAGCCTCTCTAAATGACACTCTTGATAAACATAATCGAGTATGGGAGCCCTGGGTCCTGTTGGAGACTTCTGCAATCTAATGCTCCATAACCCTTAATTTCGCAGAGACTGCCAGTACCTATGATTGGTACCTCCCAGGTGGTGCCGAGCTTTTGGGGCGGGTGGTTGTCCTCTATTCTTCTCTCTCCTTCACTACTTTCTATCCCGCTTTTTTTTTTCTATACCTGACTCTCCTCAACCTTTTCATTATATCTTTCTCTTCCTCCATTTGTTAATGCGCCTTTATACAGGCTAGATTTTGTTGCACTATCTGAGTAACAAGACAATTCTGCATACTAATGTTTGTTTGTTGATTATATGCCAGAAGTACTTTCACTATTACAAAGTGTATGTTCCTATATCTTATGTTGGAAATTCCTTTTTTCTTGAAAAATCTATAAAAAATTGTCAGTTCTCAAAAATTACTGGCGCAGAATTTGATATTTGTCTTAGAGATCCATTATAAATGATCATAGGAAAAAAACAGCATAAAAAAAGAAAGTAGGTGGAAAGCACAGAAAAAGGAGGACTATGAGAAAGAAATAAACTAAACCATTTAACTACCAGAATCCAGATTTCAGAATGTTTTCCTTCATTGGCTTGAGTAAGCATCAAACAACGACTACAATCTGAAGGGCCCCAAGGGCCACACAATAAATGCCAAAGGTCTGCATGCAGTCGCAGTTATGCAGGTTGGGCACCAGGTGCCTGGGGTGACTTTTGCCCTTTTGTTGATGAAGTCATCAAGAATCAATAAACATTCTCTAATTAAAACTATGCAAATCGTGCATCTGAAGAATAGACAATATCTATATTATTATTACAGGTAGAACTTTTACAAAACTAACAAAAAACATATTTGAATTCCACGGAGAAGTAGCTTTTCTAAACCTAACCAACTAACTAATATACAGTAGGGACAGAAAGTATTCAGACCCCCTTAAATGTTTCACTCTTTGTTATATTGCAGCCATTTGCTAAAATCATTTAAGTTCATTTTTTCCTCATTAATGTACACACAGCACCCCATATTGACAGAAAAAACACAGAATTGTTCACATTTTTGCAGATTTATTAAAAAAGAAAAAACTGAAATATCACAGTCCTAAGTATTCAGACCCTTTGCTGTGACACTCATATATTTAACTCAGGTGCTGTCCATTTCTTCTGATCATCCTTGAGATCGTTCTACACCTTCATATTTGATTATACTGATTGGACTTGATTAGGAAAACCACACACCTGTCTATATAAGACCTTACAGCTCACAGTGCATGTCAGAGCAAATGAGAATCATGAGGTCAAAGGAACTGCCTGAAGAGCTCAGAGACAGAATTGTGACAAGGCACAGATCTGGCCAAGGTTACAAAAAAATGTCTGCTGCACTTAAGGTTCCTAAGAGCACAGTGGCCTCCATAATCCTTAAATGGAAGATGTTTGGGATGACCAGAACCCTTCCTAGAGCTGGCCGTCCAGCCAAACTGAGCTATCGGGGGAGAAGAGCCTTGGTGAGAGCAGTAAAGAAGAACCCAAAGATCACTGTGGTTGAGCTCCAGAGATGCAGTCGGGAGATGGGAGAAAGTTGTAGAAAGTCAACCATAACTGCAGCTCTCCACCAGTCGGGGCTTTATGGCAGAGTGGCCAGACGGAAGCCTCTCCTCAGTGCAAGACACATGAAAGCCCGCATGGAGTTTGCTAAAAAAAAAACACCTGAAGGACTCCAAGATGGTGAGAAATAAGATTCTCTGGTCTGTTAAAACCAAGATAGAACTTTTTGGCCTTAATTCTAAGCGGTATGTGTGGAGAACCAGGCACTGCTCATCACCTGTCCAATACAGTGCCAACAGTGAAGCATGGTGGTGGCAGCATCATGCTGTGGGTTTTTTTTTCAGCTGCAGGGACAGGACGACTGGTTGCAATCGAAGGAAAGATGAATGCGGCCAAGTACAGGGATATCCTGGACGAAAACCTTCTCCAGAGTGCTCAGGACCTCAGACCGGGCCGAAGGTTTACCTTCCAACAAGACAATGACCCATAAGCACACAGCTAAAATAATGGAGTGGCTTCACAACAACTCCGTGACTGCTCTTGAATGGCCCAGCCAGAGCCCTGACTTAAACCCAATTAAGCATCTCTGAAGAGACCTAAAAATGGCTGTCCACCAACATTTACTATCCAACCTGACAGAACGGGAGAGGATCTGCAAGGAGGAATGGCAGAGGATCCCCAAATCCAGGTGTGAAAAACTTGTTGCATCTTTCCCAAAAAGGGTCTGAATACTTAGGCCATGTGATATTTCAGTTTTTCTTTTTTAATAAATCTGCAAAAATGTCAACAATTCTGTGTTTTTCTGTCAATATGGGATGCTGTGTGTACTTTAATGAGGAAAAAAATGAACTTAAATGATTTTAGCAAATGGCTGCAATATAAGAGTGAAAAAGGGGGTCTGAATACTTTCTGTCTCCACTGTATGTAACACTACAGCATTTCTAGAAGGCAAGACAAGAAGATGGTGACAATGAAGACAGCGATCAAACAATATTAATTTGAAATTATGAGCAGCAATATGTTTTTTTTTTTCTCAGGCATCTACTGTATTTGTTCAAATGAATTTCATACTGTTTGAAGCATCCAACACATTTTTTTATTGATGTCAGTGGTTATTGATGCCAATAAAAATGTATTTGCTTCAAATGTCAGTTTTATATAGATAAAAAAAAAAAAAAAAGAGAAGGAAACCTAAATGAAAAACACATTTTTTTTCTGTTCACATGATATTAAAAACATTACTATATAAAATGGAGGACCGTGGAATTTCAACTTACATGTTTTGCTAAATTGGGACTTTTGGAGTCGACATCGTATCTGAAATAAAACACAAAAATCAAGGAAAGTCCAGTTATCAAATTGTAATAACACTAACTCTACCAAGAATAATAATACAATCAAAGTACACAAATGAGACATGCAACGTCTGACAGTTACTCTGGTATGAAAAATTATTTTTATTTTTTTATTAATGTACGCTAATGAGATTAGCTAGAAAATCCATAGTTCTTTGTAACCATTTCCCATATCCCCATCAGTGTTTAAACTGTAAATCGCCCGATTCTCCCAATATACATTTGATTAGACATACTGGTTTTAAAAAGGAGTTTTGCTAGCACATGATTGGTTAATTGATAAGAACACACTTAATGATCTCAGTGAACATTCACTTTGCAAAATGAACAGTCTTTATTGCGCTAGTAAATTAACCGCTATACTGTATATTATTTGCATATTCACACACACACTCATGACCCTATTAACAGATGCATGTACATTCCTCTATGCAAGGTGTGGATTTCTGCTAGGAATTTCTGCTTTCTGAGGATTATGAAGATTCTATAATAAAAATATTTATAATATTCAAGGTGTTCTTGTTCTTCAGTTCCCAAAAAATGGGAAATCAAGATTCCTACATAACTGGCTGTTAGACATATCAAAGTTTCTAGATATTGGTATTTTTATTTTTTAGCTCTCCTTCACCTAGTTGAGGGATTTAGTTTTATAGCCAACAAAATTAGTTAATAGGCCTGAGAAATATTTCAGAACCTGGAATTAGAATGATAGAAAAACAATGCAGATGTGGTAAAATTCCCAAAATACACTGATACAGGCATTCCACAGGTTACAAACAAGATATGTTTCTATAGGTTTGTTCTATATTTTAAGTGTACCTCCAGCCAAAAAAAATATTTTTACGTTTTTTGGATAGCATAGGGAAGGGTTAACACCACTGTAAAGTTTGTTTTGCCATCTGTTCCCCTGTTCAGAAGATATTGTCCCTGTGACAATTGGATTTTGAAAATGTTGAGATGTTGTGGAAACAAGGATTGGTGATAGAGCTTCAGTGGAGACACCTTTTTCCCATGATATCTCTTACAGGAGTGAATTTCCCTTCTTAGGGGTAGATTTCCTCTCACTTCCTGTTGCGTCATTCCATTTGTAAGTATGAGTCGTATGTAAGTCAGATGTTTGTAACTTGTGGACTGCCTATATATAGAACCGGGGGATTGGGGGAAAGGGCTATTCATCACAAGAACAAAATATGACTTTCTACTGCCAAAAAAGGGAGAAGGTAACGAGGGCAGAAAACTTTGCTGAATCTAAAATATAACGTATTTAATGTATAATTGTAGGAACCAAATAGCAGCTTCATGGGGTCAAACTCACACCAATTGCAATGCCACCTTAAAAAAGGGTAGTATATCACCGCCTTCTTACCCTCCTTCCTATACAACAGACCCCAGAAGTCCACATGCCATGCATGATATGATGGGTGCAATCTGACCTGAGCCACTGCTTTGTTTACATTTTGGTGGTTCTGTTTCCGTACTTGCTGTGATTACACAATAATATTTCAAAAAGATGAATGGGGCCATCTCTTGAGCATCTCAATCCATGGCAGATGGCCCTTACATCACTAAAGAATATTACTCTGCATGTACAGACAAGCAGGGAGACCAAAATTCTGCCTAATACAGTGCCTCTTCTCAAAGAGATTTCAAAGTATGTTGATTGTTATGCTAGGAATGCAAATACACTTGGCAGGCATTTAAGTGCTATGCTTGGTCAGACTTAAAGTGTAGACATGTGCGGTTTGTTTCAAATAAATATTCAGACACATTTTTTGCTATTCGGATATATCTGAATACCCAAATTAAATTATTTGATTTGAATTTTACATCGAACTCCAGTCAAATTATAACTGTAAACATATTTCTGAAATCAAAGACGGTGTGTGTTATTAGAGTACCATTTCAAAATAATGCTGTTTTTGTTACGCTAAAGGTGATTTAAAGAGTCATTGTAATCATTTGATAAATATTTTTCTTTTGTTTGTTTTTTTTTGCCACATTCGAATCGGAAAAAATAATGTAAAGTTTTCGATTCGACCGCTTCAATATTTATCGGTAAATTTGAAAAAGACATAAAACGAATTCCAAAAACGAATTCGGAATACAATTTAATACGAGTTGAACGAATCAACTGAATTTAACGAAGCTAAACTAAACAAATGTTTTCGTCATGCACATGTCTACTAAAGTTCAACTATAGTCAAAATGTAAAATCAGATGATCTTGAAGCAGACAACCTACTTCATAGCAGAACCAAATACCACCATGGACAGCTTATCAATTGCAGGGGAATGCATAGCCCTCAATCCTCCAGAAACTCCTAGAGGTCACCCAGATCTAGGGACTCCAGTATTACAAGCCACAATGTGATTTGTACTACAGACTGTAGGGGTGAGCTTATTCCTACTACAACGTCACCAACTGCCTGGACACATACTTGACAGGGCATGGACACTCTGACAACTTACATGGTTGGTTCCTTGGGACTGAACCTCCACTGATATCCCTCACAAGGCCCTTGTACCCTTTGGCTATGACCCTACCACCCAACCTAAAACATAAAAAATGATAGCAACCTCCCAACCCTTGTTTTCTTTAGCTCAGATAATAAGAAACCACAACCCTGGAAAGACTATTAAATTTGTCTATACAAAAAAAAAAAAAAAAAAAAAAAAAACTTGTCCCTCTTTATACAGGCTCCAACAGGATCAAATCAAAACAGTGGTGAATGAACCTCAATCATAGGGGTAATCAGCCTTGACGCTCAAATTATTACACTAAGCTGTACCATACAAGACATTCAGAAGACCTCGAAGACCTGGACAAGACATTCAGAGGACCTAGAAGACCTGGACAATAGGGGATCACAGGATCAGTATCAGAAATAAGGGCTTACCTGATTATATATATATATATATATATATATATATATATATATATATATATATATATATATATATATATACTGTATGAAGTGAACCTTTAAGGGTGGGACTTTACTAAGTCCCACCCTTAGAGGTTCACTTCATACCAATTTTTGGGATGATGGCAACAAAAATGTGTCTTGTGAATTGAGTTCAATTTATTTAAATATATATATACTGTATATGTAACTACAGGCAGTAAAACATTTTTAAAGTACTGCCAGTACAGTTTAATCACTTGTACATATAAGCAGACAATCAAAGAATATGGAAACAAGAGTGAAAACCACGAAAACCACAGAAAGCATGAAATAAATAACATGTGTAAGTAAACAAAAATTAGATAAAGGGTAGCTGAAAATGGGATATTAAAAAGTTTAAATAGATTATGGTCCATCATTGTCTTGATACACAGTCTGCACATATTTTAAATTAATTAGGGATCAGAAAGAGAACTTCAAAGACAAAGGACATAAAAAGCATGGTTCCAACACAAGAAATAATGATAGAATACAGTGGTTTGAAATATGAAAATCACATAGCTCAAGTCTTACATATACTGCATGGCAAAACATTAAAGAGATAAGAGTATTAAGGAAGCTTCTGCTAAATCCAATCATCCCTTGTATTCAAATGTTGCAAAATTGTTCCGAAAATGCGGTTTAATGTTATATGTATTTGATAAAACTTAATAAAAAGTAATTTACTAAAAGAAAATTGTTAGGAAGGTGTACCAGTTTGTTAGTACAGGGGGTCCCCGGGTTACAAACAAGATAGGGACTGTAGGTTTGTTCTTAAGTTGAATTTGTTTGTAAGTCGGAACAGGTACATTTTTTAAGTGCAGCTCCAGCCAAAAAATCTATTTTTAAGTTTTTTAGATAACATAGAGAAGGGTTATCACCCCTGTAACATTTGTTTTGCTGTCTGTGCCCCTGTTCAGAAGATTTCACCTCACCTTCTGTCCCAATGACAATTGGATTTTGAAAATTTTGGGTTGTTAGGGAAGCATGGACTGGTGATAAAGCATCAGTGGAGACCCCTTTTTCCCATATTAACTCTTACAGGAGTGAATTTCCCTTTCTAGGGGTAGATTTCCTCTCACTTCCTGTTGTCTCCCTCCGTTTGTAAGTAGGAGTCGTTTGTAAGTCGGATGTTTGTAAGTCGGGGACCCCCTGTACAGTGGACCTTAACGTCATTTCATGCAAGAGACCACATGGCAGCTTTAACATACCCTTGTGTTATTAGCATTTTGTTTAGCAAGGGGGGAATCTCATCTCTTATTATATTATAAATACATATATGGCTGAAATTAGCATATTGGAAAAAACTTTTCTGCTATTTCAAATAGGAAATATTCAAAGTACAATAATAATATTTTATATACTTGGGAGCTAGCATGATTGCACATCACAAAACGTGCTTACCAATTACATATCCTCCCAGTACACTTCAACATCAGCACTGCACAACTAAAACAATTTGTTGTTGTTGATATTTATTCAGGCTGATCCTTGCAGGGAAGTGGGGAATATTCTAAATGCCATTCTCATATAAATAAAATGCGTTAGCAGATGTAGGTGGAAGATATAAAGCACAATCTATTATATTATAAAAAGATAATTATGCACTAGGCTCAGGTGGTCAGTTGGCCCGGTGTATATACATTATGTTTGTAAGTCCACTTTTATTTGGTTATGTGCAATGTAGGCAAGTACTGATGATTATATATATACCGTATATACTCGAGTATAAGCCGAGTTTTTCAGCACATTTTTTTGTGCTGAAAGTGCCCCCCTTGGCTTATACTAGAGTCAAGCACTTTTCTGTAGCAGAGAATGACATTTTTCGACCCGACTTTGGGGCCCCGCATCTCAGGGCCACTTGTTGTGCAAACCCAGTGGAACCAACACTACAACATATCCAAATGTGGGGTTCCTAGCATCAAGTTGCCCCCGAGATACGGGGCCCCAAAGTCGGTTCAGAAAATGTCATTCTCTGCTGCAGAAAAGTGCCTGACATTTTCCGACCCGACTTTGGGGCCCCGTATCTCGGGGCCACTTGGTGCTAGAAACCCCAAATTTGGTGTGCAAACCCAGTGGAACCAACATTACAACATATGCAATACAAATATGGGGTTTCTAGCACCAAGTGGCCCTGAGATACAGGGCCCCAAATTCGGTCAACTGTGTCCATCTGCAGCAATGTCATTTCGGGACCCTTTGGGCCCAGAGACCCCAAATTTTGACTGCAGCTTGGGGGCATGTAACCTTTAACTACCAAGTTTGAAGTTCAGGGGACCTATGGCTGCAAATGGGCACAGTGAAGTATGCAAATGGGCACAATCAGGCTGCAAATGGGCATTGTCGACCCTTTTTTCCACTTACAGTAGCTGCGCATTTCTCACCCTAGGCTTATAATCGAGTCAATACGTTTTCCCAGTTTTTTGTGGTAAAATTAGGTGCCTCGGCTTATATTCGGGTCGACTTATACTAGAGTATATACGATATATATATATATATATATATATATATATATATATATATATATTGTGACGATCCGGGGTGATTAGCTACAAGTGGTGCATGCGATTTTCCAGAAACGTGCCACTCCAGACTTGTGTTTTTAGGGCATGGCAGCCAACTTTTATTTAAAGGAAACGAAAAAGTTCAAACAAACAGAAATCTTCCCTCGCAGGGGGTTCCACCATCACTGTATTCCAAAACAATAGCCTCCTGGCTTACTCACTGTCAGCTTCGTGCTGCTTTAGTTGCAGGCTACACCTGCCTGCTTCAAACGTACGCACAGACTGCCACCTGCAATCTTAGGCTCCGAGACCTCCTGGAACTTTCCTGACCTCCTAGCCAGACTTCCTGTCTGCTGGGCAGAGCCGTCTCCAAGTTTGAGCACTGATTTCTCTTCCTGGGATGTTTATGAACACAGCCCACAGGTGTGCAATTAGTATTCCTGCTAAAATCAGGCACATGCTTCTTATCTGCACCTGTGAGATGGGGTCCCATCTCCACATATCCTCCCCCCCTGTTTCGCACCGGAGGGAGAAATACAAAACCCTTCTTCCTAAAGGGGCACTCCACCCACCTCTTTTTCCGGGTATGCTTCCATGCGGACTTCTTCCTAATTTTTGGGAGCTCACATTTCTTCTCACCTCCCCCAGATCTACTCTGCCAAAACTGTAGGGGTCCTACTTTGACATCTGTCTTAACTTTACCCAGCACTTTTTGATTTTCAGGTTCGCTGATACCTGCGTGGTTACCCCTGGCAACTGCTTTCTCAAAATTACCCAGCTCAAAACCATCAGGAACTCTGGTCCCATCGCTTGCTAGGACAGTGTCTAATGAGGGACCACACACAGGGAAGCAGTTACTCTCTATGGGACCTTCCCACAGTTTCACATCGCCCCCTGTTGTCCAACACTCCATCAGCGACTGTTCTTGCGCAACACTTTTTACCATTTCTGTTACTGCTGGTATTTCCGATACCACTGCCTTGTCTAACAGCGCTCCAGAGTGCTTGTCATACACAATCTTTGTATGAAGCAATCCAGCACACTGTGAGACAACTTTCCACATCAATACAAAACATTGCATTAAACGATTCAAGCATTTGCGATTTCTGCACAGTACAGCCTGCAATATCCAGCTCCAATCAGCCGTACCCCGTGGTACTAGTTCTCCAAACACAGGAGAGGGCGGCAGAATATATACTGGCTGTACACTCCATGAGGCTAACATTTCATTAAGCATGTCTGTCACAAAATACACATCTTCCCTTTTTATTATTGTGGACACAATTTCCGCTGTGCGTTTACACTCGCTGGGACCTGCAGTCATGGGAGGATTAGTCTCTGCAACAACCCGTGCATCTTGGCCTATAGGCTGTTCTGCAGACACCTCTCCTGGCACAGCAGTCATAGCATCTACTACTCTTTTAGCCACAAAAGCTTCTTCCAGCATTGCTATTAGTCTCTTGGCCAAATCATCCCAGTAGGTATTGCTCTGTTGGGCTACATCATCCCAATGAGACCTAGACAGACCAAGAGGCTCAACAGCATCTGAAACACTGCTTTTGTCAGTTTTACACTTCTCAGCATTAAACACATCACTTTGTTTTACCCTGCATTGTGGCACCACATTTTCAACCACACCATGTTGCCGTTCCCCACCCTCATCAGCATGAGCAGATGGAGTTTCATTGCAGACCTCAAGCTTTTTCACTTTAACACTTGCCTCCCCACTGAACAGGGCACTGCAGCAAGGCAAGTCCTTTTTAGCACAAACACGGGATCTCCCATTTGGGGTCACTTCCACTCCCTTGTGCACAGTCACATAATCAGTCTTTCTCACCCAGTCTGCAGACTTGGAATGACAGGTGTTGCTACGGGCAACCGCTCTCCTCTTGAATGTCCAGTCAGCATGTTGCTTTCTCCTGCTGTAATTCCCCATGCAGTTACCGGGTGAAATGAAAGACTCTTGGGCTTCCCAGCCCTCTTTGTGGGAACAGTGAGCCACCTCTTCATAGGAGCCCCACCATCCAGATGGCACTTCACTGGTTGCTATGGGAGACTGCATTCTCCCTGCAGAGCTTCTCCAGTAACAATCCTCTTGAGCCCACCAGCCAGAACTCTCATCAGGATCATTCCACCATTGGCCATAGGTCTCAGGCCTGACCTTGCCTTTGTTGCTACGGGCAACAACATGCATCTTTGCAGCAACAGATGTAGAGTTCCTTCAGAAATTTTTTTTTGCGTACGGTCTCCTTACAGCTGAGACACAGCACCCATCACTTTGCTTCACACAGCAACAGCAATACACACAGTCTCTGACACTCACGGTTTCCGGCATGCGAGGATCTGGACCAACACCATCCGTGCCCAACGCCAATTTCTCCACCAATTGTGACGATCCGGGGTGATTAGCTACAAGTGGTGCATGCGATTTTCCAGAAACGTGCCACTCCAGACTTGTGTTTTTAGGGCATGGCAGCCCACTTTTATTTAAAGGAAACGAAAAAGTTCAAACAAACAGAAATCTTCCCTCGCAGGGGGTTCCACCATCACTGTATTCCAAAACAATAGCCTCCTGGCTTACTCACTGTCAGCTTCGTGCTGCTTTAGTTGCAGGCTACACCTGCCTGCTTCAAACGTACGCACAGACTGCCACCTGCAATCTTAGGCTCCGAGACCTCCTGGAACTCTCCTGACCTCCTAGCCAGACTTCCTGTCTGCTGGGCAGAGCCGTCTCCAAGTTTGAGCACTGATTTCTCTCCCTGGGATGTTTATGAACCCAGCCCACAGGTGTGCAATTAGTATTCCTGCTAAAATCAGGCATATACTGCTTATCTGCACCTGTGAGATGGGGTCCCATCTCCACAATGTATATATATATATATATATATATATATATATATATATATATATATATATATATATATATATATATATATATATATATATATATATATATACACACATACACACAAATCTTTTGATAAAGTCTACATGAATTTCACATTTGTTTTCAATTGCAAGATAAATATTTCACTTCCTCAAAACTTTTTCCATAAAAGATCCCAGTTAAAATAATAGTCACATCATCAGTGGCTAAGGTGCTCCCTTGTTGCCACTCAAATAGACTTAAAGTAGAACTTACAACCAAACTTTCCTCTTTTGGGTAAAGTAAGAGGGGTTTATAAGCTCTCAGTTTTTTTTATGTGATATTAGGGAGATTTCCCTTCACTTCCAGCTCCATAGCCAAAGCAGGAAGAGAGAGAAAATCCCCTTTAATGTGAGGGAATCCCTGATGGTCATCAGGGTCACCAGAACTAATGTTCCTATTGAAAAATTTCCCTCTATTCCTGTTCTGGTGACAACTCACTCTCAGTCATAACAGTAAACAGGATAAATAGAGGACAAATAGAGAGGGTGATATGAGCTAATAGGGGCATAGACCACAATTTAAAAAACTGACATCACCCTCCCTGTGCTGGCGCTGCTCCCAGCATGATGGCACATACTTCCATATGTTCTGGAGTTGTCTGGTTCTGAGGCCCTTTTAGGAAAAGTTTTGTGAACTCAAACTCACTGATGTTCAATTGGGTGACGATCTGGCAGCCTGTTTGCTTTACTTAGAGCCGGTTCACACCAGATGCAGTTCCATGCACTTTTTTTCTGCACTAAAAATGCATGCACAGTGTTTTCCATGTATTCCAATGGCTCTAGTTCACACCATGCTTTCAATTTCCGGTCAGTTTTCGGTGCAGAAACTGCATGGTGTGAACTAGAGCCATTGGAATGCATGGAAAACACTGTGCAAGCATTTTGTGTAGAAAAAAAGCGCACGGAACTGCATCTGGTGTGAAATGGCCCTTAGGCTGGCTTCACACTGGGGCGGTGCGGGGCGGCGACGGTAAAGCAGCGCTATATTTAGCGCTGCTTTACCATCGTTTTACCCGCGGTATGCGGCCGCTAGCGGGGTGGTTTTAACCCCCGCTAGCGGCCGCAAAAGGGTTAAAAACCTCCGCAAAGCGCCGCTGCAGCGGCGGTTTGCGGGCGGTATCCCCGCGGTTTCCCATTGATTTCAATGGGAAGGAGCGGTATAGGAGCGGTGAACACACCGCTCCTTCACCGCTCCAAAGATGCTGCTAGCAGGACTTTTGTTGCGGTCCTGCTAGCGCACCGCTCCAGTGTGAAAGCCCGCCGGCTTTCACACTGGAGTGAATGGGGCCGGTTTTTTCAGGCGGTATACAGGCGCTATTTTTAGCGCCGTACCGCCTGAAAACCGCCCCAGTGTGAAAGGGGCCTTAAAGCGGAAGTAAACCCAAAGATTTAACAGTTTCAAAAAACAGTTACATTTCCAGCACACACTGGGAATGTAACTGACACATTGTTTGTGCTCTCAGCCAAACTGTCAAACCTTCTAATGACTGGTGTCATAACTGATCACATGTGCAGCATCATGGCAGTTGAAGATTAAACAGATGCCAAGATGACAGCTTCCTTGGCTTCCACTTTAACTCCTATGTCATCCAAACATTATAAAAGGTAATTTACTATTGAGTTACTTAACACTGCCAAGACCTGCATCCCGCTTTTCTGGAAGCAACCTATCCCCCCCAATAAGTGTTTACCCAAAATCGAGGAAATTTACAGAATGAAAGATATCCTTGCCTCTGATAATCACAAAGAGCAGACCTTTCGCAAAACAAGGACCTACTATACCTTTTCGGCTAGTTATATCACATAACTCGCCACCTAATTCTGGCCAGTTTATAGCCTCTGCTCTTGGTGCCTTGATGGATACATTCTGGGAAGCTACCTCTGCCTGCAAAGGCTGTTATATATGGGACCCCTAAGGTTGAGCCACTGCCTGCACTTTTCTTATTCTCCAGCTTCCCCACCCCCACCTTTTTTTTTTTCTTACTCTGGAAGCCCAAAATTATAGCTTTATATTTAAGTGGAAGACAACCCCTGATGGTGGAAGAGGGGCCCCAGATTTTTCTGTGGTTGGGAACCCTCTTGCAGTTGATTGATATATTCCGATAAATTTCCATGAACACTACAGCTATGTTCTGGAGTAGCAACAACTTTTGTTTTTCCTTTCAATGCTATTAGTACAGGGGGTTATCTACTAGTATCCTTTCAATACTATTTGTACAGGGGGTTTTCCCTGAAGACGTGTTGATTTAGTTACAAATGGTATTCTTTTACTGTATTTTGCTAAAAACTTTAAATGAAGAATTTAAAGAAAAAAAAACTGACATATGTTCTAATTCCTCTCCACTCTCAGTCATAACAGTAAACAGGTCAAATACAGAGGGTGATGAGGGCTAAAAGCAGTGGCACAAACCGCAATAAAAAAAAAAAAAAACTGACATGTTCTAATCCCTCCAAAATGAGAAAAAAAAATACTTTTTGTTATACTCTATCATTTTTAGCACAGGTATTAAAAATAAATATGACAAGGCCTGAAATAATAATATAAATATCTAGAACGAATATCAGAAACAGAATCTACTCTTAAAAAAGGGGAATATCCTGGAGGGTCCACAAGTCACATATACTGTATATTATGAAAAAATAAAGCAAATGATACAAACAGGTTCTAAAAAGATTAACAAAACGGAATTTCAGATTTTTTCTACTGATACTGCCCCTCCCAACTTTATCCCTCTTCAATTCTCCAAGGTATTTAGGCACACCTTCTCTTGTTATGCAGTGAATGTTTGGTAGGTGATTGTGTTCTGCTATACTGATATAAATTCAAATGGAGAGTAGAATTCTTGCACTTGCCCCATTTTATTATACATACTGGATATTTTACATAAAAACTGGTATCAATAAAATGTTTTCAGCAGTTGGCTGGTCGGCTGTTCATGCAATATCTTGGGCATATATGACCATTATAATTTATGATGCTACAAATCCAGTAAGAGGCATACACCAAGAGGGTTAGTTTGCATCACACAGTGCACTTTCTGGATGGTTGATTTATTTCACTTATGGACTGCTCACTACTTTTGGACTTTCACAGACTGATTTGTTGATTTGTGCTGTTTCACTGGTCATTTATATGCAAAGTAAATGAATGTTTGCAAGCTATATGACCATTTATGCAACTTTAAGGGGGCTATTTTAGCACTATTTGCACGCTTGCACTTTATTATCTATTCTGTGTTTTTTTATTATTTTTTAGCAAACCATATGATCCTTTATGCAACTTTAAGGAGGTTATTTTAGCATTATTTGCACTTTATTATTTTGTATTGTTATATTCATCTTTAGTACTGCTTATATTTTGTTTATTTTGTGCAAAAATCTAAATGACTGATACTTGATCAAATACCCATACAGGTTGATTGCTGCGTCAATGCAAAAAAAATCTTAGGCTTTCTGCATGTGAAAGGCTAGGCAGAGTTAGCAGTGCCTGACATTACACAACCTGCAGGGATCTGGCTGTGAGGAGGTTTATCCACAAATGCTTTTGACCTAAAAGTAATTTTAGTATAATGTATCCAGTGAATTTTGAAGCCTGTTGTAAGGCTTATAGCAACTCCAGTTGCAGGAATATCTAATGACACTGGGATGGTGTTAAACATTTACCCTCAATGAAGAAGGAAGTGATGTTAAAATCTATTTGGATGATATTAGAATTACTAGAGATGGGAACTGACCCTCCAGTGATGGGGAAAGATCCCAGGATAATGATATGGAATAGATATCACTGCTTAACCATGGTGGGTTTTAAATTATGACATTTTTGATACAAAGAAAAAAAAACAAGATAAGAAGGATCACATAACAGATGGTATGCTAAACTGCATACAAAAATTTTCAACTACATCCACTTAAGAACAGAGCCTATAGGGACACTAACATTTTTAGGGATCAAAGACATTGACATTATTATCCAAAGCAGAGACAGCGGTTAATAGGAAACAGAAATATGAGCAAGTGTGATTCATACAGTATGTAGATGTGCAAAAGACTAATGCCTCGTACACACGATCGGAAATTCCACCAGGAAAAGTCTGATGAAAGCTTTTGGTCAGAAATTCCGACCGTGTGTATGCTCCATCGGACTTTTGCTGGCAGAATTCCCACCAGCAAAAGATTGAGAGCAGGTTCCCTATTTTTCAGTTGGAAAAAGTGCCGATCGGAAATTCCGATCGTCTGTAGCAATTCCAACGCGCAAAATTCCTACGCATTCTCGGAAACAATTTAACGCATGCTCGGAAGCATTGAACTTAATTTTATCGGCTCGTCGTAGTGTTGAACGTCACCGTGTTCTTTGACGGTCAAGTTTTCAGAGAACTTTTGTGTGACTGTGTGTATGCAAGCCAAGCTTGAGCGGAATTCCTTCGGAAAAAACATCCACGTTTTTTCTGATAGAAAATCCGCTCGTGTGTACGCAGCATAAGTCTGGTTTCACACGGGCAGTCTCCGTAATGCGCATCCACTTGCTCAGCAGGGGATCTCTCTGCTGATCCCCGCCGAGCAGGTGGATGACATGTCCTGTTCCCTCCGCTATGCAGAGCATATGACAGCCCCTCTGTTCTCTATGGGGCTGTCAAATGGAAACAAACCGCCTGTCTGTTTCCATCTGACTGTCATCCAATCCAGCGAACAGATAGGAAATGGATCCCCCATCCGTCTGTTTTTGGCAAACAGGTTTGGATCAGATGATGGCAGGTGTCAGTGGACACATGCCCGCTGGCATCCGGTTCTCCAAAGAGAGCTATGGATAGTCCGATCAGGTTCACCTGAAAAACTGACAAGCGGACCATGATCGGACAGCCTGTGTAAAAACCAAGCCTTAATATTAAAAAATTATCTTGACTAAGGAAGGTCCCCATAATAAAGTTAATAGAGAAAAAGCATTATAAAATGCTGGACTAACATAATCTAGTGATAAGATCAGATATCAGTTTTAATGAAAGACCAGTTTATAGAAGAGATTAAGAGGACTCTTGAGTGATTAGCATACATATGAAATTGTGTATTTGGTCCCCACTGCAAGGGTGACTATAATATATTGCCTGATATGCAAAAATAATGTGATTCCCTCATAGAGACCTATATTTTAGACATTTATTCATAACTGCATGAATTTAATGGTTTCGCCATCTGTCCTTTAAAGCGGACCTTCAGTCATTTTTTCAACTTTCCATCTATTAAATCTCCTGCCCTTGTTGTTTTAACTTTGCATGGTAAAACATTTTTTTTCTGCCAGTAAATCCCTTATACAGGCCACTTCCTGTTTCTTGTCTGGTAAAAAGCCTAGGCTTATGACATCATGTACAGCTCTCTCTCTCACTCTCGTGAGAGTTTTCTAGGAAAGGAGGGGGGGATGAGTCATAAGAGGGTCAATAAAAGCTGCAGGTCTGCAAAGCTGGAGGTGTGCCTCTGTGTGTCTGTGTAAATCCAGGAAGTGAACAGGCAGCAGCTTCAGCTGCCCACAGCTAAAATGGCTCCAGCCAGACATAGTGCAGGGAGATTTCTGCAGCATATTTGTCAAGTACAGAAACACAGTATATATAAAATAATATGCAAAGTGGTTGGAGGAAAGCTTCAGAATGGCAAAGATGTTTTTATTACAAATTACATGAGAAGACTGCAGTTCCTCTTTAATGAGGGATAATCAACTTATTTTTGGGACATGTAATGGGAAGAGACTTTGAATACCTTCTGTTTTAGGAAGGCTTTACTATGCTACAAAGTGAAAGAGTAATTGACGTAAAAGGTTTTCATATGTGTGGTAGATGAAAAGGATATAAAAATTGAAGAAAAAAACAAAACTAGAGTCTATTAATGGGAACACATCTTTTATTAAACAGTTCACCTCGTGCAATAGTAGATTCATCATATGTTTAGGAGGATAACTTTAAATTGGTTGCACCATACAAAATAGCGCACAATTTTATTTTATTTTATTCAATCAGGGAAGAATAGTAATGTCTCTGTACATTTCAAGAAATGTCAAAAGTCTGACACGTGTTAAGTTTGGAAAGAATCAATACAACCTCACCACTAGCCTTAGGTATGACACAAAAAGATGAGACAAAGTACATGTACTTTGTCCCAGGAGGGAAAGAGCAAAGGAATTAGAGATAGAATGAGACTTCTTCTTTAAGGGTTGAGTTGATAAAGATATTAAAAATACGTTGATGGCAATAATACCAATATGATAGGTTAGTGAATACATGTGTGGGAATATATACAGAGTATACGACTTGTTATTTTCGTGGACAATGAGGGAGTTAATAGGTTTATGTTTTTTGGGGGGGTTTTTGCCAGCAAATGAGCTATTGTGTGTACTGTAATTATTTAAGGAAATAGATGTTTAGTAAGCCCCAAGCCTCTGAAGAAGTCTAAATGAATCAGGCATGTTATGCATGCTTTTTTATGATTTAACTTTTTAGGCCTTTAATGTCTGAAGGCAAAACAAACCTTAACCACTTGACCTCCGGAAGATTTACACCACTTCATGACCAGGCCACTTTTTTTCCTTATATTTTTGTGATACAGCACTGCTTTATTTTAATTGACAATTGCGCAGTCATGCAACACTGTACCCAAATAAAATTTATGTCAGTTGCTTCCCACAAATAGTTTAATTTTTGCGCTATTCTGCTACATGTTTTTGGTAACAAAATCCCAACAAGCGTATATTGATTGGTTTCTGACAAAATGCTATAGCGTCTACAAACTATGGGATATACACTGGAATTATTTATTTATTTATTTTCCTAGTAATGGTGGCGATTAGTGACTTCTAGCAGGACTGCAATATTGCTGCAGACAATCAGACACTAACTGACACTTTTGACACTTTGCAGGAACTAGCGACACTAATACAGTGATCAGTGCCAAAAATAGCAAGCACTTCAATACTGGGCACTTTAACCCCCTTCCCACCCAGACAAATTTTCAGCTTTCAGAGCTGTCGCATTTTGAATGCAACACTGTACCCAAACAAAATTTTTATCATTTTGTTTCCCCCACAAGTAGAGTTTTCTTTTGGTGGTTTTTGATCACCACTGGGGGTTTTATTTTTTGCACTCCAAATAAAAAAAAAAAAAAATTTGAAAAAAAAAAAAGTTTTCTTTGTTTCTGTTGCAAAACTCTCTAAATAGTTACATAGTTAGTAAAATTGAATAAAGACACCAGTCCAACCTAAGTGAGTGTCTACAATTGTCCCTATCCCTGAACATTGCACACTCACATTGGTCCCTATCCTCAAGGAGCCCACAATCCAAGGTCCCCATTCTTATACTAGGGCCAATTTTGGACAGAAGCAAATTAACCTACCTGCATGTCTTTGTGTCTTTGGAGTGTGGGAGGAAACCGGAGTACCCGGAGGAAACCCACGCAGGCACAGGGAGAACATGCAAACTCCAGGCAGGTAGATTTGTGGTTGGGATTCAAACCAGTGACCCTTTTTACTGCTAGGCACGAGTGCTAACCACTACACCACTGTTCCGCCCAGGCATAAGTACATTTTCTCCTTCACTGATGAGGCTGCACTGACGGGCACTTATGAGGCAGTACTGATTGCAACTGATGAGGTGGCATTGATGAGCACTGATGATGAGGCACTGATGGGCACTGATAAACAGCACTGATGGGTACTCATAGGCAGCACGGATGGGCACTCATAGGTGGCACTGATGGGTCGCACTGGTGGGCACTTATAGGACCCCCTGTCAGGAGAGCAGCCGATAAACGGCTCTTCCTGTTTACACTGCGATCAGCTGTGATTGGACATAGCTGATCATATGGTAAAGAGCCTATGTCAGAGGCTCTTTACCAGAATCTGAGATGCAGTGTGATAGACTGACACACCACCAATCGCATCGATCATGGCTTATCCCGCTGGACGTCATATTACGTCCAGTCAGAATAACTTAACCCCTTTGCGGACATTATTTTGTTATATGGCGGGCGGGAAATGGTTAAACATCTAGGGTGATCAAAGGGTTAAATGTGTGCTGCTTTTACTAGGGGAAGAGATGGATTTCAGTCCCTGCTTTGCAGAAACACAGAATCCATCACTTACCCCCTGTCAGAATGAAACTCTGCCTTGTTTACAACAATTGTCACTGCCTGACGATTGAGGGGTGGCGGCGGAAATCGAGTGAACTGCAGCCGCAGCTTTTGCTGTGAAAAATCACAGCAGAAGCAACACACGCGCCACTGCAGGTGGAAGTGTGTGATCCTGCACACAGCTGCCGCCCTGTAGCAGTAAAACTGCTATAGGATGGTAAGCAAGTGGTTAAAGCTGAAGTTTAGCCCAAAAAAATGTTTTTTTTTTAAATTCTTTGCAGCTTTAGGTACATTACATTAGATGAAGTACATCCCACGAAGTGCAGTTTGCCAAATTCTGTGGAAATCATCACTGCAGGGCTGCCATGTCATAATTCTGCTGCCGAAGCTTTGCCACTGCGATTGTGTTTGATTGTATTTGATTGTATTTTGATTGTATTTTACAAAATTGTTCCTCGTCTCGCTTGGTTCTCCTCCTTGCAGCAGAAGGTGAAGAGGATCACTAGAGCGATGGCTAGTATATGCCTTTGATTGGGGGGGTTGTCATATAGACATGTTGACCTGGAAGGCGACATCCTGGGTTTTTATAGGCAGGATGGGGTCCACCTCTCAGATGTGGGACTGGATATATTTAATCTAGGCCTACAGTGTGGTATAGAGATGGCCGCGGCTTTGGGGGTGGGCCGTGCATGAGGTCTCAAGCTTGGCTGGTGGGGACGTTTATATTCTGATATAAGTTGTATTATTTTGCTTGATTTCTAATAACTGAGTGACTGTATTGATGTTATGTTGAATATGGTTCTGTAATAATAAAGTTTGAATTTTGTCAATTTTGATAAATGCTTTAATCCAATAAATGTGCCGCAGCCATTATTTGCCATAATTTCTTGTTCTCTTTATTATATTTATGGTGGTTGGGTAAGGTAATTGCGGGGTGGGTGTCGCCTACAATCTCATGATAAAAGGGGGGCCCTAATTGGGGCCCCCTTTCTTGAGATTGTCCCAGTCCCATTTTATAATATTAGTGATTTTCTACTATTATAAGTATAGGCAGTGGTATAGGGAGTACTGTCTCTTTAAATGTTAATGAGCTGTTCCATTGGCGATCCATTTCTGGAATTCGAGGGATAATGCATATAAGGGGCTGCAGAGGCTGGGACTTCCACTTTGACCTGTCCAGCTGAAGAGCTCCTGCCCTCCCGCCCAAGTCGTGTGCACTTCTATGTGGATGGGTCACCCTGGATACCTGGGGGGGGGTTGGAGGTTTATATTCTGATATAAGTTGTATTATTTTTTTTGAGTTCTAATAACTGAGTGGCTGTATTGATATTATGTTGACTATGGTTCTGTAATAATAAAGTTTGCATTTTGTCAATTTTGATAAATGCTTTAATTCAATAAAAGTGCCGTGGCCATTATTTTCCAAAAAACTCTTGTTCTCTTTATTATATTTATGGTGATTGGGTAAGGTAATTGTGGGGTGGGTGTGGCCTACAATTCAAAGGTCAATGCATTTCTGGACTCCTGACAGACCCTTGCATCTTTCATCCAGTGCTGCACTGACGTTTCTGGATTTTGTGTCATGGGGAAAGCAAAATAATTGTCAAAGGATCTGTGGGAAAAGGTAGTTGAACTGTATAAAACTGCCAACTGCCAATCAGCAGTGTTCAAACTCTAATCAAGAAGTGGAAAATAAGGGGTTCTGTTGAAACCAAACCACGGTCAGGTAGACCAACTAAAATTTCAACCACAACTTCCAGGAAAATTGTTCGGGATGCAAAGAAAACCCCTCAAATAACTTCAGGTGAAATACAAGACTCTCTGAAAACATGTGGTGTGGCTGCTTCAAGATGCACAATAAGGAGGCACTTGAAGAAAGATGTGCTGCATGGTCGAGTTGACAGAAGAAAGCCATTACTTCGCAAATGCCACAAAGTATCCCGCTTACAATATGCCAAACAGCACAGAGACAAGCCTCAAACCTTCTGGCACAAAGTCATTTGGAGTGATGAGACCTAAATTTAACTTTTTGGCCACAACCATAAATGCTACATTTGGAGAGGAGTCAACAAGGCCTATGATGAAAGGTACGGAGGTGGATCGCTGTTGTTTTGGGGATGTGTGACTTACAAAGGCACAGGACATTTGGTAAAAAATGTTGGCAAGATGAATGCAGTATGTTATTAAAAAATACTGGAGGAACATTTGCATTCATTAGCCAGGAAGCTGCGCATGGGACGTACTTGGACATTCCAACATGACAATGATCCAAAACACAAGGCCAAGTCAACCTGTAATTAGCTACAGCAGAATAAAATTAAGGTTCTGGAGTGGCCATCTCAGTCTCCTGACCTCAATATCATTGAGCCACTCTGGGGAGATCTCAAACGTGCAGTTCATGCAAGACAGCCCAAGAATTTACAGGAACTGGATGCTTTTTGCCAAGAGGAATGGGCAGCTTTACCATCTGAGAAGATAAAGAGCCTCATCCACAAATACCACAAAATACTTTAAGCTGTCATTGATGTTAAAGGGGGCAATACATGGTATTAAGGGGGTATGGGGTATGTAAACTTTTGATCAGGGTCATTTGGCTAGTTTCTGTTGCCTTTATGATTTAAAAAGAGTAAACAGAGTTGATTGATAATAAATGGCTTCAGCCAAACACTAACCATGAGTGAATGAAAAGTTTTTGTGTTATTATTCATATTCTCAAGAAATCATAAATTCTGCCAGGGTATGTAAACTTATGAGCACAACTTTATACTTCCTGGACTTTATAGATTTTTAGTTGTTTTATCAGTGTGTTTCGGTACCCTCTCGTGCGCCATTCTGTTTTTGTCTTGTTCCACTGAGACAAGGTTCTGGATCCCCCCAAGATCTGGAACTGAGTAAAGATCTTTTCGAAAGGCATTTCTGATCTGATCCTTCTGTCAGTTTTTCAGGTGATTGTGGAACTTCATACCCCTTTATGGGCAAGCAGTAGTAAATGGATTGATGGATAGAAGGTAGCCTAAAGTAAATGGACACAAGTCTGTTTATATCCAGCTGCCCACAGTGCTATCACAGGTCCTGTTCAGCTGTGATTTAGCAGGGGACCTGTTCACAGGTTCTCTGCTGGTGCACAGAGATGAGAAAGCTCACATGAAAGGACCCTAACACCTGTGCTCCAAACATGGAAAAGTGAAAATCTCAGGCCTTACGCATGTGAAAGCAAAGGAGCATTAGATACCAATATAAATTGGTGGAATCCGATGGTAGGAAGATTTATCCACAATCTGTTTTGTCCTGCAGTAATGTTGATATAACATATCTGGTAAGTGTGGAAGCTTATGGGTTTGTAAGGTGACTGCTACATAGCTCCACAGTACAACAATACCAAACTCGTTAGGCTATACAATGAGCCAATATAAATACCAACATACCAAACAAGTGATTTTTAATTTGTTTTACTTATAAATCTTAAAAAATTAAAAATGCTTATTGCTTTGAGGTTAGGTTTTAAACAGCACCTCCATCCATACTATCACGTGCAATGGTTATGTAGGCATGCAAATATTTTAGTCTAGACACATTCCTAGATGTATATCGCAAACATCAGTTAAGTGGCAAAGCTAATATTACTTTAGCAAAAGTGTAAACCGTGATGTACACCACGCCACGACAACCAATCAGAAGTTATCATTTTAGTTTGGCAGACCAAAACAGATTTGACTGGTTGCTATAAATAATTGCATGTCACTATTATTTGTGCCATGTTAAAAACTATATATATTTAAAAAAACTGTGGAAATGTATTAGGGGGGGGGGGGGCAAAACATTCACTAAGTTGGGGAAAATTCCCTTGCAAAGTATGCAGCTTATTTGCATTTAGTAAATAAACCCCAAAAACTCCTAATCATATTTTATTAAGGTAATGCAACACAATTAACATAACTTACAGATCAAATCGTAGATTCTGTCTTTCCTCAAAGAAGTAGTCCATTATAAATTTTTTTACAAAATCTGGATTTAATGTGTTGTCGATTACTTCTGTCCTGCCATACTGCAGAACAAAAAGATAAATAAAAGCACAATAATTAATTTTATATAATGACACATTAAACACATTAACATACAGTGTTCGTTAAAAGAAGCATTTACTTACTTCATTAGATTTCATCATTAAATTAGAGCTTATTTAGAATTTTATTTAAATAACATTCCAGGGAATATCAATTAAAAAATATATTGGAGATTCATGCATCATTACTGAGAACATTCCCTGGTGACCTTTGGATGATTGATGTACACTAATGCTGAATTAAAAAATCGAATCAACAGATGAAATCTTTGATTATACAAGTAACATTAAATTAACCTGTCCAAACATAAAAATAAGAGAGTGTGTTGCAAGCTAATAAATACCCGGCATAAAAGTACATATGTTGCTTGAGGGTTTTTAATAACCATCATAAATAAAACAACCATAAACCATAAACAAGACTGGCATTAGAAACCATGACACAATAGCACAACCATGAAATGAAAGAACCACTCTTTAAAATGGACTAAAGACAGTAATTCAAAAGAGCAGCAAGATAATTTTTAGTCATAAAAGTAGAAACAACCAGGCGCACAACATATGGACAATTGCACAGCAGTGGCAGGAAAAGTGTGTGTATATAGTCCTTGTAGGTGGTTAAGCTCCAAAATCCAGGAGAAAAGTCATGAATGAAAGATTAAAAATGATTTTAGGTGGCAGCCATCCTTCAGAGTGTGTCCAAGTCCAAGGACCATCCATGCAGAGCAGCCCAAACTTCCTGTGTCCCAGCTCTCTCCTCCACAGCCATCTGGACCCGGGAGACACACTGGACTGTGGTAGTCTTTGAGGATGATGATTTCCTAACACAATGTGTGTATTCTGCCTATATCTTGTAAGTGCAATGCATCTTGTGCAATAAACTGTTACTAATACTACACTTAGGTGCGCCTCCTTCTCCCCTTCTTTTCTGAAGATAATTTTTAGGGACCTCACCGTTTTGAGCAACAAACATGAGAGCTTTATTTCTTATTTGATTTCATTTACAAAGTTTGTTTTACTCTTATGAATAGAACTCCGGTAACTTAAGTGTATAATGGTTTTGTATTCTTATTTATTATGGTCAGGAGTAAAAAAAAAGATACCATTTTAAAGTTTATAAATTCAATTTTAGATTTTCTTAAATATTTTGTGTTTTATATGCAGTCAGCAGTTTAGAAAACCCAGTGTTCAAGGAAACTTTTTCATGGCTGTACTCTGTTATTGAGAGACCCATCACCCAGTCCATTCAAGGCAAAGTGGCATGGTCTCTTTAAAGCCCACCCCACTGACCACCTTTACAATTCCTCTCTCTCAGTCACCACAAAATACCAGGTGACCTTTAATGATGCAGCTGCCAATCTCTAGGCATGGGAGTTGTCACATGAAGAAGGGGGTGTTATTGCCCTCAAAGTTCCTTCTCCAACAAACACCTCGTTTTTAGTGGAAGAAACGATGGAGGCAGGGGTGCACTGTGAAGTATAACTGGGTTGAGAATGGGCTTTAACCACTTTCAGACCGGACCATTTTGCTGGCTTAAGACCAGAGCACTTTTTGCGATTCTGCACTGCGTCGCTTTAACTGACAATTGCGCGGTCGTGCGACGTGGCTCCCAAACAAAATTGACGTCCTTTTTTTCCCACAAATAGGTTTTTATTTTTTGCGCTATAAACAAAAAAAGAGTGACAATTTTGAAAAAAACACATTGTGTTTTACTTTTTGCTATAATAAATATCTCCTAAAAAGATATAAAAAATATTTTTTTCCTCAGTTTAGGCCGATACGTATTCTTCTACATATTTTTGGTAAAAAAAAAAAAAAAAAATCGCAATAAGCGATTATTGATTGGTTTGCACAAAAGTTATAGCGTTTACTAAATAGGGGATAGTTTTATAGCATTTATATTAATCATTTTTTTTTTTACTAGTAATGGTGGCGATCAGCGTTTTTTATTGTGACTGCGACATTATGGCGGACACATCGGTCGTTTTTGCTATACAAATGCACCGATTCCTGTGTAGATGACAATGGCAGTGAAGGGGTCAACCAGGAGGTGGCAGTGTAGGGGTTAAGTGTGTCCTAGGGGCATGTAGCTAACTGTGGGGGGTGTGGCTGTGTGTGACAGTCAGCGATCTCTGCTACAATCACAGGGAGCAGAGATCAGTGTCACTTGTTGCTAGGCAGAACGGGGAGATGGTGTTTACTTCAGCATCTCCCCGTTCGTCCTCCCGTGAGACGATCGCGGGTATCCCCGCGGCGATCGAGTCCGCGGTACCCGCGACCGAACTCATGGAGGTCCTGCCGGCAGCACGCAAGTGATGACACGGCAGCAAATTCAAAGGGACGTACCTGTACGCCCTTATGCCTGTCCGTGCCATTCTGCTAACGTACATCGTCGTGTGCCGGTCGGGAAGCAGTTATAGAGATTCTGTCACTTTGCTCTTAATAGGCAAGGTAACAGGGTCTCCCTAGAGATGTTTTAGACAAAGGTTGTAATGTTTATATATATATATATATATATATATATATATATATATATATATATATATATATATATATATATAATACACATACACAGCCCTCAAATTTTCCACTCGCCTACTCGCATTTTGCAAGTGGAAAATTATGTCTGGCGAGCGTGGTGGGGTGCCTGGGAGTGGAGGGCGAGCACCAACGGCAGGCAGGGTTGAATGGGAGCCATTCACCCAGGGGAAGAGAGTGTGGAGAAAGAGAGAGGGGGTTCAGATCATCACAGGGAAAGAGAGCATGGAGGAAGAGGATTGCCAGCTGAATCACAGAGTGGGGATAACCCGCTGTAACAGCTTACATTTGAATTGCCTCTGCTCACCGTCACACACAGTCCCGCCTATTGACCCAGCACCTGTGACAGACAGAATGCCGGTCCAGTGCCAGGGTGGATGCGTTCTGTCTGTCACAGGTGCTGGGTCAGGAGGCAGGGTTGTGTGTGACCGCGAGTAGAGAGCAATTCAAATGTAAGCTGTTACAGCAGGCAATCCCCACTCTGTGATCCGGCCAGCTCTCCTCTTCCTCCATGCTCTCTTCCCCTGTGATGATCTGGCTGCCCTCTCTATTCCTCTGCACAGGTCACACTGCAATGATGGACACGGGAGAGGCTGCAATGATGGGCACAGGTGAGGCTGCAATGATGGGCACAGGTCACGCTGCAATAATGGGCACAGGTCACGCTGCAATAATGGGCACTGGTCACGCTGCAATGATGGGCACAGGTGAGGCTGCAATGATGGGCACAGGTGGGGCTGCAATAATGGGCACTGGTCACGCTGCATTGATGGGCACAGGTTAGGCTGCAATGATGGACACAGGTCACACTGCAATGATGGGCACAGGCGAGGCTGCAATGATGGGCACTGCTCACGCTGCAATGATGGGCACAGGTGAGGCTGCAATGATGGGCACAGGTGGGGCTGCACTGATAAAGTTGTTGTTAATATTTATTTTTGTAACTTAATGCATAAAAAATTTAAGTGGTATTTCATGAGATAATTTATGAGGGCGTGTTCAGGGGCAAAATTAGGGGCGGGGTGGGGCAACTGGTGGCGAGTAACCCTTAAGGCCTGGCTAGTAGCTCAAATTTTGACCCCTGTATGTACAGTGGTGTGAAAAAGTGTTTGCCCCCTTCCTCATTTCCTGTTCCTTTGCATGTTTGTCACACTTAAGTGTTTCGGAACATCAAACCAATTTAAACAATAGTCAAGGACAACACAAGTAAACACAAAATGCAATTTGTAAATGAAGGTGTTTATTATTAAAGGTGAAAAAAAAAATCCAAACCATCATGGCCCGGTGTGAAAAAGTGATTGCCCCCCTTGTTAAAACATACTATAACTGTGGTTGTCCACACCTGAGTTCAATTTCTCTAGCCACACCCAGGCCTGATTATTGCCACACCTGTTCACAATCAAGGCATCACTTAAATAGGAGCTGCTTGACACAGTAAGGTCCATCAGAAGATCCTTAAAAGCTACACATCATGCCGAGACCCAAAGAAATTGAGGAACAATTGAGAAAGAAAGTAATTGAGATCTATCAGTCTGGAAAGGGTTATAAAGCCATTTCCAAAGCTTTGGGAATCCAGCGAACCACAGTGAGAGCCATTATCCACAAATGGTGAAGACATGGAACAGTGGTGAACCTTCCCAGGAGTGGCCGGCCGCCCAAAATTACCCCAAGAGCGCAGCGACGACTCATCCAAGAGGTCACAAAAGACCCCACAACAACGTCCAAGGAACTGCAGGCCTCACTTGCCTCAGTTAAGGTCAGCGTTCATGCCTCCACCATCAGGAAAAGACTGGGCAAAAATGGCCTGCATGGCAGAGTTCCAAGGAGAAAACCACTGCTGAGCAAAAAGAACATCAAAGCTCGTCTCAATTTCTCCACAACACATCTTGATGATCCCCAAGACTTTTGGGACAACATTCTGTGGACCGATGAGACAAAAGTGGAACTCTTTGGAAGGTGTGTGTCCAAGTATATCTGGCGTAGAAGGAACACTGCATTTCAGAAAAAGAACATTATACCAACAGTAAAATATGGTGGTGGTAGTGTGATGGTCTGGGGCTGTTTTGCTGCTTCAGGACCTGGAAGACTTGCCGTGATAAAAGGAACTATGAATTCTGCTGTCTACCAAGAGATCCTGAAGGAGAATGTCCGACCATCTGTTCGTGTACTCAAGCTGAAACGAACTTGGGTTCTGCAGCAGGACAATGATCCTAAACACACCAGCAAGTCCACCACCGAATGGCTGAAGAAAAACAAAATGAAGACTTTGGAGTGGCCTAGCCAAAGTCCTGACCTGAATCCTATTGAGATGTTGTGGTATGACCTTAAAAAGGCCGTTCATGCTCGAAAACCCTCTAATGTAACTGAATTAGGACAATTCTGCAAAGATGAGTGGGCCAAAATTCCTCCAGGACGCTGTAAAAGCCTCATTGCACGTTATCGCAAACGCTTGGTTGCAGTTGTTGCTGCTAAGGGTGGCCCAACCAGTTATTAGGTTTAGGGGGCAATCACTTTTTCACACAGGGCCATGATGGTTTGGATTTTTTTTCACCTTTAATAATAAACACCTTCATTTACAAATTGCATTTTGTGTTTACTTGTGTTGTCCTTGACTATTGTTTAAATTGGTTTGATGTTCCGAAACACTTAAGTGTGACAAACATGCAAAGGAACAGGAAATGAGGAAGGGGGCAAACACTTTTTCACACCACTGTATATATATATATATATATATATATATATATATATATATATATATATATATATATATATATATATACACATACATACATACACACACACACACACACACACATACAGTGGGGAAAATAATTATTTGATCCCCTGCAGCTTTTGTAAGTCTCAGGCAGAGAGACTGACAGGAAAGGAACAGAGACGCAAAGGTTGGATTGGTGTCACATTGCCATTCACATATTTTTGGTGGTTCATATGCAGTGCTCAGTTTACTTTCCTGAGTCTTAACTTTTAGAATGCTGCTTAAACCTTTGTGGCCTAGGTAACCACATACTAACACTATTGCTTACTTTAATATGTTTCAGTTTCTACTGATATACCATATCTTTATATATATACACACACACACATACATACATACATACACAGTATCGCACAAAGATGAGTACACCCCTCACATTTTTGTAAATATTTTCTTATATCTTTTCATGTGACAACACTGAAGAAATGACACTTTGCTACAATGTAAAGTAGTGAGTGTACAGCTTGTATAACAGTGTAAATTTGCTGTCCCCCTCAAAATAACTCAACACAGCCATAAATGTCTAAACTGCTGGCAAAAAAACTGAGTACACCCCTAAGTAAAAATGTCCAAATTGGGCCCAAAGTGTCAATATTCTGTGTGGCCACCATTATTTCCAGCACTGCCTTAACCCCATTTGGGCATGGAGTTCACCAGAGCTTTACAGGTTACCACTGGAGACCTCTTCCACTCCTCCATGATGACATCACGGAGCTGGTGGATGTTAGAGACATTGCGCTCCTCCACCTTCTATTTGAGGATGGCCCACTGATGCTCATAAGGGGTTTAGGTCTGGAAACATGCTTGGCCAGTCCATCACCTTTACCCTCAGCTTCTTTAGCAAGGCAGTGGTCAACTTGGAGGTGTGTTTGGGGTTGTTATGTTGGAATACTGCCCTGTGGCCCAGTCTCCGAAGTGAGGGGATCATACTCTTCTTCAGTATACCACAGTACATGTTGGCATTCATGGTTCCCTCAATGAACTGTAGCTCCCCAGTGCCGGTAGCACTTATGCAGCCCCAGACCATTACACTCCCACCACCATGCTTGACTGTAGGCAAGACACACTTATCTTTGTACCATCACCTGGTTGACACCACACACACACACACACACACACACACACACACACGCTTGACACCAGTAATCCATGTCCTTAGTCTGCTTGTCTTCAACAAATTGTTTGCAAGCTTTCTTGTGCATCATCTTTAGCTTTATTCTGGGATGACAGCCATGCAGACCAATTTGATGCAGTGTGGGGTGTATGGTCTGAGCACTGACAGGCTCACCCCCACTCTTCAACCTCTGCAGCAATGCTGGCAGCACTCGTTCATCTATTTCCCAAAGACAACCTCTGGATAGGATGCTGAAAACATGCACTCAACTCCTTTGGTTGACCATGGAGAGGCCTGTTCTGAGTGGAACATGTCATGTTAACCCGCATTATGGTCTTGGCCACCATGCTGCAGCTCAGTTTCAGGGTCTTGGCAATCTTTATATAGAGCAGCAATTCTTTTTTTCAGATCCTCAGAGAGTTCTTTGCCATGAGGTGCCATGTTAAACTTCCAGTGACCAGTATGAAAGAGTGAGAGCGATAAAACCAAATTTAACACACCTGCTCCCCATTCACAACTGAGGCCTTGTAACACTAACGAGTCACATGACACCGGGGAGGGAAAATGGATAATTGCGCCCAATTTGGACAATTTCATTTAAGGGTGTACTCACTTTTGTTGCCAGCGGTTTAGACATTAATGGCTGTGTGTTGAGTTATTTTGATCGGACAGCAACTTAACACTGTTATACAAGCTGTACACTCACTACTTTACATTGTAGCAAAGTGTAATTTCTTCAGTGTTGTCACATGAAAAGATATAATAAAATATTTACAAAAATGTGAGGGGTGTACTTTTGTGAGATATTGTACTGTATATAAACAAATGTTAATCAAGTTATATATTACTTTACAAGGATGAAATTAACTACAGTATGCATACAACTAGCTTAAGCACTTGTCTTGGTATCAGTCTCCTTTAACCCCTTACAAAGCTACAAAGCAACACTTACACTGGGAAAGAAAGGGTTTCCAGAGTGCAGCCACCCCTTCACAGTCTCATTGCAGGGTTCAGCTTCAAAGTATGAATCATATATATATACAGCATTTGTTGTACAGCTTACTACAGCAAACAATTCTGCATTGTCAAATGTTTATATCTGAGCAGTTAAGCATGTTAACTGAACAATAGGGTAAATTGATAAACATGACAGACAGGTTTCCACTCCTTAAATACCACAAGGAGTGTGTTAAATATCCATTTCAAGAAAATAAATACCCATAACACATTGTCACTTTGTGATATCTGATAGCTTTACACGTTAGTCAATTGGTCCTTCTATCTCTATACAGGATCAAGAAGATAATGTCACAAATGATTCCAACATTATCTAGAAAACAGTCAGGAACCTAAAGTGGAACTTTAGTCAGAAACTTAAGTCCTGCTAGAGGACTTCAGGCTGGCCCACTTTGCAGGCATAGCTATGTATAACATTAAAAATAAGTGTCTATACTGTTTATAATCCAGTAATACACTGTCTCACCCTGTTCTGCACATGCTCAGTTGCTCTCCATTTTTAGGCATTTTTAGGCACTGGTGAGTATGTAGAGGCTGATCTGCTGACAGCCTTAAACTGGAATTAAACCATCCTAATCTTTATAGCCTAGGAAGCTGCTTCTATTTGATCTGCAACTACCATGGTGCTGCACATATGATCAGGTATGACGCCAGCCATTTGATGGTTTGACAGTTTGGTTGAGGACACAAGTAAATGTGACAGTTAGCAATTCCGGCATTCAAGGAATGTGACTATTATTTCAAACTGTCAAATTGATGGGTTTAGTTCAGTTTTATGATTTACTGCTGTTCTGGGCTTCAGCAAAATGGCAGCCTTCAGCAAGAAGAAACAGGAACAATGCTGGAGGCAATTTACAGCACACACTGATTTTGGTGGCATAATTATTCATGTGGAATGTATGTTCCTTGCTAAAGAACATACTTTTTATCAATTTATTATGGGTAAAGTTCCACTTTAAGCTAACAATGCCTTGATCAGACTAGGTTTCCATTTCAGAAGAGGATAGATATTGCAACCAGACAGTTGTGACTTGTAGAATTATATGTAAAATTACCCTCACCGATACCCTACTAGTCTTTCCCAATAAATGCTAATATTATGTTTCAGATAATTATTATTTAATATACTGGAACCTTTTGTATCCCACAAACCATGTGTGTTTATTGCCGTTTGTGTCCCCCTTAGGGAAATTTACTAACAGAAACGGAGGTAAAATCTTCCAAGTTAGGGCACCTGATTATTCAATTTTCTGACCCAACCACAATGTTTTTTGCACCTTTGGGCCTGGGCCCGGCATGGCAGGTTTTACCAAGTAGAGATTAGGGTAACCAGCAATCACTCATTCTTTGATCTTCCCTAATTAGTAAGAACATGGAAGTGATGTGTACTGTATTATGTCACTTCCAGCTTTGCCTGTCACTTTCCTCAGCTGTTGTGGCCAGGAAAAAGCTAACAAAGTTTGATCTGTGTTCTATTAGGTGCAATGGAGTACAGATGAATCTAAAAGACCCCTAATGTTTCATTAAAGAGAACCTGTCAAAAAATGAAAAGTACAGCTAACCACTAAAACATTTTGATGCACAGTATGCACAGTGATGCACATGTAAAGACACACATCGGGGGTGCCTATAAAATAATTGATTGTGCTACACATTTTGCACATTGCCACACATGCCAGGGTAAAAACAATATTACTAAGATTATTATTCTCTATTAAGGAGATTAACTGCCCTGATCACCAATGTCAGCAAGAATGAAATGAGGGCAAATTCAAAAGTTTGAGTTGCCGTCAGAACAGGAATAGAGGGGAAATCTTTCAACTGGAACATTGGTTGCCTGTCTAAAAAGGGATTTCACTCACATTGGGAAAATATATTCTAACTTCCTGTTGAGTCTACAGAACAGAAGGGATATCACTTGATACAGATGACAAAAAATGAAATCAGTTTTAACCCTGCTCTACTCCAGTGGTTCTCAACCCTGTCCTCATGTACTCCCAACAGCCCAAGTGTGCAGGTTTTCCTTTATCTTGCACAGGTGCTTTAAATCAGAGTCAATGGTTTGGTATTTTGGACAGCTATTTTATCTAAGAGAAATTCCCAAAACATGGCCTGTTGGGGTTACTTGAGGACAGGGTTGAGAACCAATGCTCTACGCTATCCAAAATGATGGCTTTAGATATACTTTAATGTTAATCCTGCAATTGAACACTTGTAAAAAAAAGTAATTCTTAGCACAAGTTTACATAATACATTGGTCCACTTTTACTTTATAAAATACAACTAGCACTGAACCAGATTGCACCCAAGGTGGATTCACACATTTGAATACTTACAGTTATTCTCAATGCCTCCATCATCAATTATAAAGTGAGTTTATCTTACAAGCTGCAACTTCAATCATCACAATTCAAGTTATTAAATGGGAAAACCGTTTACTTTTTATTCCATAAATAACAATAAGAAAAAAATTCAGATGTTTTTTCTTTTGTTTTGTTTTTTTACATCTACGGTGAAATAATTATTGTATCTTTTAAATGAATTTACTAGAATTACTATTTAAAATTCAACATGCATGGTGCACTTGCAATAAATTATATGATCAATGATTTGAATATATACATTTTCACCAAGAAGTTCAAATGAAAAGACTGTGTTCAAGGGGAGAAAAGAACACATCTAATGAAGAAACAGGCAGTATGAAAGTTAGGGTGTCAAAATCAGCATGTAAGGTTGTTGCTTTTAAATAATATTGTTCACTGTGTTGAGATAACTTTTAAGCTTTTATATTAATAAACATCATTTTTTTTTTAATACTACTGACAGTGCCATTGTTAAAGAGTGAAATATTATGGCAAGTGCCCATCACAATCATGCTGTTAATATGTAATTCGGGAGAAGGTGATATCAGTCGAAATGGTACAACAAAAAGGCAAACGTCCAGGATTCAGGTCTTGCTTTAGAAAATAAACAGTAAGCTAATAAGCTAGTGGCAAACAGTTCTCCCAAAAAGTTTGAAAGGGACACAAATGAGACTATTTTGGATTTTCATCGGCACAAATGAAATAAGAAAGTATTTTTAAGCTTATTACGGATTACTCTGTAGTTGGTATCTTTATTTACAAAAAATTGTAACAAACTAACCACTGTTGTAAATCAAATGTGACTTAAAGGGACGTTAATATTGGCATGCACAGTTGGACTATTGGACTTATCATGGTTTCCCATCATCAGTTTGGCAACTGCATAAACGGTTTGATTAGAATTTGGCACAGGCACTGGAGGCAGGCTGTGCAGCTAAAAGCCTCTAATTTGAGTACAATAGGTGACTTTAAAGGATAATTGCACAATTTTCCCAACATGAATATCATCTCTGATCATTATCCCCATCTCAAAAGGGACCACAGAAGCAGACTATTTATGGTATCACTGGCTTCCCTTTTGCCTTTTAAGAGCATTAGCATTAGTACCTCTAAAAGGTATAATTGCCATCCCTGACACTTGCACATGGTGGGGTCAACCTACCATAAAAAGTCACAGGGCATATCAGTACTATTTTTACCTAGCAGCAGTGATCAAAACACAGGGGCAGGAAGGTTGTAAGCTGTGGTGCCGCAAAGTGCCTGAACTCTATATTATGTCCATTGCCATTAGGAAGGAGAAGGTCACAAGGTGAAAAAATAGGTAAAACATGTCATCCATTAACCCTTGCTGAGACCAGGCTTTTTTGAGGGTTCTTGGCTATAGTGCATATTCTGCCTTCTGATGTCCCTTTGTAAGTTTTTATATCTTTTTTTTTATTATTATTTTACAAGCACAGATTCTTCATTCTCACAATTTATTGATTATAATACCCATCATACTTTATACAGTATCTTCCTAAATTCAACAGTATTACTTTACAAATGAATGGAATGTGCTGCATGTCCATTTTTATTTTCAAGGCATTCCCTATCCATTTGAATCATTGTTTGGAAATAGACAAAAACTCAACCTGCTTTTCATATACAATTAAAGCAATACAGTTATAGACAAATAAAATCAAAACAAACTTACCTCTCTCCATTCCTTGTTTCCAATACCTTGTGTATACAATACACATACTGTAACAGGAAAAAAAACAATATTAATCTCCTTCTAATGGGTGTTATGGATTTTGACTTTTTGTAGCTCCTTGCTTGAATATACATACGTTTGCACATATGCAAAATATATAATAAGTTTAAATAACAAGAACATATGTAACTTTTACATCTACTTAATGTTTTCCAGAGTCAATTGAACAAAAATGCAATGTAAATAAATAAAAAAAAAGATAAAATAACAAAAATACAGTATTTACATTGAATATACATCTGAATTATCTGTAATTAACAACCCTGATCCACAGCAGTAGCTGCACTAGAGGCAGGAGCTCATGCACCTCACTGCCTCTAGTGAAGGAAACAATATGGCAGGTTATTGTTTAGGCACACACACGAACACAAGAACACACAAATACACATATCAGTTTACTAAATTAAAATGTTATTGCTTAATATTAACTGACAGTTCGGATGTTATAAATAACTTTTTTTTTTTCAATCTCCCTTGCAGGCATGTCTGACCCATGCACCATGCATTCCTCTGGTACACATGGTCATTATTTTTACATCTTTTTTGCTGTAAGGTAATTTGTTTTCTTTACTTTCATTCACATATAACTAGGCTGAATTCGAGTGAGTCACTGCCTCTACTTCGGCTCTGGCCTAGAAAACTAGACTATTCTGTCAGCTGTAATTTTGCCTGCTGTGTGAGCTACAATAGTTGAGCACTGAGACAAATGTTTCCTTTTCTGTACATAGGAAATGTCAGGCTTAGCTGAAAGGTCATTGCTACAAAAATGTTTAATTGCTGCTCTACAGACGTACATGCTGTATTCCTTTTATTTAAACATTTAAAGTTTTTTTTTTTTGGTCAAACTATAAGATCTGTATTTTCTCACTAATATTCACACACAGTGAGAATATAACATCTTTCTTAAAAAAAAAAAGCAATAGGTGATTAAGTATTTAACTCACAGTCACTATTTATATTTCCTGCAAATATTGGAAATCCCTAGATGCCGATAGCCAACATCTAAGCAGGGCAGGGAAATTTTACAATGCAAAGCACACATATAATTAAAATGTCTGTTAAAGTTTATACCTTTGTCATACCGTGAAGATTTATAAGGGAAGGGATAGTAATTCAACCATACATAACTAAAAAAGGAAGTATAAATACAACCCTATAACACGCTGTCTCTTGTAACCAAAAATGACCTACAAAAAATATATGTGGTGATGGCTGTAGAATTATTCAATTTTAGTACTTGTGCATTGATACATCATTTTTAATAAAACTATTTTTGTACCATTAACTTGTTTGATGAGTCTCTATAGATATCCTTTTCTTGTGTTTAGATTCCTTATCTTTACACTAACCCCATTTTTTATAGTAATTCAATCACCCTCACTGTGCCATTGTTAGGGAGATATTCCGAACTTTAACCACTTGCCGCCCGCCATATAGCAATATGACATCGGCAAAGTGGTTCTGTCATCCTGCCCGAACGTCATATAACATGATCAGGATAACAAGCCGGAGCGCGCCCGCGAGGGTGTGCAGCATGGCGATAGGAAGAGCCATGTGTCAGTCTGACACACCGCATCTCCGATCGTGGCAAGCAGCCTCTGATGGAGGCTTCTTACCACGTGATCAGCTGTGACCAATCGCAGCTGATTATCTCGTGAACCAGGAAGTGCCAGTAAATGGCTTTTCTCGGTTCATGATGACAGGAAAAGCCGATCGGTGTCTCTCCCTGTCAGAGGCCAATCACTGCCCATTAGCTGCCAGCCTGTGCCCCATAAAGAATGCCTGTCAGTGCCCATAAAAGTGCCAATCAGTGCCCCATCAGTAATGCCTGTCAGTGCCCTTCAGATGCCATTCAGTAATGCCTGTCAGTAGCTCATCATCAGTGCTGCCTATTCAGTGCCATCTATCAGTGCCGCCTATTAGTGCTGTCAGTGCCGCCTATCAGTGCCACCTATTAGTGCCCATCAGTGCCGCCTATCAGTGCCCATCATTTTTTTTCCCCAAATTTTTTTATTTTTTTTAGTTTGTTTAGCAAAAAATTAAACCCCAGTGGTGATCAAATACGACCAAAAGAAAGCACTATTTATGGGAAGAAAATTGAAAAAATTTAGTTTGGGTACAGTGTTGCATGGCCGCGCAATTGTCATTCAAATTGCGACAACGCTGAAAGCTAAAAATTGTCCTGGGCAGGAAGGCATGAAAGTGCCCGGTATTGAAGTGGTTAAACTATGCACCCAGTTTTGCTAACAACATTGAAATATAAAATTGTATCATTGGAGAATCAGATGCTACACACTGTTCATTCAGTCCTACAGTTGAAGAGTTAAAATTCAGTGGAAACCATATCCCTTGATTTATTTAAAATGTTACCATACTGCCATACTATTAATGTTGTCACTCTTGGGTTATTTTTTTTGCATCATAATGTAACAAATAATTCATGTATTTCTTCCCAGTGAAGTTATAAAGAACATGTCACAAATCGGTTACCTTTGTTTAATGAAAATAAATTTCTTGAATCCTAAAGCAAGTTAATGATAATAAATTATGGTTGGACATTAGGAAACAATCCAAAAAGCAAAAGATCTTTCAACAATACCATATGCACACATACACATTCTTGCTTTCATCTTATAATTATGGATAAGCTGTGAACTTGGCATCCAATGAAATTGTAAAGAACATGGCACAAATCCATTACACCTTTTTTAATGAAATGCAAGAGTGGCTTGGGTCCTAAAGCAAGTGACTGACAAAAACATTATGGCTGGGTAAGAAAGTCTAAAACAGCAGAAAATATTTCTGTGATTAAAGTGTTACTAAACCCACAACAGTAAAATCAGTCTGTATATGCATATGCTCAATTTGGAGTGTATTGTTAGAGCGTTTTTTTTTTGATGTGATCAGCACAGGGCCAATCAGCACTGTTCAGAGGGTCGGGGGTCATGCAGCCTCATAGGACAGTCAGGGGCAAATGAAAACGCCTTCTACAAGCTGCAACCAGTGCTCTGCTGGACACTGATAGAAATCACAGTACTGCTCTAAATTCTGATGAGTAAAAGGTATTAAGCAGTTTATATTTACTAAAATAAAAATGTTATGTGTACTGTGGCAGACAAAATATAGCAAATGCAGGGTCCTGGGTTTAGTAACACTTTAGCACACCCACACATTTTTGCTTGCACATTACAAGTACTGTATGTATAATTTGTAAGTTTAATAGGCATAACTATCTTAAACTGAAAAATCCTAGACAGCTGACTTGCTTTAAGCTTAATTAAGTGACTATTGAAAAAAAAAAAAAAAAAAAAAAACACTGCCTGCCACTCATACCACCAATCTTTGCTAAGCTTACTGAAGAATATTCAGCATCTGACACGCCTGAGTATTCCAGGTATCCAACACGTATTGCACGCTGAAAATTCTTTGACAGTAGTGACAGACTCATGTTAACTACCAAGAGTGGAAACCTGGCACCTAAAGTTGCCTGCACATGTTTTGGTATCTCTTAGTTTCCATATCAGCCTAAACTGAGTAAGAAATGTGTTTTTATATATTTTTTGGGGCGATATTTATTATAGCAAAAAGTTAAAAATATAGCTTTTTTCTTCAAAATTGTCGCTCTTTTTTTGTTTATAGAGCAAAAAATTCAAATCGCAGAGGTGATCAAATACCACCAAAAGAAAGCTCTATTTGTGGTAAAAAAAGAACATCAATTTTGTTTGGGTACAACTTCACACAACCACGCAATTGTCAGTTAAAGTGACGCAGTGCCGTTATGCAAAAAAATGTCTGGTCCGGAGGGGGGCAAATCCTTCCGGGGGCTGAAGTGGTTAATAAAGGGCATTTTTGGGTAGATTTGGCTGCAACACCTTATTTTTTTTTATTTTTTAAAGAGGTAATATGTCTCAAATGACCAGTGGAAATAGAAGCCACAATAGATATAAAAACTATAGGAAGGTTTCCTCCTAAAAAATGTTCTTACAAATTGGCCAATGGCACACAGTTTAACCACTTGCCGACCGGCTCACGCACATATACGTCAGCAAAGTGGTTCGTTCCCACGAAACGCTGTACCCGTACATCGACTCCCATATGCCATAGCAGGTAAGCCATAGCAGGTGTGCGTGCCCGCTGCACAGCAGGGGAGCAGATGAATGTGGTTGGTGGGCGCGATCTCTGCCAGCCACCCGCGATCGTG